>JAWMAR010000025.1:12585396-12662165 GCA_036785375.1 Leucoraja ocellata | reverse complement strand
GTAGCCCGATAAGGCTCCTATGTGCCCCATTCACCTGTGGTCCCACTGAGCACGTCACAGCTGAAAGGTAAAACTGCATTGAAAGATACAGCATTAAGGGAGGCCCTTTGGCCCATCTAGTCCACGCTGACCATCGATCACCCTTCCCACAACTTCTGTGTTATCCCACTTTCTCATCTGCTCCCTACACACTAGGAGCAATTTACAGAGACCAGTTAACCTGCAACCCCGCACACCTTTATGTGTGTTACTACCACATGTGTTGAGGTACAGTGAAATGCTTTGTTCTGCGTGTTATCCAATCAGATCAGATAATACTAAACATAAATACAATCCGTTCAAACTCCAGTACAATAGGTGGAGCAAAGGGGAAGATACAGAGTACAGAATATAGTTCTCAGCATTGTAGCATCAGCATCAGTTCCACAGACAAAGTCCAATGTCCGCAATGGGGTACAGGTGAATCGGACAGTGCCCTCGGACACACACACACACACACACACACACACACACACACACACACACACACACACACACACACACACACACACACACACACACACACAGGGTCTAACTCTGGAGAACCCCTGCAGATCCTGGGACAAAGGTTAACGTCATTTATGGCTAGAAGTAAGATCGTCACTTATATCACCGTTGTATTCACAATCTATCGTAAGTTCCAAGCAAAATATCAAATCACAATGATGGTGCAAGCCATCAACAGTCTTGGACTGCAGAGAGACACAGAGTGCTGGAGTAACTCAGCGGGTCAGGCAGCATCTGTGGAGAACATGGATAGGTGACGTTTCACAGAGTGCTGGAGTAACTCAGCGGGTGCAGCAGCATCTATGGAGCTAAGGAAATAGGTAACGTTTCGGGTCGAAACCCTTCTGGGTTTCGGCCCGAAACGTTGCCTATTTCCAGAAGGGTTTCGGCCCGAAATGTTGCCTATTTCCTTCGCTCCATAGATGCTGCTGCACCATAACTCAGCGGGCAGGCAACATCTGTGGAGAACATGGATAGGTGACGTTTCACAGAGTGCTGGAGTAACTCAGCGGGCCAGGCAGCATCTGTGGAGAACATGGATAGGTGTTTCACAGAGTGCTGGAGTAACTCAGTGGGTCAGGCAGCATCTGTGGAGAACATGGATAGGTGACGTTTCATAGAGTGCTGGAGTAACTCAGCGGGTCAGGCAGCATCTGTGGAGAACATGGATAGGTGACATTTCATAGAGTGCTGGAGTAACTCAGCGGGACAGGCAGCATCTGTGGAGAACATGGATTGGTGACATTTCAGGTCGAGACCCTTCTTTGGTTTTTTGTGTGTGTATCGTTGGTATAAAGCTGCAGCATCTGCAGTTTCTTCCAACACAGACCTGTTGTGCTCCAGGGAGTCTTCACTATTGACAGGGACTAGATCAGAGAGATTAGCTTCATGAGAAGGGCAGCCCTGTTTAGACATTGACTAAGTTCATCGGTATTGGCGTTGGTACATGTCCTTATTTAATGACTGACTAACGAGGATGCAGCCTCTTACACCTCCCAGCCAGAGTGCTCGGGGAATATCCCCTTTCAGATGTCTCCTCATCCGCTTCCAGCTTGTGAACAGTTGCTGCAGACCTCGTCACTATTATTTTGGGAAGCCTATATTCCTGGGAGCTGCAGGCGGCCGGGAGTCAGTGCCTGCGGTGAGGAGTAGCGGTGACGGGGTCTTTCTGTCAGGACCACCCCATCTTCTAGAGAGGTAAGGGTCACTGCCTTCAGGGTGAGGAGCTTCCTACAACCTGGGTGGTTTCTGTAGTAGTGCAGCTTCACATGGTGAACAGATGAATGCATGGAGTTTGCTCTTAGTCCAGGGGGGATTTCTGCAAAGATGATCATGGGGGAAATTGGAGGGTCAGAACTCGTCTCCATTGGCCCGGTCTAGTGGCCCGGTCTAGTGGCCCAGAGTGTTTTGCTAGTCCCACCTGCTTGCGTTTGGTCCATAAATCGTTGCTATCCATGTACCTGCCCAAGTGTTGTTGTTCTTACTGTCCCAGCCTCAACTACCTCCTGTGGCAGCTTGTTCCATACACCCCCCCCCCTCCACACACACTGTATCAGGAAGAGCCAGATGGCACCTGCCAGACCATTGGAATGCAGGAGGATGAGAGGTGATGTCAGGACTGTCTTATGAAGAAAGACTGGATAGACTTGGTTTATACTCTCTAGAATTTAGAAGATTGAGAGGGGATCTTATAGAAACTTATAAAATTCTTAAGGGGTTGGACAGGCTAGATGCAGGAAGATTGTTCCCGATGTTAGGAAAGTCCAGGACAAGGGGTCACAGCTTAAGGATAAGGAGGAAATCCTTTAAAACCGAGATGAGAAGAACTTTTTTCACACAGAGAGTGGTGAATCTCTGGAACTCTCTGCCACAGAGGGTAGTTGAGGCCAGTTCATTGTCTATATTTAAGAGGGAGTTAGATGTGGCCCTTGTGGCTAAAGGGATCAGGGGGTATGGAGAGAAGGCAGGTACGGGATACTGAGTTGGATGATCAGCCATGATCGTATTGAATGGCGGTGCAGGCTCGAAGGGCCGAATGGCCTACTCCTGCACCTAATTTCTATGTTTCTATGTTTCTATGTGATCTTATAGAGGTGCATAAATTACGAGGGGAATAGATCGGGTAGATGCACAGAGTCTTTTACCCCTCGGAGGACATGAGTTTAAGGTGAGGGGGGGAAGATTTATTAGGAGCCCGAGGGGCAACATTTTCACACAGAGGGTGCTGGGTATATGGAACGAGCTGCCGGAGGAGGTAGTTGAGATGGGTACTATCGCCATGTTTAAAAGACATTTGGACAGGTACATGGATGGGACAGATTTAGAGGGATATATTCTACTGGAAACAGAACAATTAAACTGATCCACAGATGTTGTTGTCCTGTATTTTGTGTCTATCTTCAGTGAAAAGCAGCATCTACAGTTCCTTCCTACACAAACTGCAGTTTTACAGGCCCATTAATGCAATAACACAAATAAATATACAATAATTAATCACACTATCAATGATTAATCAGTAATAAGATGGGACCCAATCACGACAAATCAAAACTGCAGTTTGTAGTGCAACTGAGACTCCATAGTAGTGTGGTGTTGAGCTGGGCCTGTGGTCTGTGTGGTGCTGGGCCTGTGGTCTGTGTGGTGCTGGGCCTGTGGTGCTGGGCCTGTGCTCTGTGTGGTGCTGGGCCTGTGGTGCTGGGCCTGTGGTCTGTGTGGTGCTGGGCCTGTGGGTCTGTGTGGTGCTGGGCCTGTGGGTCTGTGTGGTGCTGGGCCTGTGGGTCTATGTGGTGCTGGGCTGTGGGTCTATGTGGTGCTGGGCCTGTGGTGCTGGGCCTGTGGTGCTGGCCTGTGGGCCTGTGTGGTGCTGGGCCTGTGGTCTGTGTGGTGCTGGGCCTGTGGGTCTATGTGGTGCTGGGCCTGTGGTGCTGGGCCTGTGGTGCTGGGCCTGTGGTCTGTGTGGTGCTGGGCCTGTGGTGCTGGGCCTGTGGTCTGTGTGGTGCTGGGCCTGTGGTGCTGGGCCTGTGGTGCTGGGCCTGTGGGCCTGTGGTGCTGGGCCTGTGGTGCTGGGCCTGTGGGCCTGTGGTGCTGGGCCTGTGGGCCTGTGGTGCTGGGCCTGTGGTCTGTGTGGTGCTGGCCTGTGGTGCTGGGCCTGTGGTGCTGGGCCTGTGGGCCTGTGGTGCTGGGCCTGTGGTGCTGGGCCTGTGGTGCTGGGCCCTGCTGGTACAAGAGCCCACTGGGAAGAAGCTGGATTTAAACCTTTGGAAGTTCCTCTGCTCAGACTTGATGGGCCGAATGGCCTAATTCTGTTGCTATGTGTCTAAACGCACGTTGGTTTGTGTATTAGGTCCTGAGCTGCTATCTACCACATTGGTGACCCTCGGACTATCTTTGATCAGACTTTACTGGCTTTACCTTGCAGTAAACGTTATTCCCTTATTATGTATCTGTACACTGTAAATGGCTGGATTGTAATTACGTATTGTCTTTCCGCTGACTGGCTAACACGCAACAAAAGCTTTTGACTGTACCTCTGTACACGTGACAATAAATTAAGCTGAACTGAAGGTGACATCTTGTACACCAGTTGCATGTTATATAACATTCTTGTCTCTGTCTCTGACCCCTGGTTTACAGCAACAATGGTGTTGAACTACAGCCCACGATGGGGTCTCACAGGAGACTCGCTCCTACGACGTGAACTGCTGCTGGGCAGTCACCAGAGGTTCCACTCCCAGGACGCTGCCCGCTGGACGTCTACGGCCCGTGGCCTGAGGTCACCCCGTTGCACTGGCTACTTGGACATGGAGACTCTGGCCTACCCTAGTTACCAGGACTACCAACACCGCATGCTGTGAGTACTTCTCTTACTATCATCAGTATATAACGGCCTGTTTCCGTGCTGTATCTCTAAACTAAATCCTCCCCACTCTCTACAGAGTGCAGTTTGTACTGTCCTGTCACTCGCATTGGTCACTGGTGGTCTTAGCTCTGCCAACCGCCAGCCAGTGTGAAAGTTGCTTCCAAAGTGATCGCCATTCCCTAAAACAGACCTTGCAAATGAACCATGAATACAAAGTGCTGGAGATTCTCAGGAGGTCGGGCAACATCTGTGGGTGGACGAATAATACTAACGGCCCAGACAGATGTTAGATCTGGTCAACACCTGGTTGGGTGTGGACTGGTCACACACAGTCCTGTCCACACTGTCTGCCCCTTCATCTGTTTCACAAGATTGGTCTTTTCCATTAATTCCTCAAATCTGTGAGCTCAGGGTTTTCTGATTTGATTCTCTAATAGTTTATGTTGGAAGTCACCACATCTTTGCAACAGTACGGTGTAACTCGCCCTGTAACCCCATCATGCCAAGCATTAAATACTATGGTGAAGTGTGAGTGTCTGGGTCTATGTCCCCTGCTGATGTCCAGTGCTGATGTCCAGTGCTGATGTCCATGCTGCAGGGTGCAGTGTGAGTGTCTGTGTCTGAGCTGATGTCCAGTGCATTGTCCACTGCTGATGTCCAGTGCATTGTCCGTGCTGACGTGTGAGTGTCTGAGCTGATGTCCAGTGCTGATGTCCAGTGCGTTGTCCATGCTGCAGCGTGAGTGTCTGTGTCTGAGCTGATGTCCAGTGCATTGTCCACTGCTGATGTCCAGTGCTGATGTCCAGTGCATTGTCCACTGCTGATGTCCAGTGCGTTGTCCATCCTGCAGGGTGCAGTTCCCGGTGCTGCACAGGACGTGGAGAAGCTACCTGGGCAAGGTCACCTTGGACTCGTTCCATCGCAGCAGGATGGGGCTGAAGGATTACTGGACCAACCCACAGCGGTCTTACAGCATTGGCTGCCTGTGCCGTAATTCCCGCAAACACGTGCTGGTGTTGCCGGGAAACACCGGCATCTCTGATGTGGATTCCACCATCACACCCGGACTCTGCCAATACCGGCACAAGCTGATGTGAGTATTAGCACCACCATGGTGTACGGGGTGAATGGAAGCAGCTGAAGGTGAGGTCAAACCAGGCAACAAAGACACAGAACCCACTGGGTACAACTTAGTGGCAGAGATATTCTTGATTAGTACGGGTGTCGGGGTTATGGGGAGAAGGCAGGAGAATGGGGTTAGGACGGAGAGATAGATCAGCCATGAATAAATGATGGAGTAGACTTGATGGGCCGAATGGCCTAATTCTGCTCCTATTCCTTATGATAGTAAATATAGACACAGAGTGCTGGAGTAACTCAGCGGGTCAGGCAGCATCTGTGGAGAACATGTCGAGATTGAACGGCAGGGCCCTGGACCGTGCTGTAGTGCAGAAGGATCTAGGAGCGCAGGTACACAGTTCCCTGCGAGTGGTCTCACAGGTAGACTGGATGGTGAAGGAGGATTTGGCCCGCCGACCTTCATCATTTAAAGAATTGAGTTTAGGCATTATGTACAGTTGTACAAGACGTCGGTGAGGCCACATTTGGAGTATTGTGTTCAGTTTTGGTCACCATGCCACAGGAAGGATGTCGTTCAGCTGGAAAGCAGAGAAGATTTACAAGGAAGTGGCCAGGACCTGAGTGCCTGAGCTACAGGGAGAGGTTGGGGGCAGGCTAGGGTTGGGGGCAGGCTAGGGTTGGGGGCAGGCTAGGGTTGGAGCAGGCTAGGGTTGGGGCAGGGTAGGGTTGGAGCAGGCTAGGGTTGGGGCAGGCTATGGTTGGGGCAGGCTAGGGTTGGGGCAGGCTATGGTTGGGGCAGGCTACGGTTGGGGCAGGCTAGGGTTGGGGCAGGTTGGGGCAGGGTAGGGTTGGGGCAGGGTAGGGTTGGGGCAGGGTAGGGTTGGGGCAGGCTAGGGTTGGGGCAGGGTAGGGTTGGGGCAGGGTAGGGTTGGGGCAGGCTAGGGTTGGGGCAGGCTAGGGTTGGGGCAGGCTAGGGTTGGGGCAGGCTAGGGTTGGGGCAGGCTAGGGTTGGGGCAGGCTAGGGTTGGGGCAGGCTAGGGTTGGGGCAGGCTAGGGTTGGGGCAGGCTAGGGTTGGGGCAGGCTAGGGTTGGGGCAGGCTAGGGTTGGGGCAGGCTAGGGTTGGGGCAGGCTAGGGTTGGGGCAGGCTAGGTGAGCTACAGGGGGAGGTGGGATAGGCTAGGACTTTATTCCTTGGAGTGCAGGAGGATGAGGGGTAATCTTGCGGTGGTGTATAAGATCATGAAGGGAATAAATCGTGTAAATTCACAGAGACTTTTACCCAGAGCAGGAGAATCAGGAATCTGAGGACATGGGTTTAAAGTGAGAGGGGGGGGGGGGGGGGGAGATGAACGATTTAATAGGAATCTGAGGGGCAACTTTTTATCTCCAAGGCTGGTGGGTGCATGGAACGAGCTGCCATAGGAGGTAGTTGAGGCTGGGACTATCCCAACATTTAATAGGCACTTGGACAGGTACATGGATAGGACAGGTTTGGAGGGATATGGGCCAATGCAGACAGTTGGAACTGGTGTAGATGGGACACGTTGTTCGGCGTGGATGAGTTGGGCAGTCTGAAGAAGGGTCTCACCCGAAATGTCACCTGTTCCTTTTCACCAGAGATGCTGCCTGACCCACTGAGTTACTCCAGCACTTTGTGTCTATCTTCAGTTTAAACCAGTTGGGCTGATGGGCCTGTATCTGTGACTATGGAATGAGGGGGTGGGGGCTGGAGGGAGGTGGCTGCCTGCCACAGCTAGTGTGTGTTAAACAGGGTGGTCATTTCCCTCTCTGTATCTCACATCCCTGCAGCTGGAAGTATCGCTGGCAGAAACTGCGTGAGGATCACCTGACCTCAAAACTCCGCGCCTCGTCTCCTTCGAGCAGAGGTAAGTGTTTGACTCCGGGGCACGGACTGGTCAATACCTGGTGGTTGCTGGAAGAAGCTGCTCCTGAACCTGGAGGTAACAGTTCAAAGGTTCCTGTACTTCCTTCCCGACGGTAGCAGCGAGGCAGGTCAAATGTCGAGGATGCATCACTCCCTGACGAGCACAATGTGTTTTACGCAGAATACTGATGTGCCTTCCTGAGCCCCCATTCGCTGTGATGGTATTTTGGTCCCAGTCACAGAGGCTGACGTCAGAAGATCCTTCAGGGGGGTGAACCCTTGAAAACCGCCTGGACCTGATGGTCTAACCGGGCGTGTTTTAAAACCCTGTGCGGACCAACTGGCTGGAGTTTTTATGGACATTGACAACCTCTCACTTCTGAGGTCTGAGCTTTACCAGGGCATCAATTATACCGGTACCCAAGAAGAGCAAGGTGACGTGCCTCAACGACTATCCACCAGTGGCACGAACGTCCGTGGTGATCAAGTGCTTTGAGAGGTTGACCATGGCCCAAATCAACTCCTACCTCGACAAAAACCTGGACCCTCTGCAGTTCGCTTACCGCCACAACAGGGGTGGGTGTTGGCAGGGGCCTGTCATTCGGTGTAACCCAGCTCAGCTCCCTCAGCTGTGACCCTTCTCAACTAGAAACATCACCTATTCCTTCATTCCATAGATGCTGCCTCACCCGCTGAGTTCCTCCAGCATTTATTGTCTCCCTTTGATTGTTCCAGCATCTGCAGTTCTTTCTTAAACATTTCCCCCCCCCCTCGCTTACTGCCCTTCCCTGTCTGCCAGCTGCTCCTCATTTCTCTCTCCATCTCTATTTTTCTCTCTCTCTCTCACACACACACTCTCTCCCTCTCCCTCTGCCAGAGACCTCCTGCAGCCACATTGCCATTGAGCTGTTGTAGCAGCTTTCACTGTGATCAGCGGTTCCTGCAGCAGCTTCTACAACTAGGACTGTGAATGTCGGAGTCAGCGTGTAACAAGCTGGAGCTGGCAGCCTACTGACATCCTACACTCATCCTGACATTCCTACGATCATCAATGATCTATTCCTTCACCTTTGTCCCTGTTAATCTCTCATTTTCACACCTTACCCTTCCATATCTCTAGACTCCCTCACACATTAGTCTGAAGAAGGGTCTCGACCCGAAACGTCCTCCATTCCTCCTCTTCAGAGATGCTGCCTGTCCCGCTGAGTTACTCCAGCACTTTGTGTAAAGCAGCATCTGCAGTTCCTTCCTGCACACTGAGAATTCTTTATGACTGTTTTATACTGTAACGCAGAGAGACAACAGATTAATGACACATTACATGAGTGTTGCCAAGCACGTGTGTGAGAGTTGGCCTGGTTTACACGTGTGAGAGGTTGTCATGGCAACATGATGAGTACAGAATGAGCCGGGGCTGAAGAAATCTCTTCACATTGGTTCCATTCGACAAGAAGCGTAAGGTCATGTGACAGGAGCAGAATAAGGCCATTCGGCCCATCAAGTCTACTGATATGTGACAAAGGCTGGAGGTGAAAAGGAGGCGACAGGTTGTCAGACAGGGAGAGAGCGAGGGGGGGGGGGGGAGTGGAATGTGTCGCTGGAGGGAGGGAGGGGGGTGGAGGGGAATGTGTCGCTGGAGGGAGAGAGCGAGGGGGTGGAGGGGAATGTGTCGCTGGAGGGATGGAGGGGGGTGGAGGGGAAAGAGGACAGATATGTTCATAAGTTCTAGGAACATAATTAGGCCATTCGGCCCATCGAGTCTAGCCTCGCATTCAATCATGGCTGATCTATCTCTCCCTCTGATCCCCATTCTCCAGCCTTCTCCCCATAACCCCTGACACCCGTACGTGAAGAATCGCTGGAAGTAATCCCAATCTCATGGTCACCTCACTGCCCCACATGAGCGAGGAGATTGGAGCAGTGAGAACGGCTGAGGAGAGAACACTTGTGGAATGGGGGAAGGGTGGGAGCGTTGTGCTTTAGAGGGGTTGCAGCAGGTTTGATGGGCTGAATGGTCTCTTTGAGTGTTCCATCAAAAGGTGCTCGATGATACAGGAACAGAAACATTCTGGCAGCTGCTGTGCCTGGTGCTAGGGTGAACAGCCCTACTGCACTGAAACAGGCCATTCGGCCCATCATGCCCTTTGTGCCATCCCTCTCCTGCATCATTCCCAGCTCTACAGGAATCTCAGCGGTCACCTCCAGCCACAGAGCGGTCAGTCTGATGTAGAACGCTGGCCAGGACACCACAATGTACTTCACTTCACTTCAACTCGGTTCAGTTTAGTTTATTGTCCCGTGTACCGAGGTACAGTGAAAAGCTTTTGTTGCGCGCTTACCAGTCAGCGGAAAGACAACACATGATTACAATCGAGCCGTCCACAGTGTACAGATACAGGATAAAGGGAATAACGTTTAGTGCAAGAAAAAGCCGGCAATGTCTGATCAAGGATAGTCCGAGGGTCACCAATGAGGTAGATAGTAGTTCAGGACTGTTCTCTAGTTGTGGTAGGATGGTTCAGTTGCCTGACAATAGTTGGGAAGAAACTGTTCCTGAATCTGGAGGTGTGCGTTTGTTTTCACACTTCTGTTCCTTTTTCCCGATGGGAGAGGGGAGAAGAGGGAGTGACCGGGGTGTGACTGGTCCTTGATGATGCTGCTGGCCTTGCCGAGGCAGCAGGAGGTAAGGAAACAGAGTGCTGGAGTTACTCAGCGGGTCAGGCAGCATCTGTGGAGAACATGGATAGGTGACGTTTCACAGAGTGCTGGAGTAACTCAGCGGGTCGGGCAGCATCTGTGGAGAACATGGATAGGTGACGTTTCACAGAGTGCCGGAGTAACTCAGCGGGTGCAGCAGCATCTGTGGAGCTTAGGAAATAGGTAACGTTTCGGGTCGAAACCCTTCCGGGTTTCGGCCCGAAACGTTGCCTATTTCCAGAAGGGTTTCGGCCCGAAACGTTGCCTATTTCTTTCGCTCCATAGATGCTGCTGCACCATAACTCAGCGGGCCAGGCAGCATCTGTGGAGAACATGGATAGGTGATATTTGGATTAGACGTCATCTATCCTGGTTCTCCACAGATGCTTCCTGACCCGTTGAGTACTTGATATTCTTTTTTGTAAACCAGCACCTGCAGTTCCTTGTTTCTACCCATCAATGTGTTGTCCCACGTTGCTTTGTGGTGAAGGTGGGGAATGATCACTGGGTCAGTGTGAGGGAGTGCTGTATCACCAGCACTGAACTGGGCAAACCCAGGTCGAGCTGCTTGCTGCCTGGCAGGTGGGACAGGTAATGGCAGGTGACGACAGGTAACGGCAGGTAGGGCAGGTAATGACAGCTGGGACAGGTAACGACAAGCAATGACATATAATGGGATGTAGGGCAGGTAATGACAGGTGGGACGGGTGTGTGCAGGTGACAGGTGTGGACAGGTGAGGGCAGGTGTTGGCCATTGCTACCCAACAGTGTAAGGATCGCAGTAAACCCAGCTCAGTAATTTCACCAAGGTGGGACATGCATGTGCAGGTGACAGGTGTGTGCAGGTGACAGGTGTGTGCAGGTGACAGGTGTGTACAGGTGTGTGCAGATGACAGGTGTGTACAGGTGTGTGCAGGTGACAGATGTGTACAGGTGTGTACAGGTGTGTGCAGGTGACAGGTGTGTACAGGTGACCGGTGTGGGCAAGTGTTGGTCATTACTATCCATACTGCCACTGTGGAGGTGACATTCCACACAGGCATTCACCTTTCCCAAGTGCCCAACACAGGGAAAGCTGGAAACCATCCGATACACAGAGAGATCCCATGGGGAGAGGGGAACGAGGGGTAAAGGGAAATGTGGGACTTGGAGATGAGTGTACAGATGAAGGGAGAGGTGGGGGGGTGGGGGATGGGAGATGATGGGGACATGTGCACGCTGAGAGAAGGTGGGCGGGCAGTAGTTAGGTGGGGGTCGGGGGCCGGGGTCGGGGGTCGGGGGATGGAGGGGGGTTGTTACTGTAGATTTCCCCGTTGATATTGTACCCATTGACTCATCATGTTGGACAGCATCATCAGGTGGACACTGAGATACAGATCAATATCTTAGACCAAACCTATACCACTGTCTGAGGAAGGGTCTCGACCCAAAATGTCACCCATTCCTTCTCTCCAGCGATGCTGCCCGTCACGCTGAGTTACTCCGGCATTTAGTGTCTGGCTTCACTGTTTGAAAGATGAGCTCATTCTTTATTAAACCCCGAGCTCACACAGCATGGCGTGTAGAATGTGCTGCCTCCGTCACCGCTCACTTCCCCAACACTCATTCATGGTGAGTCCATGCCTCGTGGGTCAAGAGGGTCAAGTGTTTAATGTCCCATGTACTTGTCCCTGTGTCTCTCTGTGTGTCTCTCTCTGTGTATATGTGTCTCCCTCTGTGTCTCCCTCTGTGTCTCCCTCTGTGTCTCCCTCTGTGTCTCCCTCTGTGTCTCCCTCTGTGTCTCCCTCTGTGTCTCCCTCTGTGTCTCCCTCTGTGTCTCCCTCTGTGTCTCCCTCTGTGTCTCCCTCTGTGTCTCCCTCTGTGTCTCCCTCTGTGTCTCCCTCTGTGTCTCCCTCTGTGTCTCTCTCTGTCTCTCTCTGTCTCTCTCTGTCTGCACTAAGGCACGAGTCACTCACACACTCCAGGTACAGCTGCCTTTGTGTACACAATGCTGGTGTACACAAACCCTTCCCCACTGTGTGGACCTGAGCTAGGAGCTGTTATTACCTTTACATTGATCACATTTTATTTACAAAGGGCCGCATGAATCAGACTACAGTTTATGATCATGGGCCAGCAGATTACAACATGTTGCTGTATCCACAACACATGTATCCACAACACGCCACATGCCTCGTAGTGACCGCCGATCATGCAAAGCCTGCAGGGTCCCGTGGGTTCTGCGTGTTCCCACCCAGGGACACGTGGGCTGGACGTGGGACTGGACGAGGGGCCGCAGTGTAGCGGGCAGCATCCCCATCCCCCCAACTGAGCACTGTGTGTGCGCTGACTGGCTACAAAAGCTGTTCACTGTGCCTAGGTACACATGACAATAATGTGTTGGTGTGTGTGGGCGATTGTTGGTGTATACACCAGGCTCCTCCCTAACACCCGCTGGAGAAACAGGCCCTTCGGCCCACCGAGTCCGTGCTGACCAGCGATCACCACATACACTATCCTACACACACTAGGGACAATTTACAATTAACCTACAAACCTGCACGGCTTTGGAGTGTGGGAGGAAACCGGAGCACCCGGAGAAAACCCACGCAGGTCACGGGGACAACGTGCAAACTCCACACAGACAGCACCCGTGGTCAGGATGGAACCCGGGTCTCTGGTGCTGTGAGGCAGCAGCTCTACCCGCTGCACCACCGTGCCACCCTGTAATAATTTGTAACATTAAAATGTGCATGCTGGAGTAACTCAGCGGGTCAGTGGGCATGGGTCAGTGGGCATGGGTCAGTGGGCATGGGTCAGTGGGCATGGGTCAGTGGGCATGGGTCAGTGGGCATGGGTCAGTGGGTCAGTGGGCATGGGTCAGTGGGTCAGTGGGCATGGGTCAGTGGGCATGGGTCAGTGGGCATGGGTCAGTGGGCATGGGTCAGTGGGCATGGGTCAGTGGGCATGGGTCAGTGGGCATGGGTCAGTGGGTCAGTGGGCATGGGTCAGTGGGCAGAGATGAGCTGTGAATTATCTGTGTCACATCATCATTTCCTTTTCCTCCACAGGTGGCGAGTTCCAGTGGCTGCACAGGGCGGCGGTCAGGAGCTGAGCAGCAGCAGCAGGACAGGCTGCGGGTTCTGCAAGCTGCCCACTGCGACGCCCACTGCATCACTGCAACTGCCCACTGCATCGCTGCCCGCTGCTCCACTGCTCCACTGCTTCCCTCCACATGAGGCCAGCGGCATCAAAGTCACCCCCAGTACCTGATGTTTCTGTACTCTGAGGCCCCGGCATTCACCTCCCCCCCCCCCCCCACCACACTGCCCCCTGCCCCACTCCCCCACACTGACCACTCCCCCCCGCCCCACACCGCCAACATGTCCAGCTACACTAGTCCCACCTGCCTGCATTCGGTCTATAACTGTCCAAACCTGTCCTACCCATGTACCTGTCTAACTGTCTCCTAAATGCTCTGATAGTCCCAACCTCAACTACCTCCTCCGGCAGCTCGTTCCATACACCCACCACCCTCTGTGTGACAAAGTTGCACCACAGGTTCCTTTTCAATCCCCTCACCTTGAACCCGTGTCCTCTGGTTCTCGATTCCCCAACTCTGGGCAAGAGACTGTGTGTCTACTACAGGTCTGTGTGGAGTTGTGGCCAATGCAGGGATGTGTGGGCTGGGACAGGGACAGGGGCAGGGTGGGACAGGGGCTGGGACAGGGACAGGGGCCGGGACAGGGACAGGGAGGGACAGGGGCTGGGACAGGGACAGGGAGGGACAGACGGAGACGGAGAAGCTGCTACATGCTACATACAGAATGGGAGAGGCTGAGGGCTGACCTATGGAGGTTTATGAAATGATGAAGAAGGGAGAGATAGTCAGGGGTCAAGTCTGGAACTAGAGGTCACAGGTTCAACGTTAAGGAGCTAGAAGTTCGCACAAAGGTGGATATTTTTGAATCGGATGCCAGAGGGGGTGGAGGCGTTTCGATGTTCTCCATCCATGTTCTCCACAGATGCTGCCTGACCCACTGAGTTATGGTGCAGCAGCATCAATGGAGCAAAGGAAATAGGCAACGTTTCGGGCTGAAACCCTTTTGGAAATAGGCAACGTTTCGGGCCGAAACCCGGAAGGGTTTCGACCCGAAACGTTACCTATTTCTTTAGCTCCATAGATGCTGCTGCACCCGCTGAGTTACTCCAGCACTCTGTGAAACGTCACCTATCCCTGTTCTCCACAGATGCTGCCTGACCCGCTGAGTTACTCCAGCACTCTGTGAAATGTCACCTATCCATGTTCTCCACAGATGCTGCCTGACCCACTGAGTTACTCCAGCACTCTGTGAAACGTCACCTATCCATGTTCTTGGATAGTAAAAGCTCAGATTCACAGTCGGATGCAGAATGGGAACAGTATTATGGTCAGCATGGCCGGGCGAGATGGGCTGACGAGCCTGCTGGTGCTGAACTCTGAATCTGTGTTCGTTATCCAGAGGCTGCAGAGCTAGTTATTCTACTCCAGTGCGGACCTGTTCTGTACAGAGAGGCAGGTTGTAGAGGGGTGGGGATTAAGTCTGCAGTTGCAGCGCTGAGAGAGAGTGGCTACACACCAGGGCCGATGTTGGTGGAGGCAGGGTGAGGGTGGGTGAGGGTGGGTGGGTCAGGGTGAGATGAGTTGTCTGCAGCAACAAGGGGCCAGAGAGATCTTGACCTACTGTAGCCTTGTGGCCCCGTAGTCACAGACACACTGACACTCGAGAGCAGGAACAATCCTGTCTGCAAATTTCACTTCATATTTAATCTTATTTAGTGTCTGAAAATGCTCGCTATCTCCAGAAAAACTAATATTACTGAGCTGTTTTGTCAGACAACGAAGCTGGTGAGGGGAAGGGGGGGGGGGGGGGTAGTGAGGGGACAAGCGGTTGGTGAGGGGGTAGAGATGGGCGGGGGGGGGCCTCAGATTTTGGCTCAGTTCCTGTTTTGCCCATTTGCATTCTGAGTGCCCTGAGCTCGCTGACTGCCCTTCAACTGATCACCCTCAGCCCAGACCATTGCACAAACCAACCTCCCTTCCATCCGTCTGAAGAAGGGTTTCGGCCCGAAACGTGCCTATTTCCTTCGCTCCATAGATGCTGCTGCACCCGCTGAGTTTCTCCAGCTTTTTGTGTAACCTCCCTTCCATCGCCTCCATCTACACCTCACGCTGCCTCGGCAAGGCCAGCAGCACAGTCAAGGACCAGTCTCACCCCGGCCACTCCCTCTTCTCCCCTCTCCCACCGGGCAAGAGGTACAGAAGTGTGAAAACAAACGCACACACACCTCCAGATTCAGGGACAGTTTCTTCCCGGCTGTTATCAGGCAACTGAACCATCCTCTCACCAACTAGTGAATGGTCCACATTGATCGGACTTTGCTGGCTTTACCTTGCACTAAACGTTATTTCCTTCTCATGTATCTGTACAGTGTAAACAGCTGGATTGTAATCATGTATTGTCTTTCCGCTGACTGGTCCACGTGACAATATACAAAATTAAACCAAAGTAAAGACTTGACTTTGTTACACCGACGCTGTCAGACTACTTTGTTAAAACTCTGACACTAAAATGCAAATGTAATACTTGGTGCACAATGAGATGGAAACATTGCAAGATCAGATGTGACCACGGGCTGTGATCTATGTCCCTGGAGCTCTACCTGCTGCATTACCAGACCACGAGTTAAAGACAATTACATTCTTGGAGGCATGAGGAACTGCAGATGCTGGATTACAAAAAAAAAGACAGTGCTGGAGTAACTGAGCGGATCAGGCAGCATCTGTGGAGAACATGGACAGGTAAGTCTGAGGAAGGGTCACGGCCTGAAACATCACCTATCCATGGCGGGCTGCCAGCTGTCCCAGTCAAGGGGGTCCCAGTGTTGGTGCTAGGTGTATCTTTGTTGCCGTGTGGTTCATGTTCTTCCATCGAAGCGGCTCTGTAACCTCAGGACAAATGCAAATGCTGTTGTGTGCTGACAGTTTGTGATCTGGGTTCTGGCAGTGACTCACCTGTTTGTTCAGCAGCCCTGGGCTAAGGAGTGGAGCTGGCTGTAGTCCACAGTCTCACCATCAGTAGCCGTGTAAGTGTTGTTATCCCTCTGCCTGGTGCAGCCGGAGCTGTGCATGTACACGGCATGTACTGTGTATGTACACGGCATGTACTGTGTATGTACATGCATGTACTGTGTATGTACACGGCATGT
The DNA here is from genome assembly GCA_036785375.1 of Leucoraja ocellata. NCBI lineage: Eukaryota > Metazoa > Chordata > Chondrichthyes > Rajiformes > Rajidae > Leucoraja > Leucoraja ocellata. Next base: position 12,645,869 of record JAWMAR010000025.1, on the reverse strand, counting down.
ACTGTGCATGTACACGGCATGTACTGTGCATGTACACGACATGGACTGTGTATGTACACGCATGTACTGTGTATGTACACGGCATGTACTGTGTATGTACACGGCATGTACTGTGTATGTACACGGCATGTACTGTGTATGTACACGGCATGTACACACATGTACTGTGTATGTACACGCATGTACTGTGTATGTACACGGCATGTACTGTGTATGTACACACATGTACTGTGTATGTACACGGCATGTACTGTGTATGTACACACATGTACTGTGTATGTACACACATGTACTGTGTATGTACTGTGTATGTACACGGCATGTACTGTGTATGTACATGGCATGTACTGTGTATGTACACGGCATGTACTGTGCATGTACTGTGTATGTACACGGCATGTACTGTGTATGTACGCGGCATGTACTGTGTATGTACACGCATGTACTGTGCATGTACACACATGTACTGTGTATGTACACGCATGTACTGTGTATGGACACGGCATGTACTGTGTATGTACATGCATGTACTGTGTATGTACACGGCATGTACTGTGTATGTACACACATGTACTGTGTATGTACACGCCATGGACTGGACACGGACTGCCCCCTAACCCCTCCCTCTGGGTTTCATTTGTCCTCTGTTTATTTGACCCTTTATCATCACTAGCCAGAGTCATCACCTCCCCCTCCCCCTCCCTCCCTTCGCCCCTCCCTCCCCCACACCATCCCCTCCCCCTCCCTCCTCACCCCCCTCCTCCCCCCTCCATCCCCTCCCCCCGCTCCTCCATCCACTTATTACCCACCCCCTCTGTACCCCAGCTCTTGTCTTCCCCCTCATCACCTCCACCTACAGTCACTGTCTTCACCCCACCTGACTCATCTGCCAATATCCTAAACTGCATCCACCTGTCACTCACCAGCTCTAGCTCCCCCATGCCCCCCCCCCCTCATTCCCCCCCCCCCCACTCACTGTCAGCCCCTCTCCCCCCGGCTCCATCAGTCTGAAGAAGGGTCTCGACCCAAAACGTCACCCGTTCCTTCTCCCCACAGATGCTGCCTGACCCGCTGAGTTACTCCAGCACTCTGTGAAACGTCACCTATCCATGTTCTCCACAGATGCTGCCTGACCCGCTGAGTTACTCCAGCACGCTGTCTCTGTTTGGCTTGAACAGAGAGGTGGGATATAGCTGGGATGTGATTATCTTGTTCATGGAGCAGGTGTGGGGGGGGGTCAGTACCTGTGATGGACCGGGCAGTGTCCACCACTCTCTGTAGTCTCCTTTGGCCGTAGAGATGTACAGCACGGTCACAGGCCATTCGGCCCACCTTGTCAATGCTGACTAATTCCAGTGAACCTTTCCAAGAACCATTGAACCACCATTAATTTGGGGCATTTGAGTTATTGAGCCAGGCCATGATGCTATCATTCAGTATACACACTGTAGAGGTGTGATCGAATGGGCTAGATTAGCAATGATGAGGGGCTGAATGGCCTGTGTCCTTGCTCAATGACTCCGTAAAGCAGAGATATCTGGCTGAAGGTTCAGGTTAGTTGCATGTTGAACGTGTATCCACTGAGAGGTTTATTTCCCAGTCTCAGATTTACAAAGGGACCATGAGAAACTGTCTGCGTAGTTTGATAGTTGCTACGATTTACCAAACTCTCGCTCATGTTCCAACGTGCGTCCCCAATAACTGGAGTTTCAAGTTTGCTTAATCACCTCTGACTGGCATTGTGCTGAAGAAACATAATCTTAGGACGATGCTCTCAGTAACAACGTCATCCGAAGGAGGCAGGAACTTTACAAATTTGCAGCTTCCTCTGAACTCCTACACACGTACCGAGCAGTGCCAAGTTCTGCATTAGTTCCAATGATGTTATCAGCCAATGTCGGCTGCAGCCCAATGCTAGCGACACTTGCCGAGACTGAAAAACAAAAAATCTATTCAAATATCAAAGAAATGCAGGTGGAATTCAAGGACTGTGCTGTGGAGTTGGCAGCAATTATTCTGTCCCTTCCTCTGGTCCATATTAGTCAAGTCAAGTCATGTTTATTTGTCACATAGACATACGAGATGTGCAGTGAAATGAAAGTGGCAATGCTCGCGGACTTTTGTGCAAAAGACAAAAAAACAAACAAACTATGAACACAATCATAACACACATATACCTTTACATAATAAATAATGTAAGGAAAAACGTTCAGTAGAGTTAGTCCCTGGTGAGATAGGCGTTTACAGTCCGAATGGCCTCCGGGAAGAAACTCCTTCTCAACCTCTCCGTTCTCACCGCATGGCAACGGAGGCGTTTGCCTGACCGTAGCAGCTGGAACAGTCCGTTGCAGGGGCGGAAGGGGTCTCTCATGATATTGTTGGCTCTGGAGTTGCACCTCCTGTTGTATAGTTCCTGCAGGGGGGTGAGTGAAGTTCCCATAGTGCGTTCGGCCGAACGCACTACTCTCTGCAGAGCCATCTTGTCCTTGGCAGAGCAATTTCCAAACCAGATGGTAATGTTCCTGGACAAGATGCTTTCCACCGCCGCTGCGTAGAAGCACTGGAGGATCCTCGGAGACACTCTGAATTTCCTCAATTGCCTGAGGTGGTAAAGGCGCTGCCTTGCCTTACTCACGAGTGCTGAGGCGTGTGATGACCATGTCATATCCTCAGAGATGTGGACTCCCAGATATTTAAAACAGTTCACCCTATCCACAGGATCCCCATTTATCCTCAATGGAGTGTAAGTCCTCGGATGATGTGCCCTCCTAAAGTCCATGATCAGCTCCTTCGTTTTTTGATGTTCAAGAGGAGGCTGTTATCCTGGCACCAGAGTGCTAGATCAGCCACCTCCTCCCGGTAGGCCCTCTCATCATTGTCTGAGATCAGGCCCACCACCACAGTGTCATCAGCAAACTTAATTATTGAGTTGGAGCTGAACCTAGCCACACAGTCATGTGTGTACAGGGAGTACAATAGGGGGCTGAGGACGCAACCCTGGGGCGATCCTGTGCTCGGGGTGAGGGACTTTGATGTATTCCCTCCCATCTTGACTACCTGGGGCCTGGCGGTGAGAAACTCCAGGACCCAGGCACACAGGGAGGTGTTGAGCCCCAATTCCATTCGCATCCCGGCCAGTCTGGTGGGGACTATCGTGTTGAAGGCTGAACTGTAGTCTATGAACAGCATCCTCACGTAGCCCCCCTTCTGGCTGTCCAGATGGGAGAGAGCGGTGTGCAAGACCTGGGAGACCACATCGTCCGTGGATCTGTTCGGACGGTATGCGAACTGCAACGGGTCCATGTTCCGAGGGAGGAAGGCGCAGATGTGATTCTTCACCAGCCTCTCAAAGCATTTCATGCCTACCGAGGTAAGGGTCACCGGACAGTAGTCATTCAGGCAGGCTGGGGAGGCATTTTTTGGTACCGGTACAATGATGGAATTTTTGAAGCAGGCAGGGACCACGGACTTGTCCAGGGAGAGGTTGAATAATGTAGTGAGGGTTTGTATTATGGAGCGTCACAAATGCAAGAGCACAAAGGACAATCAGCTGGCATTTGAAATGAAAGCACCAAAGGCCTGAAGCTCTCGGCCAGACGGATGGGCAGCCTCCGGGTCTCAACCTGTCCACGCTCCAACCTTGATCAGATTTCCAGCAGAGTCTTTGTTCTGGTGAACAATACAAAGCCTTTGGTAACAAAAGAAACTGTAGATGCCCGAATCTTGAGCAAAACACAAAGTGCTGGAGGAACTCAGCAGGTCAGGCGGCATCTGTGGAGGGAATGGACAGACGGTTTGGGTCGGGACCCTTCTTCAGACTGATGGAGAATGGGGGTGGGGGGTTGGGGAGAAAGCTGGGAAAGGGAGAATGGGGGTGGGCAAAGTGATAGGTGGATACAGGTGAGGGGGATGAGAAGTGACGAGGTTGAAAGGAGACAAAAGGGGGTCGGATGCGGAGAGAGAAGGAGGAGTGGGTATAAAGCTGGAGGGAGGGGTGTGGGGGCGAAGGGGTGGAGAGGAGAGGGGTCAGCTGCTACCATAGGAGCAAAGAGGTCCTTCTGCAGTTGTACACGGTCCTGGTGAGACCACACCTGGAGTATTGTGTACAGTTTTGGTCTCCTAATTTGAGGAAGGACATTCGTGCTGTTGTGGGAGTGGCCTCCACAGAAGGCAGTGGAGTCCAATTCACTGGATGAGTTTAAAAGAGAGCTAGATAGACCTCTAGGGGCTAGCAAGATCAAGGGATGTGGGGAGAGGGCAGGCACGGGGTACTGATTGTGGTTGATCAGCCATGATCACAATGATGATGGTGGTGCTGGCTAGAAGGGCCGAATGGCCTCCTCCTGCACCTATTGTCAATGTTTCTATGGGGGAGAAGGTACAGGAGCCTGAAAACCGTGACCTCCAGGTTCAAGAACAGCTTCTTCCCAACAACCATCAGGCTCTTGAACACTGCACAACACTGACCTCAGCAACTGTGATCTAACGGACTGTGTCCCTGTCCCTGTCCCTGTCCGTGTCCGTGTCCGTGTCCCTGTCCGTGTGTCCGTATCTCTGTCCGTGTCCGTGTCCGTGTCTCTGTCCGTGTCTCTGTCCGTGTCCGTGTCTCTGTCCGTGTCTCTGTCCGTGTCTCTGTCCGTGTCTCTGTCCGTGTCTCTGTCCGTGTCAGTGTCTCTGTCCGTGTCTCTGTCCGTGTCTCTGTCCGTGTCCGTGTCCGTGTGTCCGTGTCTCTGTCCGTGTCTCTGTCCGTGTGTCCGTGTGTCCGTGTCTCTGTCCGTGTCTGTCGTTGCTCTATGGAACTGTGGTTTTGCACTGTTGTGGTTACTGAGTATTACTGATTATTAATTTATTGAATCATTGATTATTATATATGTATCTGTGTGTAATTACACAATGGGCCGTTCGAGCTGCAGCGACTCATTGTTCCTCAGTAGGTCCAGGTGTGTTACTGCCACATGTACGAGGTACAGTGAAATGCTTTGTTCTGCGTGTTATCCAAACAGACCAGATAATACTAAACATAAATACAATCAGTTCAAACTCCAGTACAATCGGTGGAGCAAAGATACAGAGTACAGAATATAGTTCTCAGCATCGTAGCATCAGCATCAGTTCCAGAGACCACACTGGGGTAGAGGTGAATCGGACAGTACCCTAGCTTATGGAAGGGCCATTCAGAAGCCTGATAACAGAGGGGAAGAAGCTGTTCCTGAGTCTGGAGGTGCGGGCTGTCGAGCTTCTGTACCTTCTGCCGGACGGGAGCGGGGAGAAGAGGGAATGACCGGGGTGGGACAGGGGCAAGTCTTTGATGATGTCGGCTGCTTTCCCGAGGCAGCGTGAAGCGTAGACAATGAACACTCTTAACGGCTAAGAATGGAGAAGCTAATGACACTGACAGTGGGTGGGACCGTCAGCTGTAAGGGGCTTTGTTTATACTTGTCTCCCTCGGCCTCTGGAACTGTAAAGGGGAGACAGGGTGAATAACATCAGCGTTTACAGTGGGAACATCTTTGATCAGGGCCCAGGCACGTGGCAGGGCAGCTGTAAAACTCTGTAAATCATCAGTAGCCACACCCAGCGTAGAGCCGGGACTAGATGCTGGGATGTGAGTGATCTGTTTATTACTGGGACCTGGAATTACAGCTTGATAACCAATCCACATGGAGAGGGAACCTCTGTCATGGGGTGACATCCACGGGGGCACTCATCAGCGACGCACATAGCCCTGGGGAGCAGTTCATACGTGATAGGAGCAGAATGAGGCCATTCGGCCCATTGAGTCTATTCTGCCATTCAATCATGGCTGATCTATCTCTCCATCCTATCCCCGTTCTCCTGCCGTCTCCCCATAACCCCTGACACCCGGTATTAATGTAGAACCTGTCAATCTCTGCCTTAAAAATACTCAGTTACATAGAAACATAGAAATTAGGTGCAGGAGTAGAGGCCATTCGGCCCTTCGAGCCTGCACCGCCATTCAATATGATCATGGCTGATCATCCAACTCAGTATCCCGTACCTGCCTTCTCTCCATACCCCTTGATCCCCTTAGCCACAAGGGCCACATCTAACTCCCTCTTAAATATAGCCAATGAACTGGCCTCAACTACCCTCTGTGGCAGAGAGTTCCAGAGATTCACCACTCTCTGTGTGAAAAAAGTTCTTCTCATCTCGGTTTTAAAGGATTTCCCCCTTATCCTTAAGCTGTGACCCCTTGTCCTGGACTTCCCTAACATCGGGAACAATCTTCCTGCATCTAGCCTGTCCAACCCCTTAAGAATTTTGTAAGTTTCTATAAGATCCCCTCTCAATCTCCTAAATTCTAGAGAGTATAAACCAAGTCTATCCAGTCTTTCTTCATAAGACAGTCCTGACATCCCAGGAATCAGTCTGGTGAACCGTCTCTGCACTCCCTCTATGGCAATAATGTCCTTCCTCAGATTTGGAGACCAAAACTGTACGCAATACTCCAGGTGTGGTCTCACCAAGACCCTGTACAACTGCAGTAGAACCTCCCTGCTCCTATACTCCAATCCTTTTGCTATGAAAGCTAACATACCATTCGCTTTCTTCACTGCCTGCTGCACCTGCATGCCTACCTTCAATGACTGGTGTACCATGACACCCAGGTCTCGCTGCATCTCCCCCTTTCCCAATCGGCCACCATTTAGATAATAGTCTGCTTTCCCGTTTTTGCCACCAAAATGGATAACCTCAAATTTATCCACATTATACTGCATCTGCCAAACATTTGCCCACTCACCCAGCCTATCCAAGTCACCTTGCAGTCTCCTAGCATCCTCCTCACAGCTAACACTGCCCCCCAGCTTAGTGTCATCCGCAAACTTGGAGATATTGCCTTCAATTCCCTCATCCAGATCATTAATATATATTGTAAATAGCTGGGGTCCCAGCACTGAGCCTTGCGGTACCCCACTAGTCACTGCCTGCCATTGTGAAAAGGACCCGTTTACTCCTACTCTTTGCTTCCTGTTTGCCAGCCAGTTCTCAATCCACATCAATACTGAACCCCCAATGCCTTGTGCTTTAAGTTTGTATACTAATCTCTTATGTGGGACCTTGTCGAAAGCCTTCTGGAAGTCCAGATACACCACATCCACTGGTTCTCCCCTATCCACGCTACTAGTTACATCCTCAAAAAATTCTATAAGATTCGTCAGACATGATTTACCTTTCGTAAATCCATGCTGACTTTGTCCAATGATTTCACCACTTTCCAAATGTGCTGCTATCCCATCTTTAATAACTGACTCTAGCAGTTTCCCCACTACCGATGTTAGACTAACTGGTCTGTAATTCCCCATTTTCTCTCTCCCTCCCTTCTTAAAAAGTGGGGTTACGTTTGCTACCCGCCAATCTTCAGGAACTACTCCAGAATCTAAAGAGTTCTGAAAGATTGTTACTTGCTTCCTTGAAGGAATGGACCACATCATAGCGCACTGCCCCTCCCCCCAACATGCCTCTCCCCAACCTGCCCCTCCCCCAACCTGCCCCTCCCCCAACCTGCCCCTCCCCCAACCTGCCCCTCCCCCTCCTTTCCCCCTCCACACAGAGAGAGAGAGAGAGAGAGAGAGATCACTGAATTCCCAGCCAGGGACGCTGTCAGTCAGGACCAGAAGCTCTCGCCCCCTCCCCCATGGGATGTACCTGTCCACTGTGCCTCAGGTGTATTCCAGGTGGATGTTGGTTGCCGGGCGCTGACGTTACTGACACACACACACACAACGTCGTCACATCATTTGTTTTTCAAATTTGTAGAAACAAGGAACCGCAGAACACGGCTTTACAAATAATAAAAATACACAGAGGCCCCCGACCCGAACCGTCACCTATCCATGTTCCCCACAGATGCTGCCTGACCCGCTGAGTTACTCCAGCACTCTGTGAAACGTCACCTATCCATGTTCCCCACAGATGCTGCCTGACCCGCTGAGTTATGGTGCAGCAGCATCTATGGAGCGAAGGAAATAGGCAACTTTTCGGGCCGAAATCCTTCTGGAAATAGGCAACGTTTCGGGCCGAAACCCGGAAGGGTTTCGGCCCGAAACGTTGTCTATTTCCATAGCTCCATAGATGCTGCCTGACCCGCTGAGTTACTCCAGCACTCTGTGAAACGTCACCTATCCATGTTCTCCACAGATGCTGCCTGACCCGCTGAGTTACTCCAGCACTCACTCTGTGTCTCTGGTGCTTTACAAATGTAGCCAGATCTACAGTACATTGCAACTAATATTGTATGATTCGAACAGGAGTGAACAGCTTGAGGAGTTGCAGTAATAGTCCACTGGTGTAAATGATTAATTGGCCGACAAAAGGGATCTGTAATTATTGAGGCAGCAGTGGGATGTGGGAACTCGATCCTGAAGCAGCAGCTTTAATAGTGGTGTGAGTGTTGTAATTGAAGCCTGATATTGGACGGTGAATGCTGTGGACAAGCTGCCGGCTGGTGGCCCATGACAGATGGAGACCCTGGGCACCAGGGCAACAAAGGATCAGCACACCCCTCCTGCACCATCACACACTGACGGAGAATGCACCAGCCCACCAGACAGGGCATGAAGGCAGGTCCAATCATGTCAACAATGTTCAGTTTAGTGGAGTTGTGTTTATTGTCACGTGTAACGAGGTACAGTGAACAGCTTTTGTTGCAGAGAGACAACACATGATTACACAGAGCTGGGTGCCAGGTGTGGTGTGGGAGGGATGGTACTAAATGGCACCTTACTTTATTTGCCACATGTACCGAGATCCACTGAGGTTCATTTCAGGTTATATTACAATAAATGGCAAAGGTTTCCGTGCCGAAGGGACTCGGGGAATTCCACGGGGAAATCTTCACCAGGTCATTGCAGTCCTGTGATTCTATGGACTCAGAGTGGGGGGGAGAGGCTGAAGCTTTAACTGAGAGCATCCACACACAGAACAAGAGACTTCAGTCAGCTGGTAATAACCTTCCCACTGGTGAAGGGTCTCGACCCGAAACGTCACCCATCCCTTCTCTCCACAGATGCTGCCAGTCCCACTGAGTTACTCCAGCACTTTGGGTCTATCTGCGGTGTAAACCAGCTTCTGCAGTTCCCTGCAGACCACACTCACTGAGAAGACTGGGCAGATTCCCAGCAGATAATTGGTGCAATGGATTCAGTCCAATTACACTGTACCGCCATGCACAATACATAACACATTCTCTACCGATGAGGGGTTTAACGTTGCATCTCTCAGCAGAGGCCTGCAATGTTTATGACATTTAACTGATGTTTTCAATGCTGAACATAAACATCCAGAAAATAATCCCTTTATCCCATTTTACAAACCTTTTTAATTTTGATTGGAACATATTTTGTGCACTAATCTGAATCTAGCAACAAGTCGTGTGTTGTAATGTTGAGGATCACTACAATGTCCCCGACAGTACGATCAATATGTCCCACTTTTTAAGAAAGGCGGGAGAGAGAAAACAGGGAATTATAGACCAGTTAGCCCGACATCGGTGGTGGGGAAGATGCTGGAGTCAATTATAAAAGATGAAATAGCGGCACATTTGGATAGCAGTAACAGGATCGGTCTGAGTCAGCATGGATTTACAAAGGGGAAATCATGCTTGACTAATCTTCTGGAATTTTTTGAGGATGTATCTAGGAAAATGGACAAGGGAGAGCCAGTGGGTGTAGTGTACCTGGACTTTCAGAAAGCATTTGATAAGGTCCCACATAGGAGATTAGTGGGCAAAATGAGACTACATGGTATTGGGGGTAGAGTGCTGACATGGATAGAGAAGTGGTTGGCAGACAAGAAACAAAGAGTAAGGATTAACGGATCCCTTTCAGAATGGAGGCAGTGACTAGTGGGGTACCGCAAGGCTTGGTGCTGGAACCGCAGCTAGTTACAATTAGTGATTTAGATGAAGGGATTAAAAGTAACATCAGCAAATTTGCAGATGACACAAAGCTGGGTGGCAGTGTGAACTGTGAGGAGGATGCTATAAGAATGCAGGGTGACTTGGACAAGTTGGGTGAGTGGGCAGATGCGTGGCAGATGCAGTTTAATGTGGATAAGTGTGAGGTTATCCACTTTGGTAGCAAAAACAGGAAGGCAGATTATTATCTAAATGGTGTGAGGAAAAGGGGAAGTACAACGGGATCTGGGGGTCCTTGTTCATCAGTCTATGGTAGTAAGCATGCAGGTACAGCAGGCAGTGAAGAAAGCAAATGGCATGTTGGCCTTCATAACAAGAGGAGTTGTGTATAGGAGCAAAGAGGTCCTTCTGCAGTTATAGGGCCCAAGTGAGACCACACCTGGAGTATTGTGTGCAGTTTTGGTCTCCAAATTTGAGGAAGGACATTCTTGCTATTGAGGGAGTGCAGCGTAGGTTCACCAGGTTAATTTCCGGGGTGGCGAGACTGTCATATGCTGAGAGAATGGAGCAGCTGGGCTTGTATACTCTGGAGTTTAGGATGAGAGGGAATCTTATTGAAACATGTAAGATTATTAAAGGTTTAGACACTCTGGAGACAGGAAACATGTTCCCGATGTTGGGAGAGTCCAGAACCAGGGGCCACAGTTTAAGAATAAGGGGTAAGTCATTTACAACGGAGAGGAGGTAAAACGTTTTCACACAGAGAGTTGTGAGTCTGTGGAATTCTCTGCCTCAGAGGGCGGTGGAGGCCGGTTCTTTGGATACTTTCAAGAGAGGGTTATATAGAGCTCTTAAAGATTGGGATAAGAAAGTGAAGGATATGGGGAGAAGGCAGGAACGGGGTACTGATTGGGGATGATCAGCCATGATCACATTGAATTGCGGTGCTGGCTCGAAGGGCCGAATGGCCTCTACTCCTGCACCTATTGTCTATTGTTCCAACTGCCCCTTAAACTGTTGTCCTCATCTCATCTTCTCTCTTGTCCCGTTCTATTTCTCATTCACAGACCAATGTCCCCATGTGTACCTCTCCTCACATGGACCCACACACAGACCCACCCACAGACCCACATACAGACCCACACACACACACACACCCACAGACCCACATACAGACCCACACACACACACACACACACACAGACCCACAAACAGACACACACACACACACACACACACAGACCTACACACACAGACCTACACACACAGACCCACCCACAGACCCACCCACAGACCCACCCACAGACCCACATACAGACCCACACACACACACCCACAGACCCACCCACAGACCCACACACGGACCCACACACATACCCACAAACAGACACACACACACACACACAAACAGACACACACACACACACACACACGGACCCACACACAGACCCACACACGGACCCACCCACGGACCCACCCACGGACCCACACACAGACCCACCCACAGACCCACATACAGACCCACACACAGACCCACCCACAGACCCACACACATGCCAGACCTTCAGCTGCCTGAGTTCCTGCAGAACACGACCTGTGACCTGACTTTTACTGCAAGAATAAGGAAGCCGAGGTATAAGAGTGTGTAGAGTTGCCGTGTCTGTAGTGACCAGTGTGTACACTGTGGTCTCTGTACAGTGACCGATGTCCTGGCCACATGAGCCTCATCACCACAACAATACCCAGAAATGGACAATTCATCACCAAACAGTGGTGTTTAGTTTAGTTTAGTTTAGGGATAAAGCATAGAAACAGGCCCTTCAGCCCAGTGTCCACACCGACCCAGTGTCCACACCCAGTGTCCACACCGGCCCAGTGTCCACACCCAGTGTCCACACCGGGCCCAGTGTCCACACCTAGTGTCCACACCGGCCCAGTGTCCACACTGGCCAGCGATCCCCGCACACTCACACTATCCTACACACACTGGAGACAATTTACAATTTCCCAAGGGCCAGTATCTGCGCTGTATCTCTAAACTAAACTAACGCTGGCATTCTGTTGAAGCAGCAGCAGGAGTGTAGGTAAGGGGAGACGTTACTGCAGGCTGGTGGGCTGGTGGGCGGGTGGGTGACTGTGATCACAGTGGGGTGGTGAGGTGTGTGGAATACGGAAGCAGCAGCAATTAGCTGGTGTTGATGCAATGTGCTGTCGTTAACCACACACAGGGAGTGTATCAGTGGAGTCACCGACAGGTGTTTACAGAAGTTGCTTTGTTCCTGCTGTTTACCTGCAATAGGGGCTGAGGGTGCAGCTGACAGATACCAGTGCTGACTCAAGGACCTTGGTGAGGGATGGAACAGGAACCAGCTGAAACAAACTGTGTATGAGAACAATTACACCACACACTAGAACGTGCAGGAAGGAACCGCAGATGCTGGTTTAAACCTGTAGCAATATCAAAGGCACAGAAGATAGACACAAAATGCTGGAGTAACTCAGTGGGACAGGCAGCATCTCTGGAGGGACGGAATGGGTGACGTTTTGGGTCGAGACCCTTCTCCAGAACGTGGGGGGGGGGGGGGTGGATGATGTATGGGTGGGTGGATGATGTATGGGTGGGGAGGGGGGGGGGGGGGGTAACCTGGCGTGGGGGAGTGGGGGACAAGAACAAAGACCATTGGGACCACATTGAACATATTGTAACGTTACCCCCGCCCCTCGTGGCGACCCTTTACCTCGTTTACATTCATTCTCACTGTGACCTGTCATCACAAAGTATCATCAGGGAGGGCAAAGTTAAACATGCCACAGATGCTGCCTGACTTGGCCGGTTCCTCCACACTCTCATCCTTCTAAATTCCAGTCAATACAAGCCCAGTCGACCCATTCTTTCATCATATGTCAGTCCCACCATCCCGGGAATTAACCTGGTGCACTCCCTCAATAGCAAGCATGTCCTTCCTCAAATTAGGAGACCAAACCTGCACACAATACTACAGGTGTGGAGAACATGGATAGGTTGTTGGTCGGGACCCTTCTTCAGAGCCGAATCGATACCCATTCCTTCTATCTAGAGATGCTGCCTGACCCGCTGAGTTACTCCAGCACTCTGTGAAACATCACCTATCCATGTTCTCCACAGATGCTGCCTGACCCGCTGAGTTACTCCAGCACTCTGTGAAACGTCACCTATCCATGTTCTCCACAGATGCTGCCTGACCCGCTGAGTTATGGTGCAGCAGCATCTATGGAGCTAAGGAAATAGGCAACTTTGTGGGCCAAAATCCTTCTGGAAATAGGCAACGTTTCGGGCCGAAACCCTTTCGGCCCGAAACGTTGCCTATTTCCTTAGCTCCATAGATGCTGCTGCACCCGCTGAGTTACTCCAGCACTTTGTGTCCTTTTGTGTGCATGAGCACCTGCAGTTCTTTGTTTCCACATTCTGGGAAACTTCCTCGTCTCCCTCTAAATCCTCCACATGTTTCCGGGGAAGTGGTGACTGGAGCCGCTCACAATCTCCCAGCCGTGGCTGACTCAGAACATTCTAAACCACAACATGACTTCCTGACTCTCAGACTCACTGCCCCAACTGATGAAGCAAAGAGCACCATGTGTCTGCCTGACCACTCTATCTTCTTGCCTGGCCACTCCCATGTAGCGATGGCCTTTGACTCCACTATCCTTCTATACATCAATGCTGTTCAAGGTCTTGCCAATGAAACTCTCTGCTGTCCCTGGTCTAGATCCCACTCTGCACCTTCTCCACTGTTTGTAACTCCAACAATTATGCTGCCACCTGCAAACTTACAAACCATCCCATCTACATGTTGATACAGTGTAGAAACACACCCTTCAGCCCAACTTGCCCACAATCACCAACATGTCCCGTCTAAACTAGTCCCACCTGCCTGCGTTTGGTCCATATCCCTCCAAACCTGTCCTATCCATGTACCTGTCTAACTGCTTCTTAAACATTGGGATAGTCCCAGCCTCAACTACCTCCTCTGGCAGCTCGTTCCATTCACCCACCGCCCTCTGTGTGAAGAAAGTTACCCCTTAGATTCCTATGAAATCTTTTCCCCTTCAACTTAAACCCACGATATCACAGATAGTTTTCCACCTCTTGTTTCTCCAACCCTCTGGAATGTCTCCAGAATGCAGGGAATGTGACCTGGGCCCAGCCTGGTCTCTCACTGGTATCTGACAGATAGCAGCAACTGACTCTGGCTAATCAATATCTCCTGATCAATGTTCCTACCGATGTAGAGGTGGTGTGGCCATTGTGGGATCCAGCTGTGCACATAAGGGCTACCTCACCTCCTCTCCCTTCTCTCAATGCCCAGTCCCTACTGGTACTGCATAGGGAGCAACTGCAGGTGCTGGCTTATGCCAAAAATGCTGGAGTAACTCAGCAGGACAGGCAGCATCTCTGGAGAGAAGGAATGGGTGACATTTTGCGTCTGTCATCACTGCTACTGAATCAGTGTAAAGCATTTGGAATGGGATGTGAACGGCGCTAGAGAAATGCAAGGTTTCATCTGTTCAATAAACATCATTCATCCTTGGAACCCGTGCAGAAACTCCCCTCACTTTTGTCACCAGAGCAACAGGTGACACATTCTTCATGTGAATGTAGCCATGTGTGATTATTTTGGGAAGAAGCTTTCATTGCTGCGGATTAACTGCAGCCCTGCATCGGTCATGAGCTGCACTGCTGCAGGTGGCCCGTGGCAGCGGTGGCATGGAGCACCACCGCATGTGGTCAGCTCCATGGATCATTGCAACACTGGGCAGCAATCTGTAGGTCAGATACACATACACACACACAGATACACACACACACACACACACATACAGATATATACACACACACACACACACACAGATATACACACACACGCACACACACGCACACACACACACACACACACATACAGATATACACACACACACACACACACACACACACACACACACACACACACACACACACACACACACACACACACAGTGATATACACACATACACACACAGATACACACACACACACACACATGCACACAGATATACACACATACACACACACACACACACACACAGATATACACACATACACACACAGATACACACACATACACACACAGATACACACACATACACACACACACACACACATACACACACAGATACACACACACACACACACACACACACACACACACACACACACACACACACGCACACAGATACACATACACACACACTTATACGCTACATGTTCACACATCCAACAACAGCTGCAGTGGGTGCAGACCTGTCCAATATCTGGGATTGCTGGGAATGTGAGGAATGGCAGTAATTCCACAACTGAATGGAATGTGAGGAATGGGATTTGACAGCTCATTTTCACGTGTGCGTGCGTTCTGTGTGGAATTCCAGGCCCTTCAAGTGATCCTGGACCCGGGCCTAGGCTGCACAGACCCAGGCCTAGGCTGCACAGACCCAGGCCTAGGCTGCACAGACCCAGGCCTAGGCTGCACAGACCCGGGCCTAGGCTGCACGGACCCGGGCCTAGGCTGCACGGACCCGGGCCTAGGCTGCACGGACCCGGGCCTAGGCTGCACGGACCCGGGCCTAGGCTGCACGGACCCAGGCCTAGGCTGCACAGACCCGGGCCTAGGCTGCACGGACCCGGGCCAAGGCTGCACAGACCCAGGCCTAGGCTGCACAGACCCGGGCCTAGACTGCACGGACCCGGGCCTAGGCTGCACGGACCCGGGCCTAGGCTGCACGGACCCGGGCCTAGGCTGCACAGACCCGGGCCTAGGCTGCACAGACCCGGGCCTAGGCTGCACAGACCCGGGCCTAGGCTGCACAGACCCGGGCCTAGGCTGCACAGACCCAGGCCTAGGCTGCACAGACCCGGGCCTAGGCTGCACAGACCCGGGCCTAGGCTGCACAGACCCGGGCCTAGGCTGCACAGACCCGGGCCTAGGCTGCACAGACCCAGGCCTAGGCTGCACAGACCCGGGCCTAGGCTGCACAGACCCGGGCCTAGGCTGCACGGACCCGGGCCTAGGCTGCACAGACCCAGGCCTAGGCTGCACGGACCCGGGCCTAGGCTGCACGGACCCGGGCCTAGGCTGCACGGACCCGGGCCTAGGCTGTACGGACCCGGGCCTAGGCTGCACAGACCCGGGCCTAGGCTGCATGGACCCAGGCCTAGGCTGCACGGACCCAGGTCTAGGCTGCACGGACCCAGGCCTAGGCTGCACAGACCCGGGCCTAGGCTGCACGGACCCGGGCCTAGGCTGCACAGACCCGGGCCTAGGCTGCACAGACCCTCATGGTGACGATCGCTGGACATGACGACACGATTCACTCTGTGACAGGTCGGGCAAACTATTCTGTCAACATGTTGGTGATGATGGTAGACAACAGTGTCACCTGACACACGAGGGAACAAACTGCACCTCGACACACGTGACAATAATGAACCAAACTAAACTAAAAGAGGCCCTTCAGCCCACGATGTCCATGCTGTACATGATGCCAAGGTAAACTAATCTCCTCTGTACGTGATCCATATCCTCCATTCCATGCATCCATGTTCCCATCTAAACACCACAATGGTATCTGCCTCAACCACCACCCCTGGCAGCTCCTTCCTCCCACCCATCACCCTCTGTGTAAAACATTTGCTCCACAAATCTCCTTTAAACTTTCCCCTCTCACCTTAAAGCTGTGCCCTCTAGTATTTTATGTTTTCATTCCGGGTAAAAGGTTCTGAGTGTCTACCGTCTCTAGGCCTTTCATAATGCAAGTCTGTCCATCCTCTCCCTGTAGCCAACACCCTCTAATCCAGGCAACATTCTGGCTAATCTCTCCATCCTCACCAAAGCCCCCACATCCTGTAACGGAGGCGACCAGATCTACAATACCCCAAATACAGACTGACCATTGTGTCTGATAGGCATCGGGTCACCCAGCACAGAACCAGGCCCTTCAGCCCAACTAGTTCATGCTTGACCCATCTAAACTACTGCCATTTGCCACCTTTGGTCCATATCCCTCTATACCCGTCCTGTCCATATCCATCTCAAAGTGCTCAGACTAAACTCCATCTGCCACCTTGTCTACAACTCCTCTATACTTTGCCAGTGTTCCTCACAGACCGGCCAGCATTCCTGGTGTGAATCGGGATGGAGCCGTGGAACAGGAATTCTCCGCAGGAGTTCCTGTGGCCACCTGCGTCCAACTAACATTCCCCAGATTCCTCTCCCAGGAACGATACAGCCGTCTCCACAACTTTCCTTGGTTTGAGGCAGAGTTTCATTGCACGGAGATGAGATCATGTTTTGAGAGCATTTACTCACAGATCAGGGGCCAATTGATCTTGTTATGGAACAAAGGGTTAAAGTCGTCAGCTAGAGGCATCAGACTGTTCTGTCAGCCTGTTATCTGGCTCTGACATTGGCTGACTCGACATCTTTAAGAAGTGCGGGCTATTGCACATCTGCATTATCCATTCTCTGATTACAGGCGGTGATTACTGCAGCACTGACTGTGTAACAAGTGGTAGCGTTAACGGGTGAATTTACTGTGGAGTCCGTGCTATTTACTACAGACCTTGTCTGAGCTATCGAACAGACAGTCAGTAAATCATAATATTCATTGGACTTTATCTGGCAGTGAACATTAATCCCTTCATCCTGTCTCTGTTCACTCTGTACACAATCATGTATTGGCTTTCCGCTGACTGGCCAGCCAGCACACATTTAGTGTAGAGATACAGCGTGGAAACAGTCCCTTTAGCCCAGAGAGTCTGCACTTTCTCAGCGACCCCCGCACAATTAGTGTGTTTAGTTGAGAAATACAGCGCAGAAACAGGCCCTTCGGCCCCACCGAGTCCGTGCCAACCAGCGATCCACTACACTAACACTATCCTACACCCACTAGGGACAATTTACAATTTACACCAAGCCAATTAACCTACAAACCCGCACGTCTTTGGAGTGTGGGAGGAAACCGGAGCGCCCGGTGAAAACCCACGCAGGTCACGGGGAGAACGTGCAAACTCCGTACAGACAGCACCTGTAGTCAGGATGGAACCCGGGTCTCTGGTGCTGTGAGGCAGCAGCTCTACCCGCTGCTCCACTGTGACGCCCAAATCTAAAGCTTTTCCCTGTATCCCGGTGCAGGTGACAATAAGCTCAATATCCAACTCTGCTACACAGATTTTAAATGGAATCGATAACCAGACCGACAATAACATTAAACCGAAGGTAGACACTAAATGCTGGAAATGATGGGTTGGCATGGACGCTGGGCCGAAGGGCCTGTTTCCGTGCTATCCTGTCCCCGACTATCCCGTGATGCTGTACAATTATTGAAGAGCTTGTGAAGGCAGGAACATGGGTTTAAGAGTCAGAGATCAGACATGATTGAGTGGTGGAGTAGACTGGATGGGCCGAATGGCCTAATTCTACTCCTATAACCTGTGATGGTGTGAGGTGCGGGGACCAGGAGGTGGTGCGAGAGGAATCATTGTAGTGATGGCAATGGTGTAGTGTGAACATGGAGCTGAGCCTCTGCCGGTCCCTGCAGACCAGAGGGGCCACACACTGCTGTACTGTACAGGGGGATGGAGACTGTCTGTGGGGCCCCAGCCCAGGGGCGACACCCCCCCCCCCCCACCCCTGCACCCCCCCCCCACCCCTGCACCCCCCCCACCACCCCCACCCCCCAATAATTAGGAATGACACATAAAACATTTAATAATAAAACATTACAGTTTAAACATGTGAATGAAATTTTAAAGAAACGTTTGTTTATAGAGTAGAGCTACTACTCGTGGGAATAAGATGTTTTTATGCCTGGCTGTTGTGGCTTTGCTGCTTGACCCACTGAGTTACTCCAACACTCTGTGTCCGTCTTCACTAATGGGCTCACAACTCTGGGCGTGGAGCTGATCACTGATAGTCTTGGTCTCCAGATCTGGACCAAACCTCCTCCAAACGCGTGACTCACAGCCACTGATTTATGACTTTCTCAGAAAAAATGTTCGGATGGAAGTCAATCCTCTAAACACAGATAGAAATGGAATGTGAATTATTCTCCCGAACGCCTGCATTCCTGCATTGGCAGCCCTGTCTGTCACATTGCTCACGCACACCGTACACACGTGGCCCCCCTCTACATGCCCAAACACGCACACACGTGTGCATTGTGTGAAGTCACTGCGTACATGCACATGTGTGCACTCACATGTATGCAATCCGAGAGGTCACTGCAAACATGCATACGCGTATACTGTGGGAGGTCACTGTTCACACACGCACGCATGTATACTGTGGGAGGTCACTGTGTACATGGCCATGAACCTTGACTGGAATTTCCCCTTCCTTCCTGAAGGAAGACATGCATTGTGATAGCGCCCTCCCCATCCTCACGACATCCTTCCAGATGATGCAGTTAGTGCAGTGCTGGTGTCTCTGTCCTGCAGGAAGCTCCGATAAAGCGTTCGTGTCGGTGAAGTGTTGGTGAAGTTGGTGCCTCTGTGCCACAGCCGGCTCTGCTCCAAACAGCCACATTCAGCCTTCCTGCCTCTGGCTCACCTCCTGCTGCCGACCTCCTTCCCACCGGCCATTGTCCCAGTGTCCACCTCCTGTCCGGTTCTTGGTCTCCGGGGCCAGCAGGGACCGGGCTCGACAGCTTCCCTCACACGGTGCCCGTGGACAGCGTGTCGTCCCTCTACGTACCACCCGGGCACGGACATAACCCTGGTGTAACGTGTATGTTGTGTACACTGTAAATGGCTGGGTTGTAATCATTCCACTGACTGGTTAGCCCGCAACAACTGTTCATTGTACCTCTGTACACGTGACAATAAACTCTCAAATCAACATCAGACACAGGACGTTGCTGACATTCCCTGCACTCGTCTCCCATTCCCAGTCACATTCCCTGTTATTCCCCCTATTGCCCCCTCCATCTGTCCCCCTCTCACCCACACTCCCCATCCCACCCCTCCCCCGTCTGTCCCCCTCCCACCCATGCTCCCGATCCCCCCCCCTCCATCTGTCCCCCGGGGTTACGGGGAGAAGGCAGGAGAATGGGGTTAGGAGAGATAGACCAGCCGTGAATGAAGGGCGAATTAGACTTGATGGGCCGAGTGGCCTAATTCTGCTCCTATCACTTATGACCTCTATTGGCCAGTCCGGGGCCTCTAATAGTGGATCAAATATCATCAATGACAGTAGGAACTCCTCCACTGTGCAGGACATGTGTGCAGGACGTGTGTACAGGACGTGTGTACAGTTGCAGGGAACAGCACTGTGTACATACTTGGCATTTTACAAATACTCCACTGCTTCAGCAATCAGTGGAATGCTGGAGATTTGACAACAAATAGTTGTGGAGAATCCCGGCCACGCAGATAATTCTGATAAAGGGAACATAGATAAAACACATCAGATACTTAACCCTTTGCAACCCAGAGTGAAAGCAGCAACAGTGTGGTCTACAGACAAAGGGCCTCACAGCGCCAGAAACCCGGGTTCGATCCTGACTACGGGTGCTGTCTGTACGGAGTCTGTACGTTCTCCCCGTGACCTGCGTGGGCTTTCTCCGGGCGCTCCTCCCACACTTCAGAAATACAGGTCTGTAGGTTAATTGGCTTCAGTAAAAATTGTAAATTGTCTCTAGTGTGTTGGAGAATGCTGGTGTACAGGGATCGCTGGTCGGCACGGATCCGGTGGGCCGAAGGGCCTGTTTACGTTCTGCATCAATAAAGTCTAAATAAATCCAGCACCAGCGGTCTCTCAGGCCCAGGTACAGAGAGGGGAACGTTCCTTCACTGGCGGCAACAAGTGTCCCTCAAAATTCCACCCACTTACTTGTCCAGACACACGCAGATGCCAATGCTGGAGTAACTCAGTGGGTCAGGCAGCATCTGTGGAGAACATGGATAGGTGACGTTTCACAGAGTACTGGAGTAACTCAGCGGGTGCAGCAGCATCTATGGAGCTAAGGAAATAGGTAACGTTTCGGGTCGAAACCCTTCCGGGTTTCGGCCCGAAACGTTGCCTATTTCCTTCGCTCCATAGATGCTGCTGCACCATAACTCAGCGGGTCAGGCAGCATCTGTGGAGAACATGGATAGGTGACGTTTCACAGAATGCTGGAGTAACTCAGCGGGTCAGGCAGCATCTGTGGAGAACATGGATAGGTGACGTTTCACAAAGTGCTGGAGTAACTCAGCGGGTCAGGCAGCATCTGTGGAGAACATGGATAGGTGACGTTTCACAGAGTGCTGGAGTAACTCAGCGGGTCACACCTCCTGCAACGTTTACACCTCCCCTCTGACTCAGTGTTTCCTCTAGAGTTAAACGTCGATGTATCTCAGCCTGGATGTTGTCAAGGGGAGAGAATTCCATCATTTGATGGGCTGCTGTGTACGGAGGCATCTTCTCTCGGGCTGAACCTTCATTGAGACTGGAGCTGCCAACTGCCCAGCTTCAGGGTGGACCCCACAGATCTACATCTCCGGTGACAAGCTTGCATGGCAATGAGTTCAGCTCATCCATCCAATGACCAGTATTGTCCAGTGTGAGTCCCCATCTCCTGCCCCAACTCCACAGAGCAGTAACGGTCTCACCAACACCGTGTACATGGGCAGTAACAGGTAGAGGTCGGGTCGGGGAAGGGTTATGGTGTAAGGGAGGGAATGACCAATATGTCGCTACTATTTCCTGGGCTTCTTGTTTGGTTCAGGCAAGGTTGTTGTGGCTACCCGTACAAGGCCAATGTGTCTGCAATGCCCAACATTGCCACTCCTCTAACTATGGAATAAAGAACAAGCCAGGCCATGGAGTGGAAGCAAGGTCAGGCAACACTGTCTCCAGGAGTGGTCTCCAGAGGTGACTTGGATAGGTTGGGTGAGAGAGCAGATTCATGGCAGTTGCAGTATAATGTGGATAAATGTGAGGTTATCCACTTTGGTGGCAAGAACAGGAAGGCAGATTATTATGTGAATGGTGTCAGATGAAGAAAAGGGGAGGTGCAACGAGACCTGGGTGTCCTTGTACATCAGTCACTGAAAGTAAACATGCAGGTGGGATACTGATTCTGCATGATCAGCCATGATCATATTGAATGGCGGTGCTGGCTCGAAGGGCCAAATGGCCTAGTCCGGCACCTATTTTTCATCAGTCTGAAGAAGGGTTTTGGCCCGAAACGTTGCCTATTTCCTTGGCTCCATAGATGCTGCTGCACCCGCAGCGAGTTTCTCCAGCATTTTTGTCTACCTACCTATTTTTCTATGTTTCTATCAAAGTCTTGGACAATCGCAACCTTCCTATCTCCAGCCCTGCCCTTTGCTTTCACTGCTCCAGGCTACAAGCTGGGCCAATCTATCCCTTGAAACATTTGATTCACTTTCTCATGCTAAACTCTGAAAACACACAGAGCGTTATTGTTGCAGAAGATATTTATAATTTGGAAGCAGAAATGGACATGAGGTCCGTGGAGAAGGCAGGGTCTGTGAGGAATTGGTCCATGTGCCCTCCCACCCCACTGCATCACTGTCCCGCTGAGTCTAACCACCCAATGAGCCAGAGCCAAGGGTCAAGTTTTCCATCTACACCCAACGGCCTTGAGCAGGGGGTTGCCAGGATAGAGTGGATGTGGAGAGGATGTTTCCACTATAATAGACAATAGGTGCAGGAGGAGGCCATTCGGCCCTTCGAGGCAGCACCGCCATTCACTGTGAACATGGCTGATCATCCCCAATCAGTACCCCGTTCCTGCCTTCAACAATACTCCAGGTGCGCTCACCAGGGCCCTGTACAACTGCAGTAGGACGTCCTTCACTAGTGGGAGAGTCTAGGACCAGAGAGCACAGCCTCAGAATTAAAGGACGATCCTCTCGAAAGGAGATGAGGAGGAATTTCTTTAGTCAGAGGGTGGTGAATCAGTGGAATTCATTGCCACAGACAGCTGTGGAGGGCAAGTCAATGGATATTTTTAAGGCAGAGGTTGACAGATTCTTGATTAGTACGTGTGTCAGGGGATTTGGGGAGAAGGCAGGAGAATGGGGCTGAGAGGGAAAGATAGAATAGCCGTGATTAAATGGTGTAGTTAACACGATGGGCCGAATGGCCTAATTCTACTCCGAGAACTTATGAATTTATGAATAATTGTGAGCATTGATGTTCTCAACGTCACTGCCCGAGGCAGCTGTAAACTCTGTAGCAACCTACTTATGAATAGAATGAATTAAACCAACTTGTTTGCCCAGAGGACAAATTAACAAACCAGTTCCACTACAACACAGGAGCACATTAGGCACTTGCGTTAGATTTTACTGATTCATTTAATGGCAAGTATAGAAACAATATATATTACAGGGTGGCACAGCAGTAGAGTTGCTGCTTTACAGCATCAGAGACCTGTCTTCGATCTGGACTATGGCTGCTGTCTGTATAGAGTTTGCCCATTCTACCCGTGACCTCATGGGCTTTCACCTCCAATTGAAAAAGTTGCCTCCGAGGTCCCTCTTAAATCTCTCCCCTCTCACCTTAAGGCTGCAGCCTCTAGTTTTAGAATTCTCTACCACGGGGAAAGGACTGTGAACGTTCACTTTATCCAAGCCCCTCATGATCTTGTACAACCCCCAGCATGGTGAGCCCTGCCAGCCTATACAACCTGTAACATCCCCGTGATTCTCCTCCCCGTCCTTTCCAACTTCTCACTTCACTTCAGTTTAGTTTATTGTCACGTGTAGCGAGGTACAGTGTTGCGTGCTATCCACTCAGCAGAAAGACTGTACATGATTACAATTGAGCCATTCACACTGTACAGATACCTAACTAAGGAATGAACCAGGAGCTTTGAACGTTGTTCTGCTTGGAAGCAAACTGCTGCAATTTACTGGAGACACAAGGAACTGCAGATGCTGGAATCTTGAGAAAAAAACCCAAACAGCTGGAGGAACTCAGCGAGCCAGGCAACGTCTGTGAAGGGATTGGTCAGACACAGCGTGGCACAGCGGTAGAGTTGCTGCTTTACAGTGCCAGGGACCCGGGTTCGATCCTGACTACGGGTGCTGTCTCTGCGGAGTTTGTACGTTCTCTCCGTGACCCTTATGGGTTTTCTCTGAGATCTTGGTTTCCTCAAAGACGTGCAGGTTTGTAGGTTAATTGGCTCGGTATGATTGTAAATTGTCCCTAGTGTGTGTAGGATACTGTTAGTGTGTGGGGATCACTGGTC
Organism: Leucoraja ocellata; assembly: GCA_036785375.1. Taxonomy (NCBI): domain Eukaryota; kingdom Metazoa; phylum Chordata; class Chondrichthyes; order Rajiformes; family Rajidae; genus Leucoraja; species Leucoraja ocellata. The sequence continues at coordinate 12,621,717 of JAWMAR010000025.1, read as the reverse complement.
AGCACGGACACGGTGGGCCGAAGGGCCTGTCTTGTGCTGTATCTCTAAACTAAATAAAACTATGCATCATTGTGAAGAAGGGTCTCGACCCGAAACGTCACCCATTCCTTCTCTCCAGAAATGCTGCGTATACTCTGAGATACTCCAGCATTTTGCATCTATCTTCAGTTTAAACCAGCATCTGCAGTTCCTTCCTGCACATGTCATCTGTTCAGTTCCCTCCAAAGGTGCATCCTGACCTGTTGTGTTCCTTCAACAAATTGTTTTGGTTCCTGCAATTTAATTCTGCATTTTCTACACAATAGCAGATCCCCATCCAGAACCCTGCGTAAATCTGCCTGTGATCTACAGTTCCACACCTCATAAACCAGGCAACTCTACAGCCTTTATATATGCTAATCAATTAATTGTTCATCTTAATTGGTCAGCTTGACACCCTCTTGCACAGCTGTGGAATGAGCGACCCGCTAGCAGTCCCTGAAAGCAGAAAGCTATTGTTATTGGAATGGGAGACTCTGAGTCATATTAGCTTTAGTTTATCTATTGTAGAGATACAACGTGGGAACAGGTCCTTCGGCCCATCAAGTCTATGCCAACCAGCGATCACCCAACCAGCAATCACCCAACCAGCAATCACCCATACACTATCCTACACACTCAGAATCATGTACAATTTACACAAGTCAAACATGCACGTCTTTGGGATGTGGGAGGGAACTGGAGCACCCTGTTGTTACATTGTGAACCTGATGACAGGAGAAGAGGGAATGCCCAGGGTAAAAATATGAGAAGTTTTCCAGATCAGCCACAGGTTCCTCTTTTACTTTCTGTATCTGTTTTACTTTCCATTCTCCTCACACTGGGGATTACACTGAGTGACGTTCCATGTGCTGGCATATGTGCACAGAGAGGAAAATGGATAGTTGAGTTCAGAGACACAGCACGGGAACAGACCATTCGGCCCACCGAGTCCATGCTGACCCACTCACACCAGTTCTATGTTCTGCCACTTTCTTCCACAACGAGACCTGGGTCTAGTCACTGAAAGTAAGCATGCAGGGACAGCAGGCAGTGAAGAAAGCTATTGGCATGTTGGCCTTCATTGCGAGAGGATTTGAGTTTAGGAGCAAGAAGGTCCTACTGCAGTTGTACAGGGCCCTGGTGAGACCGCACCTGGAGTATTGTGTGCAATTTTGGTCTCATAATTTCAGGAAGAACTTTATTGCTATTGAGGGAGTGCAGCGTAGGTTCACCAGGTTAATTCCCGGGATGGCGGGACTGACATATGATGAAAGAATGGATCGACTGGGCTTGTATTCACTGGAATTTAGAAGGATGAGAGGGCATCTTATAGAAACATCTAAAATTCTTAAAGGATTGTACAGGCTGGATGCAGGAAAATGTTAGGCCTAAAGGAATCAAGGGATATGGGGAGAAAGCAGGAACGGGGTACTGATTTTAGATGATCAGCCATGACCACATTGAATGGCAGTGCTGGCTCGATGGGCCGAATGGCCTACTCCTGCCACTATGTTTCTATGCTTCCCATTGTATTATAGAGACTTAGAGTGATATGACGTGGAAACAGGCCCTTCGGCCCAACTTGCCCACACTGCCCAACATGTCCCATCCACACTAGTCCCACCTGCCCGCGTTTGGCCCATATCCCTCCAAACCTGTCCAATCCATGTACCTGTCTAACTGTTTCTTAAATGTTGGGATAGTCCCAGCCTCAACTACCTCCTCTGGCAGCTTGTTCCATGCACCCACCACCCTCTGTGTGAAATAGTTACCCCTCAGATTCCAATTTAATCTCAGTAAGTCCTCCGGTCTTTGATTCCCCTGCTCTGGGCAAGAGACTCTGTGCGTCTACCCGATCTATTCCTCTCATGATTTTATACACCCTCTATAAGATCTCCCCTCATCCTCCAAGGGATAGAATCCCAGCCTACGTAACCTCTCCCTGTAACTCACACCCTCTAGTCCCGGCAACATCCTCGTAAATTTTCCCTGTACCTTTTCCAGCTTGATAACATCTTTCCTATAACATGGTGCCCAGAACTGAACACGATGATGTAAATACGGCCTCACCAACATCTTGTACAACTACAACAGGACCTCCCAACTTCTAGACTCAATACTGTCATCCAGTTAACGATGTCTGTGAAGATCAACATGGCACTAGTGGCGTGTGGATGGTGATCTACAAACAACAAGGTGAACCCTGGTCACGGGATTCTCAGCACAACGGCAGAGACAAGAGGAGAGAGTCCTTGTGTCGAGACCTGGTACATTGTTACAAACACTGGCAAGTCCCGGCCTTGTGTCCTGAATGAGGCCATGATTAGATAACGCCCAGAGCATTCCTGTCTCACACAGAGGTGTGATGGGGACCCTGGCACTGGGGTGGAGGAAGGAACTGCAGATGCTGGTTTAAACCAAAGATAGACACAAAATGCTGGAGTAACTCAGCGGGACAGGCAGCATCACTGGAGTAACTCAGCGGGACAGGCAGCATCTCTGGAGAGTAGGAATGGGTGACGTTTCGGGCCGATCTCTGTGTCTATCTTCAGCTGAATGTGGTGACAATGGCCAGTCAGTATTGGCAACAGCTCAGACAGCTGAATCCTCTGGCATCTGGGAGATGTTGATTGGGCAAGGGACTATTATGCTGGCTAATGATCTGACCAACTCCTAAACCAGGGTTTGTGATCAGACGAGGTGCCAGGCGGTCAGTCAAAAACATCTGGAATAAATCCACATGTTGGCCAGATGATTGAGCAGGTGTGTGACATGTGAAAGAGAGACAAAAGTTTTTCACTGCACCTCTGTACACGTGACAATAAACTACACTCAAGAGAGAGACGACCTTTGGGTGAGATTCACAGGCAATGATGTTTGCTGAAAGCTGCTGCTTTCTGGCAATATTGTCTCTAGAACCCCTTTCATAATCTCCTCCAGGCATCAGTGAGCAATTGTGTAGGAAGGAACTGCAGATGCTGGAGTAACTCAGCGGGACAGGCAGCATCACTGGAGTAACTCAGAGGGACAGGCAGCTTCACTGGAGAGAAGGAATGGGTGACGGTTCAGTGAGGAATTTATGACATTCGACGACCAGTCAGGTCCCCATTGGGCCAACATGCTCCTCCTGGGCTAATAAGGGGCATTTTGGGCAAAAGAGACTGGTTTCTCGGCTAATAGGGGCCTTGTGGGCCGAGATTAGTGGTTTCAGGCAGGCCAAACAAATCATTTCATCTCATTTCCAATTGTATTGCAGTTTCAAGCACAGGGCAGGCCAAACAACTCAATTCATTTTCATTAAGGGCTAACAAATCATTTATTCAAGTGCATTGCATACTCACAGTGTTCTGTAGTTTCCAAGCTCAGACAGAGAGTCGTGACCTCTCCCTCGCCATCTTGCAGACAGACTGACGCACGCCCACACTTCTGGTTTGTATAATCCCTCCCCCTCCTACCAGAACGGCGTGGCCTTCATGTCGGTGATTGACAGGAGTGAGAATCTCAAGATTTTTTAAACACTAATAAGTCTTTTATTTTTAATCGATGGGGAGAGGACTCTGAGTAAGATGGCCAAAAATCACAGCCATATATGGTAGCGTTTTTTCTAAAATCAAAAGCACAGTGCAAACAGGAAGTGGTCAAGATGAGACTTTTAATTATATAGATATATATATATATATTATTCGGAAGGATCAAAGGCAAAGATTGGATTTAGCTTTCGAATATTCTCAACTTGTTTTTTGAAAGTAGAATCTCCAGTTGAAACAAACATAGGGAAGATCAACTTGTTTTGTACTGTCATTTTATTTGTTATCTCTAAATACTGGGTTAGACTATATCTTGGTATTAGACTGCCTTGATTGTGTCCTGTGTTGTTCTGGCTGATTGGAGATTGAATGGAAACACACAACATTTAGTCTGACTGTGGTTACTCAGTCTGTAATCCTGCAATGACACGCTTGTGATTCCATCAGTGAGGCTACATTGTTTTACCAGAGATTACAACCAGAATCCCCCCCCCGATTATGACTGTGCCAATCTGAGCGAGCAAAGCACTATTTTATTTCTCGTTAGAATCAGCCGATGTTCACAACACAGACAGAGACTTTGTGGATTCAACCACCTTCTGGCTTTGATGCTGGCAGTTTCCATGGAGATAAAAATGCTTGAGAAGGTGGAGAAGCTTCAGCCTGTGGTCTCGTTCTACCTCGTGCCCCATGGGTCAGTTGTCCAGAGTTGCTGGGACTGCTCCTTCCTCCCTCCCTACAGCCCCCACGTTAAGATCCAGGTGACCCTGATCCAAGGAGGATGATTCCCCCTCGATGGTCTCTGCTTTTCAGGGGGAAGTTATTGCCACAGAAACACACTCTGGATCAGCATAGAATGGGCCCAATCCTCACTGCACAATGAGTGACGGAGAAAGCTGAATGGGCAATTTATATTTATTTCTGCCACCTCCCAATGATTTAAAGACAGACAGTATTGGGGGGAGCAGCACCTCATATTTCACTTGGGCAGCTTACAACCCAGCAGTACAAATATTGATTTATCTAACTTCTAGTAACCTTTGCTTTCCCTCTCTCTCCCCATCCCTCTAGGTACCTCCACTCCACCCTGTCGAAAGCTTTTTCGGCATTGAGGGAGACCACTATCTCCGGGGTCTCACTACTCGGTGAATGGATGATGTTAAGGAGACGCCTAGTATTGTGGGAAGACTGTCAGCCTGGTATGAACCCTGTTTGGTCTAACGAGATAATAGAGGGCATCACTCGTCGGCTTTAGAGACGATTTTGAGGTCCACATTCAGGAGTGAAATTGGTCTATAGCTACTACACCTAAACACAATTAATCAGCATTCCAAATGTCCTCAATCTTCTAGGGACGTAAAGATGTTGCATTATTAAACACGTCTTCTTCTCACCTTTGACAAGCTTTGGAATAATGGCTGAAATCAAAGTTCACCTTACCCTTTAGTTTCTGAATTCCTAATGTAATTACTGATGAGGTGTTTAGTAACTGGTAAATAAGTCATCAGTAGAATTACCTTTCCCACAGTTAATCACTTCACCTTTCACATCAGCACCGTCTAGTCAGTCCAAGGCAGGCTTCAGTTTGGTGGAAATATACAGGGGAAGTATCTTTTCAAAGAACAAACTGCTGGAGGAACCCAGTGGGTCAGGAGGGATCTGTGGTCAATGTTACATGCCAAGACCCAGCTTTAGGAGTGAGAAACCTTCACCCTACCTTGGTACATGTGACAATACCTGATAGTAACTCGAAATGTAAACCTGAGGTCGTGCGGAGGTGTCCAGAATGGAGTGGGGAGGGAGGTGGCAGGTGACAGGTGTCACCAGGTGAGGTGACCGGTGGTGGCCAGACTGGGGAGGGAGTTGAGCTGCTGAGCTCAGACAAGACTTTCAGTGGAAGTTCCGAGATAGAGGGAGGAAATCACCAAAGTCAAAGTTCATGAGATTTGGACAGGACGGATGTGGAGGATGTTTCCTCTTGTGGAAGGAACTGGAATCAGGGGACAATGACTAACAATTAGTCACACAGCGTGAAAACTGGCCTAACATGCCCACACTGACCAACATGCCCACACCGACCAACATGCCCACACCGACCAACATGCCCACACCGACCAACATGCCCACACCGCCCAACATGCCCACACTGACCAACATGCCCACACGACCAACATGCTCACACTGACCAACATGCCCATGCCGACCAACATGCCCACGCCGACCAACATGCCCACGCCGACCAACATGCCCACACCGACCAACATGCCCACACCGACCAACATGCCCACACCGACCAACATGCCCACACCGACCAACATGCCCACACCGACCAACATGCCCACACCGACCAACATGCCCACACTGACCAACATGCCCACACTGACCAACATGCCCACACCGACCAACATGCCCACACCGACCAACATGCCCCACACCGACCAACATGCCCACACCGACCAACATGCCCACACCGACCAACATGCCCACACCGACCAACATGCCCACACCGACCAACATGCCCACACCAACCAACATGCCCCACCTACACTAGTCCCACCTGCCCACGTCTGGTCCACATCCACCTAAACCTGTCCTATCCATGTACCTGTCTGTCTTTTAAATGTTATGATAGTACCTGCCTGAACTACCTCCCCCGGCAACTCGTTCCATACACCCACCAACCTTTGTGGAAAAAAGCTGCCTCTCAGGTTCCCTTTAAATCTTTCCCCCCCTCACCTTAAACCTCTGGTCCTCAATTCCCCTACTTATCACTCTGGATAGGATGTATTCATCTGATCTATTCCTCTCATGGTTTTATTCACCTATATATCACCCCCTCCATCCTCCTGCGCTCCAAGGAATAGAGCCCTAGCCTGCCCCAACCTCTCCTGATAGCTCAGGCCCCTTGAGTTCTGGCAACATTCTCGTAAACCTTCTCTGCACCTTTTGCAGATTGACAATCACTACTGAATATGGAGTGCGACAAAACTCTACAGGACGGCACGGTGGCGCAGCGGGTGGAGCTGCTGCCTGACAGCGCAGAGACTACGGGTGCTGTCTGTACGGAGTTTGTACGTTTGCACCCGTGACCTGACGTGGGTTTTCTCCGGGTGCTCCGGTTTCCTCCCACACTCCAAAGACGTGCAGGTTTGTAGATTAATTGACTTGGTATAAATGTAAATTGCTCCCTCGTGTGTGTAGGATAGTGTTAGTGTGCGGGGGATCGCTGGTCGGCACTGACTCGATGGGCCGAAGGGCCAGTTTCCGTGCTGTATCTCTAAACTAAACTAAAACATTCACTGACCATTGTATTATTTTCTGATCTCACTTTGCTGGTCTCGCTCCGTGTGGCCACATGTTCCGTGTGTTGTCCACTCTACACTTCCCCCTCTCCCACTCTAAAGAAGTGATGTCTGTGAAGGACAAAAACCTGTAGCCGCAGCAAATCTGAAACCAAGAGAGAGCAGAGACAGTCTGCAGGTCGGGCAGCACCAATCAGTAAAACATTGATGTGCAGATGCTGGTTTATACCAATGATAGACACGACATGCTGGAGTAACTCAGCGGGATGGGCAGCATCTCTGGAGAGAAGGAATGGGTGACGTGTGGGGTCTTAAAGTTCGTTAGTCCTGAAGAAGGATCTCGATCTGATACATCACCTTTTCTCCTGAGACGTCACTCCAGCATTTAGTGTGTAATGCAGATGAAACATTGGCTGTTTCTTTCTCCACAGATGCTGCCTGACCTGCTGGCTGATTCTAGCACTTCGTGTGTTGGCGTTTTGAGCAGGGGGGAGGGGTGGGGGGCAGGGGGAGTGGGAGAGAGAGGGGGGGCAGGGGGGAGGGGGTGGGGGCAGGGGGAGAGGGGGAGGGGAGACGGAGGGGGGGGGAGGGGGGGAGGGGGGAGTGGGGGAGGGGGAGAGAGGGGGGAGGGGTGGGACACTGCCACCGCCGCCGCCATGTCGGTGCCTTCACTACACGAAGAGTCACAAAACTGCCCACATTTCCCGTCGCTGCCGTGTTGTTTCCAGGATGTAATTTAGAAAAAATCCCGGCTGATTCACCGGACATTCCCCGCCGTGGAAACTCCCCCCCCGTCCCGGACCCAGGGGAAGGAATCTGCCCCTCCCCCTCTCCCCCCCCCCCTCCTCCTCTCCAATTCCCCCTCCCTCCCCATCCCCCAATATCCCTCTCCCCATTGCGAGGCGGCGCGGAGCCGGGCGCCCGGTTAACGGGGCGGGGGGTTGAATGAGGGGGGAGGGGGAGAGGGGGAAGGGAGCAGGGTGGGGAGAGGGCGAGTGGGGTGTTGGGGGCAGGGAGAGAGGGGGGGGGGGGGGCGGTTGGCGAGAGGGCAAGGGGGGGGGGGGGGTTCCCCGCTACCGGGCCCCGCCTCCCGTTGCCGATTGGCGGCGGACTCTCAGCTCCGCCCCGGCGGCGGGTCCCGGGAGTTGCCGCTTATCAGCGGAGCGGAGACACAACGGATCGGAGCGAGAGAGCGGCCGCTGATAGACCCCGCGGACAGTCGCCCCGTTACCGAGCCCGTGTAGTCGCCACTCAGCGCCAACCAGCCAGCGAGCCTTGTGTCGAGAGCCGGCCAGTCGCCACCATGGGCAGCACACTCGCCAAGTCTAAGCCGCAGGAGCAGGGCAAGACCAGCGGACAGGTGGGTCTCCCGACACCCGGCGGCAGCGGCGGCGGCGGCAAACCCGGGCTTTAAACCCCCGGTGAACGGGCGGGGGGTCCGGGGGTCGCGGCGGGGGGCGGGGGTCGCTCCTCGCTCCTGCCTTTGTCTAGTCGCCTGGTCTTTGTGCGGCGGGTTTGCGGGGCTGGGACAATGGCTGGAGCGTCGAGGAATTTCCCATTCATTGTTCCTCTCCCCCCAGCCCGGGTCGCGACCCCCCCCCCCCCCTCATCCCCATCGACCCGGCTCCACCCCCGAACCCCATCTCCTCCCCCCCCCCCCCGAACCCCATCTTCCCCCTCCCCCGCCGCTCCCTCCGTCCCCGCCCGGGCTCGGCTCAGTGGCGCCGCCTGGCAGTAAGTGGCGGTGCTGACGGTAGCCACGGCACCGGACCCGCCCCGCCCGGCCACCGGAGGACGGGGGTCCCTCTCTCCCTCCCGCCGTCCAGGGTTTACATTAACCGGCTGTTAGTTATCCCGGTGCGGCCGCGCCCTGCGCTCAGACTCCACCCGGCGGAGCTGGCCCTTGTCCCGGGGCCCGTGTGACCCCCCCCCCCCCCCGGGGCACCTGTCGCTGTCCCGGGTCCCCGCCACCCAACACCCCTCTTCTCTAGTTAGATAGAGCTCTAGGGGCTGGTGGAGTCGAGGGATATGGGGACAAGGCAGGCACGGGTTATTGATTGTGGATGATCAGCCATGATCACAATGAATGGCGATGCTGGCTCGAAGGGCCGAAGGGCCTCCTCCTACACCTATTTTCTAAGTTTCTCTCTGTCCGCAGGAGAACGGCCACGTCAAGACCAACGGGGACACGTCGCCAACCAAGGCGGACGGGGAGACGGTGGTGGCGGCGGTGGGGACCGGGGACGTGTGCGCCGCCGAGGCGGGGAAGGAGAGCCCGGGAGACGGGATCGAACCGGCGCCCGCCGCCGAGGGCGAGGCTAAAGCCGCCACTCCCAAGAAGAAGAAGAAAAAGTCGCTGAGTTTCAAGTCGTTCAAACTGGGCAAACTGTCCTTCAAGAGAGGTCGGCGCGGCGAGACGGCGGCGGCGGCCGGACCGGCGGAGGCTGCGGCGGGAGAGGCGGTGGCAGCGGCGGTGGCGGATGAGCCCCGGGCCGAGACGCAACCCGACACCGGCGACACCGACACCAAACCCGGCGGCCCGGAGGTGGAGGAGCCGAGCGCGGCGGAGGGGAGCGAGGGGAGCAAGGCGGCGGCAGCGGCAGCAGCAGCGGTGGTGGTGGAGGAAGCGGCCGGAGCGGCCAGTCCAGAGTCCGGCTCCACAGACGCCGCCCGCGACCAGGAGTAGCCGGGGCTGTTTACAGACTTCACCCGCCACGTGTGACCTCTTCCCCGGTTACTCCCCGGACCGGCCCCGTCCCGCCAGTATTAACTTGTGTTCCATCACTGAATTAAGAAACCCTTCCTGGGAACATCTTGGGTCCGACAACATCCCGCCCCCCCCCCAGCTGTGGGGTTTATTGAAGACGATGGAGGGTTTGATTCTACACGTGGCCAACTTTGGTCTGGACATGAACTGCCTCTCTCTCTCTCCCCCTCTCCCCGGCGATCGTTAGCATCTGTATCCCCCCCCCCCCCCCCCCCCGGTTTAAAACATCTTGTGCTTGTTTAGGAAGACGGCAGTCTTTGATCGAAGCTTCTAGATTATTTTGTAATTTTACAGTCGACTACAACACTTTAAAATTAAGCAAACTGTGTTCCAATTGATTTTTTGATTATTTTTGCAGAGGGGAGGGGGGAGGGGGAGTGCAACGTTTTAAATGTGATGTTTTTTTGCTGTTTTTGTCCTGTAAATAAAACCGGCCAAATTGATTTGCAATTTTTTATTGCTAACTTTTAAGGTGGTTTGACTATTGTAACATTTTAAAAAGGGAAAATGAATCTTGTGGACTTTTATCAAACTTTCCCCGTCACGGGACTTCTGGGACAAAGGCTCCAGTTTACACTTGAAGTCCTCGTCAATTTATACTGATTTTTGTTAAATAGATCCCTACTATTTCATTGTCACTTTCAGCAGTGTAGTGTATTGTACAGTTTTAGTCTTATTACCAATAAACAAAATGGAAAAAATATGGATGGAAATTGTTGGATTCTCTTGACTTTGTCGGTCACTGCAGGTACCTCTGCCTACCTGGACTCACCTGGAAACAATCGCCACCCCTCTAAACCATGACACGTGGTGCCTGATCTTTGGTCAAATTGGATGATAGATTCTAAATCGGATGTTGGGTGATGATTGTCTGAGTTGGAGCATGTCAATAGACACAGAGTGCTGGAGTAACTCAGCGGGTCAGGCAGCATCTGGAGAAAACAGATGGGTGACGTTTCTTCAAACATTGGCTGCCAGGTCAAACATACTCTGTGTCTGAGGAAACCCCCCCCCCCCCCTGATCATTAATTGCCCTTCCTGCTCAGGATCGAATTCCCTGGCCAGGGATTGAACCAGTGACTGCGTGGGTACATGTGGGGATAATTACGTGACTTCCCCTGAAGCCCGCGACTACTAGTGGGGAAAGATGCTGCCTGTGAAAGTGGGCACGTCGCTACCCTGGTCAGGGTTACATTGTTGCCTCTACCTGGGTCAGGGTTACATTGTTGCCTCTACACTGGTCGGGGATACATTGTTGTGACCAGAGGACACATTGTTACCTCTACACTGGTCCAGGACACATTGTTGCAGTGTTAACGCCCCCTCCCTCTCACTGCATGTTACTGGAGAGCGAGTGAGTTCCCGGCTTGTATTGGGAGCTCATCAACCTGCCTTGTTCAACACTGGGGCTGTTTTAATTTAGATTAACAACAGGCACCACCTGAGAATGCTAATGTAACATTTATTGTTGCTGCTGTCGCCACGTGTAATGTGCGAGCTGGGGAAAACTTCAGTTGCCACCTCAGGAATGTCGATATGGACACGGTGGCATTGGGAGTTTGTCAGTGCAGCTCACCTGCATTGTTTAATGTTAGATTTACATGAAGCACCTGAGAATGCCACAGCAACGTGTACTGTTGTGATTAACAAGTGAAATGCAAATAACTTCCATGAAGGATGTCAATATGGAGACAACGGAGAGAGTTGATGGGTCAGGCAGCACCTGTGTTGGGACTAGACCTGCCTATCTCCGTCTGCAGATGCTGCCCGAGGTAAATGGGCCACAGTGGGGTGGGGGTGGCCAGTGTCACAACTGCTGACTGCAAAACTAACCTGGAGATCCCAGCATCTACATCTTTGTCTCCATAGAGATGAAGTACAGAGCTGGATGGTGGACATGAGAGATGTCTCTGCTAGGGATACTGTGGACATGGAGAGGATGTTTCCACTGGGTGGGGGGAGTATAGGACCAGAGGGCACAGCCTCAGAATTAAAGGACGTACCTTTAGGATGGGAGATGAGGAATTTCTTTAGCCAGAGGGTAGGGAATCTGGAATTAATTGCCTCTGACAGCAGCCGTGGAGGCCAATTCAATGGGTATTTTTAATGCAGATAGATTCTTGATTAGTACGGGTGTCGGGGGTTATGGGGAAAAGGCAGGAGAATGGGGTTAGGAGGGAGGGAGAGATAGATCAGCCATAATTGAATGGCGGAGTAGACTCGATGGGCCGAACGGCCTAATTCTGTTTGTCTTGTGATTATCTCATCAGTTGGTGATTGGTCACTGCCCTCCCTCAGTATTTAATTTGCGTGTACACAAAAATGCTTGAGAAACTCAGCGGGTGCAGCAGCATCTATGGAGCGAAGGAAATAGGCAACGTTTCGGTCCGAAACCCTTCTTCAGACTTCGTGTGTGGTGGCTGGAAGCAGCAGGAGTTGTCATGGATCCTGTGTTAGAGTCTCATCCACTAGTGTGTTCTTGCAAGCATCAGGATGCTAACGCAAGTGACCAGGCTGGGTTTAGTGTGAGGTGTGCAGGGTAGTGACAGGTAACACTTACAAGGTGTCCGCCATTGTCTTGCCCAATGCGTAGGAAACGTGGGGTTTTAAACTGAATAAGGGGGGGTGGGGTGTCAAATGGGATAGTGGAGGATGGAGTTAAAGGGAAAGGGTTTCTTAAATGTGTGAGCGTAGAGACAGAGGGGTGTAAAATGAGGGTAGAAGCAATAGGTAGCAAGGTGAAAAGTAAAAGCGGCAGGCAGACAAAACCAGGGCAAAAATCAAAAAGGGCCACTTTTCAACATAATTGTATAAGGGGTAAGAGTGTTGTAAAAACAAGCCTGAAGGCTTTGTGTCTCAATGCAAGGAGCATTCGTAATAAGGTGGATGAGTTGAATGTGCAGATAGCTATTAATGATTATGATATAGTTGGGATCACGGAGACATGGCTCCAGGGTGACCAAGGCTGGGAGCTGAACATCCAGGGATATTCAATATTCGGGAGGGATAGAGAGAAAGGAAAAGGAGGTGGGGTAGCGTTGCTGATTAGAGAGGAGATTAACGCAATGGAAAGGAAGGACATTAGCTTGGAGGATGTGGAATCGGTATGGGTAGAGCTGCGAAACACTAAGGGGCAGAAAACGCTGGTGGGTGTTGTGTACAGGCCACCTAACAGTAGTAGTGAAGTTGGAGATGGTATCAAACAAGAAATTAGAAATGCGTGCGACAAAGGCAAAACAGTTATAATGGGCGACTTCAATCTACATATAGATTGGGTGAATCAAATTGGCAGGGGTGCTGAGGAAGAGGATTTCTTGGAATGTATGCGGGATAGTTATCTAAATCAACATGTAGAGGAACCAACAAGAGAGCAGGCTATTCTAGACTGGGTATTGAGTAATGAGGAAGGGCTAGTTAGCAATCTTGTTGTACGTGCCCCCTTGGGCAAGAGTGACCATAATATGGTTGAGTTCTTCATTAGGATGGAGAGTGACATTAAGTTCAGAACCATTGTTTCTGAATTAACAAAGAAAGGTAACTTTGAGGGTATGAGACGTGAATTGGCCAAGATTGACTGGCAATTAATTCTAAAAGGGTTGACGGTGGATATGCAATGGAAGACATTTAAAGACTGCATGGATGAACTACAAAAATAGTTCATCCCAGTTTGGCAAAAGAATAAATCAGGGAAGGTAGTGCATCCGTGGATAACAAGGGAAATCAGGGATAGTATCAAAGCGAAGGATGATGCATACAAATTAGCCAGAAAAAGCAGCATACCGGAGGACTGGGAGAAATTCAGAGACCAGCAGAGGAGGACAAAGGGCTTAATTAGGAAAGGAAAAATAGATTATGAAAGAAAACTGGCAGGGAACATAAAAACTGACTGCAAACGTTTTTATAGATAAGTGAAAAGAAAGGGATTAGTTAAAACAAATGTAGGTCCCTTGCAGTCAGAAACAGGTGAGTTGATCATGGGGAACAAGGATATGGCGGACCAATTGAATAACTACTTTGGTTCCATCTTCACTAAGGAAGACATAAATAATCTGCCGGAAATAGCAGGGGACCGCGTCAAAGGAGTTGGAGGAATTGAGTGAAATCCAGGTTAGCCGGGAAGTGGTGTTAGGTGAATTGAATGGATTAAAGGCCGATAAATCCCCAGGGCCAGATAGGCTGCATCCCAGAGTACTTAAGGAAGTAGCTCCAGAAATAGTGGATGCATTAGTAATAATCTTTCAAAACTCTTTAGATTCTGGAGTAGTTCCTGAGGATTGGCGGGTAGCAAACGTAACCCCACTTTTTAAGAAGGGAGGGAGAGAGAAAACGGGGAATTACAGACCAGTTAGTCTAACATCGGTAGTGGGGAAACTGCTAGAGTCAGTTATTAAAGATGGGATAGCAGCACATTTGGAAAGTGGTGAAATCATTGGACAAAGTCAGCATGGATTTACGAAAGGTAAATCATGTCTGACGAATCTTATAGAATTTTTTGAGGATGTAACTAGTAGCGTGGATAGGGGAGAACCAGTGGATGTGGTGTATCTGGACTTCCAGAAGGCTTTAGACAAGGTCCCACATAAGAGATTAGTATACAAACGTAAATAACACGGCATTGGGGGTTCAGTATTGATGTGGATAGAGAACTGGCTGGCAAACAGGAAGCAAAGAGTAGGAGTAAACGGGTCCTTTTCACAATGGCAGACAGTGACTAGTGGGGTACCGCAAGGCTCAGTGCTGGGACCCCAGCTATTTACAATATATATTAATGATCTGGATGAGGGAATTGAAGGCAATATCATGATCAGCCATGATCATATTGGATGGCGGTGCAGGCTCGAAGGGCCGAATGGCCTACTCCTGCACCTAATTTCTATGTTTCTATGTAAGTTTGCGGACGACACTAAGCTGGGGGGCAGTGTTAGCTGTGAGGAGGATGCTAGGAGACTGCAAGGTGACTTGGATAGGCTGGGTGAGTGGGCAAATGTTTGGCAGATGCAGTATAATGTGGATAAATGTGAGGTTATCCATTTTGGTGGCAAAAACAAGAAAGCAGACTATTATCTAAATGGTGGCCGATTAGGAAAAGGGGAGATGCAGCGAGACCTGGGTGTCATGGTACACCAGTCATTGAAAGTAGGCATGCAGGTGCAGCAGGCAGTGAAGAAAGTGAATGGTATGTTAGCTTTCATAGCAAAAGGATTTGAGTATAGGAGCAGGGAGGTTCTACTGCAGTTGTACATGGTCTTGGTGAGACCACACCTGGAGTATTGCGTACAGTTTTGGTCTCCAAATCTGAGGAAGGACATTATTGCCATAGAGGGAGTGCGGAGAAGGTTCACCAGACTGATTCCTGGGATGTCAGGACTGTCTTATGAAGAAAGACTGGATAGACTTGGTTTATACTCTCTAGAATTTAGAAGATTGAGGGGGGATCTTATAGAAACTTACAAAATTCTTAAGGGGTTGGACAGGCTAGATGCAGGAAGATTGTTCTCGATGTTGGGGAAGTCCAGGACAAGGGGTCACAGCTTAAGGATAAGGGGGAAATCCTTTAAAACCGAGATGAGAAGAACTTTTTTCACACAGAGAGTGGTGAATCTCTGGAACTCTCTGCCACAGAGGGTAGTCGAGGCCAGTTCATTGGTTATATTTAAGAGGGAGTTAGATGTGGCCCTTATGGCTAAGGGGATCAGAGGGTATGGAGAGAAGGCAGGTACGGGATACTGAGTTGGATGATCAGCCATGATCATATTGAATGGTGGTGCAGGCTCGAAGGGCCGAATGGCCTACTCCTGCACCTAATTTCTATGTTTCTATCTATGTTTAACCTGCATACTCTAATTGTATTTATCTTGTGTAGCTACAAGGAACTGCAGATGCTGGTTTACAATAAGAGACAAAGCCCGGTAGTAGCTCAGTGGGTCAGACGACATTGTCTGAATTCCCCACAGATGCTGCCTGCTTGACCGGCAGAGTTACTCCAGGACTCAGGATGGTCCTTCATTGTAGCCCAGCAGCACCCTCCAGTGTTCAGTAGCGGAACTATGGTAATTCTATGTGTAAGAAGGAACTGTAGATGTTGGTTTAAACAGAAACAGTAATTCCCAACCCATGGGCAAGGAGAGCTATCTATGGAGCGAAGGAAATAGGCAACGTTTCGGGACGAAACCCGGAAGGGTTTCGGCCCGAAACGTTACCTATTTCCTTCCTGAAGGGTTTCGGCCCGAAACGTTACCTATTTCCTTCCTGAAGGGTTTCGGCCAGAAACGTTGCCTATTTCCTTCGCTCCATAGATGCTGCTGCACCCGCTGAGTTTCTCCAGCACTTTTGTCTACCTTCGATTTTCCAGCATCTGCAGTTCCTTCTTAAAATCATAGAGCCTCATAGAGCTCAGTGTCGTACACTAACACCTCCGCTCAAAGTTGAAGAGTCACAATGCCAGAACAACACATCACGGTTTGAGTGAATATTTTAATTAAGTTTTGGTCAAAAAAGGTAATGAAATAAACTTAATTCACAAGCAGCAAGATAAAAAACACACGCATCTGACCCATGTTTCAGTAGGGCGATAAGATACTATAAAGTTTTTTTTTTTTTTAATGGAAAACTTTTCTTTAAGGAGCCTAAGTATACAAGTCAACTGATCTTACCCAGTTTATAATATATAAAAAAATTAATAGAATATTCATCTTCCATCTGATTACTACTTCTAACGGGAGGGGACATGATTCTCAGTACTTTCACAGAATACAAATGGTACATTATGGGTAGTAAAAATGCAAGTCCGTTCTCACCACTGACATAGCAGTGGTGTGTGCGCAACAAATACCAACCAGGCAAAGGAGGCAACACACTGGAAAATACATACAGGAAAGGGTTAACAACTCCTTTGTCAACTTCACTTAACAATTTAACTTTCTTTAGATCACAGATTAAACAACTTCCAAGGTCAAAACTGTGTTTACAAATAAATTACATGGTCCATCGTACCGTGTAAAAAAATAAGCATTTGTTGGGTCATCTAACATTGCTACTCTACAGTAAGCATGCTGCATGAAGTGGAGCCAATACCTGTCCTTCTTGAGTTATGCATTGCTGGTTTTGGTCTCTTCCACCTTAATTCTAGGGGGGAAAGCACATTAACAGTTGGTGAATTGCACAAAACTCCACAGTTAACACTGGTGCATTCTTACAATCCATCATGGAGGTGGATAGACTTTTAAATAACATTGGGAGAGATAAGGATAGGAAGAGTTCAAAGAAGGAGTCAAGTGGTGGAAAATGTGACCAGCCTAGTATCCATCTTAGTCAGCATGGACAAGGTGGGCTGAAGGGCCTGTTTTCATGCTGTACAACTGACAGACTTCCTATGACTCGTTATAGAACTAATTAATTTTCCAGACTATTGGGAAAGCAACCATTCAGCCCCCAACTAATTATCTATGAACCCCACCCCAGTCCACACACTAACCTGGCCCCCTGTATCTACCCCTGTATCTGCCCTGTAACATCACTAGTCCACACACTAACCTGGCCCATGTATCTGCCCTTCAACCCCACTCCAGTCCACACACTAACTTGGCCCATGTATCTGCCCATGTATCTGCCCTTCAACCCCACTCCAGTCCACACACTAACCTGGCCCATGTATCTGCCCTTCAACCCCACTCCAGTCCACACACTAACTTGGCCCATGTATCTGCCCTGCAAAACCACTCCAGTCCACACACTAACCTGGCCCCTGTATCTGCCCATATATCTGCCCTGCAACATCACTAGTCCACACACTAACCTGGCCCCTGTATCTGCCCATGTATCTGCCCTTCAACCCCACTCCAGTCCACACACTAACCTGGCCCATGTATCTGCCCTTCAACCCCACCCCAGTCCACACACTAACCTGGCCCATGTATCTGCCCTGTAACATCACTAGTCCACACCCTAACCTGGCCCATGTATCTGCCCATGTATCTACCCATGTATCTGCCCTTCAACCCCACTCCAGTCCACACACTAACCTGGCCCATGTATCTACCCATGTATCTACCCTTCAACCCCACTCCAGTCCACACACTAACCTGGCCCCATGTATCTGCCCTGCAAAACCACTCCAGTCCACACACTAACCTGGCCCCTGTATCTGCCCATATATCTGCCCTTCAACCCCACTCCAGTCCACACTAACCTGGCCCCTGTATCTACCCTGCAAAACCACTCCAGTCCACACAAGCCTTTTGTTGCTGCCAGCTCCCTCTCTCTGACAGCTAATAAATTCACCCATGGGTTGGCCCACTCTTTAATGCCCATCTCACTGCCAGCAGATACCTGCTGAACAAATCTAACAGGAGACTCAACAACCACCATATAGACCTACTGAAATAGAAATTATTTTCAATCATTAATGCTTTTGATAATTCGTGGCTTAGTTAGGATCTGCACACTTTAAATTTGTAGTTTATCATATGTTTCAACTGCAGATTATAGTTGAAGTTCATATATAAAACTGGAACCAATCTAACTGGTCCCAGCTATTAACTGTCAGAGTTTGCCTGGCCAGTTCCTACCCTCACCCTGTCCAAGCCCCCGTCTCTGTCACTGTTGCAACCGCACACACTAGGCTGAAGGAAGTGAATACAGGTCCAAACAGAGGGAATATAGGCAGGTTACAGCAAGGCGCGGGTACACAGAGGCAAAGATTACACAAGGATAAGCGTGTACGAGAGAGAGAGAGACAGTGTCAGTGTACATGCATTAAACCAAATGTAGATGTAACACTCAGTGTCAATGTGCAAAAGACATAGCGCATGCAAACACAAATGTTGATCGCAGAACAAGAACAACTGAAGGACAAACACCAGGCGAGCTGCCACTCGGGTAAACGATGGGTTAAAAGCATCCCAGAGAGGCATGCAAGAGATGACTTGAGGCCAAACAAAAACATTGCACAAAGTGTATAGAGTCATTGAATATCAAGCCAGGAAAGGAACAATGACGACAGTTTTGAGAAGTGTTTATTTTTGCATCGTTGGAAAGTCTGGAATATTTTAGACACAAATAAAGCAGCATACCCTTTAGTTTCCAACTTCTCTGTATAGCCATCTTTAGCTTTCTCTTCCTCCTTCCCATCTAGAAAACCAACAGAAATACATCATTTAACCTGAATTGCCAAACATTTTAGCTCAGGCACAGAAGCAGAACAGTCAGTCAGCCAGCTCAACTAATGGTGGGTTGCACACAGAGTGAAGGTTGCTGACCTGGTCACTGGTCACTGGGCTGAGGGTTGGGCCCGGTTTAGGGACGGTCAGAGTGAAGGTTGCTGACCTGGTCACTGGTCACTGGGCTGAGGGTTGGGCCCGGTTTAGGGATGGTCGGAGTGAAGGTTGCTGACCTGGTCACTGGTCACTGGGCTGAGGGTTGGGCCCGGTTTAGGGACAGTCAGAGTGAAGGTTGCTGACCTGGTCACTGGTCACTGGGCTGAGGGTTGGGCCCGGTTTAGGGACGGTCAGAGTGAAGGTTGCTGACCTGGTCACTGGTCACTGGGCTGAGGGTTGGGCCAGGTTTAGGGACGGTCGGAGTGAAGGTTGCTGACCTGGTCACTGGTCACTGGGCTGAGGGTTGGGCCCGGTTTAGGGATGGTCGGAGTGAAGGTTGCTGACCTGGTCACTGGGCTGAGGGTTGGGCCAGGTTTAGAGACGGTCAGAGTGAAGGTTGCTGACCTGGTCACTGGTCACTGGGCTGAGGGTTGGGCCAGGTTTAGGGGCAGTCGCACATGGGCATCCACCAACTGATTAACACAGTGACAAGGAGGCACACAGTGCGTGTAATTAAACAGCCGGCTCTCAATCACCAACCTGATTTCTTCTCTTCTCCTTCCTTCTCCTCTTCCACTTTGGCCCGCTTTAGTTTCTTGTAATTTGTAGCGTTGCGGCGGCCTCCTTCCCCTTCGTCTTCAGAGTCGGAGAATTCTTCATCACAAGCTATCCTCTTGTCTGAAGCACGGACTGTCAGCAAAGAAACATGACAGTGGGCAATGGGAACGTGGAAGACCGCTCAGCGTTAATATTATTAGCATTTAGACTGCCTACACATTTCACTGTCCACCAAATCTCAGATTGAGATTCTCTGCTGACCACTGATAACTAGCGTTGACCAAGGAAGCCTTCAGTTAATCGTGTGCTGATTTCCAAACGCCAGGGAGCAGGTGGATAGTAGGTTTACAAAGGAGACAGGTGGGAAATTGAACCAGGTAAGCATAGGGTCAGTCCCAACACTGAACAATGAGGTGCCTCTGCAGGCATGATGGTCAAAGCTCCCCCCCCCCCCATCATTCACTGGCACGGTGCAAATGCTACACCCTTTAGATGTTAGGCTTGGGTTCAAATCCTTTCAATACTTTAAACCACCTGGAATGGCGTGTGCAGGTTTGAACAACCCGACTTCCCCAGACCCAGCTCTATCCTGCCAAAGACCAGTGGTCAGTGTGTGCATCTTCCAGGTGCCCGATAGAAACATAGAAAATAGGTGCAGGAGTAGGCCATTCGGCCCTTCGAGCCTGCACCGCCATTCAATATGATCATGGCTGATCATCCAACTCAGTATCCTGTACCTGCCTTCTCTCCATACCCCCTGATCCCTTAGCCACAAGGGCCACATCTAACTCCCTCTTAAATATAGCCAATGATAGGCACAAGGTATTGTTCTTCAGGTGCAATAAGCTGTTATGTCTAACATGTACTCACGAAAACACAACAAAATCTGAACATGTTAGTCAAGAGCAGAATACCGGACAGGTGCTTAACTCTGGAACATATCTCATGTATCCAGCACTTTCATCTAATCAGGTGAACAAAACCGCCCAACTACTGTATGTGAATGATGACTTAAATGTCAAAACCACAGCACCATCTCCAAAGAACGGGTTGAAACACAGAAACAAGGAACTGCAGATGCTGGTTCACGCAAAGCGACACAAAGTGCTGGAGTAACTAAGCAGGTCTGGCAGCATCTCTTGACAACATGCATAGGTGACGTTACGGGCCAGAACAACTTTATCTGAAGGGTTCCCACCCGAAACGTCACCTATCCATGTTCTCCACAGATGCTGCCTGACCCGCTGAGTTACTCCAGCACTCTGTGAAACGTCACCTATCCATGTTCTCCACAGATGCTGCCTGACCCGCTGAGTTACTCCAGCACTCTGTGAAACGTCACCTATCCATGTTCTCCACAGATGCTGCCTGACCCGCTGAGTTACTCCAGCACTCACTCTGTGTCCTTTAATGGTACAAAACAAACCTAGCATTTCCAGTCTTTATCCAGAGATTCCAAAGGCATGCAGCTGCTGACTGTCGCTAGGCTGCAGGAAGTCTTGTGGATGGAGAGAGGTCACCTCAGTAGGTGAATTTATAGCCCATCCAACAAGACATAAACCTGGTTAGTGGTGGCAGCTAAACTAATACTGGAATCAACTGCGGCCACCAATTTAAGACAAGGTAACAAACACCAGGACTCACTAGAAATGCGTTTGTCAGAATCTTCCTCCTCTTCGTCTCCACTGTCATCTGGCACGGCATCCTCGGGGATCGACTGCATCTGAACACCCGGCGCATGTGGCAGCATCCGCAGGTTCTCAAACAAACGCTGCCTGGAGATTTAACAAACAATTATTGTAGGATACTGCCTGACCCAGTTACTCCAGCACTGTGTGAAACGTCACCTATCCATGTTCTCCACAGATGCTGCCTGACCCGCTGAGTTACTCCAGCACTGTGTGAAACGTCACCTATCCATGTTCTCCACAGATGCTGCCTGACCCGCTGAGTTACTCCAGCACTCTGTGAAACGTCACCTATCCATGTTCTCCACAGATGCTGCCTGACCCGCTGAGTTACTCCAGCACTGTGTGAAACGTCACCTATCCATGTTCTCCACAGATGCTGCCTGACCCGCTGAGTTATGGTGCAGCAGCATCTATGGAGCGAAGGAAATAGGCAACGTTTCGGGCCGAAACCCTTCTGGAAATAGGCAACGTTTCGGGCCGAAACCCGGAAGGGTTTCGACCCGAAACGTTACCTATTTCCTTAGCTCCATAGATGCTGCTGCACCTGCTGAGTTACTCCAGCACTCTGTGAAACGTCACCTATCCATGTTCTCCACAGATGCTGCCTGACCCGCTGAGTTACTCCAGCACTCTGTGAAACGTCACCTATCCATGTTCTCCACAGATGCTGCCTGACCCGCTGAGTTACTCCAGCACTCTGTGAAACGTCACCTATCCATGTTCTCCACAGATGCTGCCTGACCCGCTGAGTTACTGATTTGTGTTCGCTGGAAAAGTGCAATGTGAATGATCAAAGCCTCTGTCTGTGCATGCTGCAAACTCCCCACTTACAGGCTTTTGCACAGCCATTTTTCTCCCATATCTTGACTGTTTTTTGTTCAGCTCTGTGTGACACAGGCTAGGTATCAGTCTTTTACCCTTTCTGCATCACAATGTTGTTTCTATAACGTGGTGCCAACTGTCCAGCGTTCAAGCCTTCACCCAAGAGGCATCACATGGAACTTTGTACCACTCACTGCTTCACCTTTCCTTTATCCTCATCACGGGCTTTGATTTGTCCTTTTCATATCTTTCATTTACTTGTTCTATGTACTTTGTCATATCTCTAGTTCCCTTCTCCACTAACTCTCAGTCTGAAGGGTCTCGACCCGAAACTTCACATTCTTTGTCTCCAGAGATGCTGCCTGACCTACTGAGTTACTCCAGCAGTTTGTGTCTATCTTCCCTGGTTCTATACCTGCACTCTGAATATGCCACGTTTTGAACCCCCTGGTACTTCAGTCAATAGACAATAGGTGCAGGAGTAGGCCATTCGGCCCTACAAGCCAGCACCGCCATTCAATGTGTTCATGGCTGATCGTCCACAATCAGTACCCCGTTCCTGCCTTCTCCCCATATCCCCTGGCTCCGCTATCTTCAAGAGCCCTATCTAGCTCTCTCTTGAAAGTATCCAGAGAACCGGCCTCCACCACCCTCTGAGGGAGAGTTCCACAAACTCACAACTCTGTGTGAAAAAGTGTTTCCTCATCTCCGTTCTAAATGGCTTACCCCTTATTCTTAAACTGTGTTCCCTGGTTCTGAACTCCCCCAACATCGGGAACATGTTTCCTGCGTCTAGCCTGTCTAAACCTTTAATAATCTTGTATGTTTTAATGAGATTCCCTCTCATCCTTCTAAATTCCAGCGTGTACAAGCGCAGCCACTCCATTCTCTCAGCATATGTCAGTCTTGCAATCCCAGGAATTAACCTTGTAAACCTACGCTGCACTCCCTCAATAGCTAGAATATCTCAGTATCGTCCCATACAATATGTATGGGGTTTGCCGTTACAGTCCAAGGCACAGATAATAAGAGCAGGGAAGCCAGAATCATCAACGATAGTCTAATGTTATCACACATTTGCACCAGAGATATTTTAACTGCTCTATCTGAGACACAGTTTGCAACTTATCAAGCAGAATGCGTTTAGAAAGTGCCGCTGATACAAATAACAGGTGTGACACAACAGCACCATTGATCGGGTACATACTTGATCTTCTCCAGATATTCATTGGTGTTCTGGTTGGTCATGTTGGATGGGCTGATGTGCAGCTTGAAGTCAGGTCCAAAGTATTCAAAATAATCATTGTATGGCAGTTCTGAAAAACAAACCACAATGTAGTCTCCAGCACAAGGTTTAGAAACTGACACCACCCTCTGCTTTTAAACTGGAACAACGTGTTCACAAAACTGGACACACGTCTGGAGAAAATGAACGGGTGGTCCGGCAGTATTTCTCCTCTTCAGCTGGTCAGTGAGAATGAACTTACTGGGCCAGCCATCAATCTCTCCTGGCACAAAGTCAAAACATGGCATTATTACAGCATCGGCTAATAGGACATTCATTTTCACCCAAAATCAATAACTCAGGAATTCACAACTCATGGAATGGTTGGAGTGGAATAAACGGCCATTCTGCCCATCGGTGCATTCGCACCGTGCAAAGATGAACCAGCCTATCCCAATCTCCTGCCCTGTCACAACAACACTGCAAATGCTTTCCCTCCAGAACCTTCCACAGCTCCCTCAGCGAACATCAATGGGGCCCGGCTTTGCATTGCACACCCTAAACACCACTGTGTTAAAACACATGTGACAAGTGCCTACATTCTGCACCCCACACCCCCCCCCCCCCCCCCACCACCATTGCGAATAGTTACTATCTACCCTCTGCTTCACCTTTCAAAACTTTCACAAATCAGACTATTCCACCCTCACTCCCACCCCCACCTCCTCCATACCACCCTCCCTGCTACTGACCTGGAATGAAGCAAGCAAGCAGAGAAGGTGAGGCAGCAGTGGGCTGCACCAACACTGCAGCTCACTGGGTTACGCTGGTAACGCCTCTAACTCACTGGAGCGTTTCGTCAGATGATTACAGTCAGACAGGAACTGACCCTTTAGCCTGTTGAGCCCAGGCTGACCATCCATATCCATCCTACTTTCCTGCAGGTCCATAGTGTTCAATGCTATGGTGTGCATGTGCCTGTCTGGATGCCTCTTATATGTTGTGACTATGTACAATGACCCCACCACCTCTGGCAGCAGCTTCCAGGTGCCCTGTATCCTGTATGATCTGATCCCCTCCCTCACCTTAAACCAACACTCTCTCATTTTAGTCACCATTGACTGGGTAGCACACCGATATATTGATCAGATGCCAAACAGAGCTAGTCACATACATGGTGGTCAGTAACAATGAGCAGATAGACAAGGGTTGGTCTTGGCATTAAGACTAGCATGGACAGCATGGGCTGAAGGGCCTGTTCCATGTGCCAGGGAGCTTGGGGCCACGAATATCCAGATAACTTGCTCCAATCAAACCGGCTTACCATTTGGAATCTCAGAATCCAAAGCAACGGAGGTCTCGTATGTCCAGCAGCGAGCGACATTGCGAATCGTATATCCACCTCCTCCCAGCATCAACAAAGGCAAGTTAAATGTCTTGACAAATTCAACACACTTGGCATGTCCTGGGTAGAAAAACAGCAATTAGCAGTTTCTACTAAACCAAGTGATGTTTCGTTTTCATGAAGCCACACAATGACCTAATGATGATGAAGGCCGTAGTAATCAGCAGCGCAGGTGAGATAAAATGTTGTCCTGATCCACAGGTAGATCAGATACGTCCACATACACCCAGCCCCAGCAAAGCTCACTCAGAGGATGCAGCTGCAATTACCTCCAATAACTCACTTACTGGAGAAACTATTCTAGGTACACAAGGCAACAAATCCTGGTGGACAATTCAACGACACCCCAAAATAACTTGCTGTCTCCACAAGAAGCAAGCAGAGCCACAGCAATATTGTGAACAGCTTGGGATGAATGATGACTTACATGAGACAGATAATGATCCAGGTGAGTGGCCACCTTCACAAATACCTGTGGCTGCAAGGTACCTTTACACAGCTCTCCTTAACCCCCATGGTCCTGTACTTACATCCCTGGCTAAATAAATGATGGACATCAGCCCAGTATTGCCTCAGCTCATTCATTCATGTGGAACCAAACATGTACATTAAAAATTGATGATGGTACCTTTAATAGTAAGGTTAAAACAACCCAGTCTATCCCCAGACAAAGAGTCGGACCCACACTGCAAGGCAATGGCACTGGGTTGGTACATCTCCATCACCTTGCATATAATCTGGAGAGGAAGAGAAAGGTTTAGGTTTATCATTGTCACCTGTTCCAAGGTGCAGCTATTTAGATCAGATAATACTCTACATAAATACAATCGTCCAACCTGAGTTAAATAGCTATACATGCAAACAAATCTCTCATAAAGAAAAATAGTGTTGGAAAATTGTAGTTGGGATTTAATGAAAATACTCACAGGTCTGAATATGGCTTCATAAGATTCATCATCGATTCCATCTCTCAATGGGAAATTCACAGCATAGTACTTGCCTTTGCCAGCACCAATATCCTATGCAACAATAAAACCGCAAATCAGCTTCACACAAATGCAGAATACAATCAGAGAAGTTGTCTAGATGCACCGCTAACAAACGTGAAAAGGGATATTCATGTTCATATTAATAAAGAGGCAACACGGTGGGCAGCGGTAGAGTTGCTGCCTTACAGCGCCAGAGACCCGGGTTCGATCCTGACTCCAGGTGCCGTCTATACGTTCTTTCCGTGACCTGCGTGGGTTTTCTCCGGGTGCTCCGGTTTCCTCCCACACTCCAAAGAGGTGCAGGTTTGTAGGTTAATTGGCTTTGGTAAAAATTGTAAATTGTGCCTAGTGTGTAGGATAGTGCCAGTGTAGGTGATCGCTGGTTGGCACGGACTCGGTGGGGCCGAAGGGCCTGTTTCTGCGCTGTATCTCTCAACTAAACACACTAAGTATCCCAGCCAACGTGGAGCACACATTTATTTTTTAATCTAGACCATCCATTTATAAGTTCAGATTTCTTTATGGCTATTACACACACACACACACACACACACAATTTTAATCGTGTATTTGGTCTATTAGTTTAATTCCAATCTTTTATCATCCATTTTTCCCCGTTTTTCCTCACATATTTCCATGTACATGTCCATTCATTTTAACCTGCAGTAAATATCCTTGTAGTCCCTCATGGCATGTCAACTCCATTACTCTAGCAATCTGGTCACACACCATCCTTCTACCAACCCACTTTCAAAGCATCTGGCCACTCAATTAAATGATTTAAGTTTCCAAATTATTTTCAAAGGATGGATAAAAATTGATATTGGACGTTAGTTATTTGGTTATGGATCACATTGGACGCACTCTGGATTTACAGGAACAAATATTTATTCAAAAATTAATTACCATTTAATAAAAGCTAAATATACCCCATCTGTACCGACCATAATACCAAATCAAACTAAGCCCACCTTTTTATAATCCATAATTCCCAGATGCTAGCTAACTGAAATAAAACAAAATACTAGCAAAAAGATTGGCCAGGCAGCATCTGCGGAGATGTACGTACACAGATAATGACGCAATAAATTGACAACTCCCATTCTTGCTCCACAAATGCTGCCTGACCTGCTGAGTATTTCCAGCATTTTTGTATAATTTCACCTTTTTCTTATCAGCATTATTAGATTCACCTCAAATGTGTAACGTATTGCCCCAGAGTCTCTTTATTCAGCATAAATGGTCCACATTTATCATATTTACACCCTGATGCACTCTAATTTGCAAAGACTGGACATATCTTTTACTTTCAAATTACACCCTCTCCCTTCATCTTTCTGTTTCTCCACGCCTATTATTTCACTCGGCAGAGTTTATAACAGCATCTTTTTAGGATTAGCAAAGCTGAGCTCCTATCAACACCCCTGTCCCCAAATCTGTGCCGTATTTGAAGCAATGGTATTCCTTAAAGAAAGTTACCAGAGGAAAGGAACGGCAGTGCCCATTGAAGAGATTCCAGTGTGAGTCTGAGACACTTCCCACAATGGTGCTAATATTTATCCATGAATGAGCCAAATGTTGATGTTGTAAGAATCAGCGACAGCACATCTGGATGGGACACACATGTCCCATTTATTTTTATATTATCTGGCTATCTCTTTCAGTTTAATCTGAGTTGGATGATCAGCCATGATCATATTGAATGGCGGTGCAGGCTTGAAGGGCCGAATGGCCTACTCCTGCACCTATTTTCTATGTTTCTAATCCTCACCTCCCTCTCCCTTCTCTACTATGCTTTCAGCAGTCCTGATCATTCTCACCACTAATTCTTTAGTGAGAGCTTTAATTTCCTACTTATTCCATGACAGTGAAAAACAACTTTCTGACACATTACAAAACCTTCCATGGTTTAAACCCAGAAATATCAGTTCCCTGATCCCATGGAACTTGCTGTAATATCCTGGGTTTGACGTGAAAATGCACACTATGCAATATACTTCTTACCCTGAGATCTCCTGTACCAGGGAAATATTCACCATATTTATGGAACGAGACTGTCATCACTCTGTCAGTTGTATAAAAAGCCTCTTCAACGCCATCGCCATGGTGAATATCGATGTCGATGTACAGTACTCTCTGATGATACCTTCAAAGGCAGAAAATAATTCAAACAAATTGGTTTGATATAAAAAATTGCTTAAAGGGCCTGTCCCACTTACGTGACTTTTCAGCAACTGTATTCGACCTTCAAGCTCGGAGGCACTCGCCTTAAAAACCGTGAGCTGGATCGACCGTCAGCACACGCACGCACACTCACACGCGCGCACACACACGCACACACACACGCGCACACACGTCGCAAAGGCGGGGGCCAGGGAAATCGGGGGAGCGCAGTCTGAAATTCACACGCTGCAAACCCAAGGTGATACCCGCGATGAACAGGAAGGTAAAAGACAGCTGGCACAGTGTACGGTAAGTCCTTTAAAAGAGCGGGGAGAGAAAAGGGAGGGAGAGGAGTGGAGACACTTTTAAGAAGCCAGACAACTTTTAATAAAGTTTAGCGTGCATTTAACAGTACCGGTCAGTTTTCCATGGTTCTGAAAACTCGTGTTTACGTTTTTCCCCCCAATGAGCCAACTAAAATGCCTGGTCAGCAAAGGAGATTGCCTACAGCTGCCTCGACTGCCTATAACTACATGGCGACCCCACTACCACTGTACTACGAGGTTAAAAGAACCATGCCGACCAACTTTTACTCGCAGAAAAATTTTCAGCATGTTGGAAAATTTTCCTTGACCAAACTGAGGCCGCGAGTATGCCAGCCAGTTCCATCATTGGCTGATAACTGGCCTGACTGTGCTCCTATCACTTATTAACCTGCACTACTGTACACAAGTCAAGCACTGGGACAATTCCCATTTTATGCCAACTGAACTGAATTCAACGGATGTTCCTGATGAGAACCGGATATGGGACTGGTCAAGGAAGGATTGCAAAGTACTTGTAGTTAACACAATACGTGATGTATCAGAGTACTCACTTCAGTAATTCAAGAATGGCTAGGACAATGTCGTTCACATAACAGAAGCCGGACGCCTCCGATTTCTTTGCGTGGTGAAGTCCACCGGCCCAATTAACAGCAATGTCTGTTTGTTGCTTGTTCAGTTTGACAGCTCCAGCTGCAGAAATTAGCAAATGTGCATTTATTCCATTTAATATAATTGAACATACATCACACAAAAATAAGGCAACTTGAAATAACAGTAGTTTGTTGATGCAATATTAAATAGGGGAAGAAGTGTTTGGAATCACAATGTTTCAGAGAGCTTCATTCATGAAATCTCTTCAGGCCAGCGGATTTATATTTTGACATACATCCTGTTTAAATTAGTCGAGAAACGGCGCTGCTCAACTATTAGTTAGCACTAAGTTAATCATTCTTAGAATAGATGTTCCTTTGGGCTGAGTGGAGACAAACAGGGAATTGGTCCAGAGTTCCTGCTCTGCTGGTGGGTTGCTGGAGGGGGCCAATAAACACGAGCAGCATGTTAACGGTTGTACATTTAGTTCATCGAGCTTACCCAAGTTAGTCCCACTTGTTCACATGCGGCCCATATTCACCCAAACTTTTTCTATCCATGTCCAAGTGTCTTTTGAATGTTGTAATTGCATCTCTGCCACTTTCTACGTACATTTCATCTCTGTGTAATAAAGTCGCCCCTCGTCCCTTCTAAATCTTTCCCCTTTCACCACGGCTATTCATCTGATCTGTCCTCTTGTTTAAGAAAGAACTGCAGATGGTGGAAAAATCAAAGGTAGCCAAAAATGCTGGAGAAGCTCAGCAGATGAGGCAGCATCTATGGAGAGAAGGAATAGGATCTGTGCTCTTCATGATCTTTATATTCCTCTGAGAGAGGATGAGGGTGAGAGCGAGATGAGAGGTGAGATGATATGTGCACAGAGTTTCAAGCTGGGTATATCGGCACTTACCGACTGAACCTCCAGTGGACAGCTGACAGAACTCAAAGAGGCCATCAAACACCGGGCAGTCCTCTCCCACATTGACTGGCAAAACACAAGTTTTAAAATGCACTTTTACAAGAAGCTGATCTTTTGCAATGCTGAGCGATAAATATTATAGAATTGGACAAAACACCTCCATTATATTAGTAAGCCACATCTCCTGCCAGAAGTTGGCAGCAGTTTACTACAAGGCAGATTTGCAAGCAACTACCTCAATGGAAAGTACAGATAATTGCAGCATGAATCAGATTCAACAGGACAACTGATTTGAGTAAAGAAATGGGGAATAATGAAAAGTGCAAGGATTCACTCATCTCCTGTCTGCAGTTAAACGCTCACTCCATATGTTAATTTCCAGGTAGGGGTGAGATGGTGAACTGGCCATTTGATCATCACTTGCAAGATGCAAAATCAAGGTCTGGAAACAAATCCCACATTTCAGTGACTTCAAAAGGAAAACTAAAAACACTGATCATTCTTATACAATGAAATGTTGGCATTCTCATTAATGTTCTTTTCAAAGCTCAGTGAAATCTTTCCAAATCCACAGAGATGATCTGCATACAAAATGCAACTATGCAGAACAATGGTTGGGTAAAGGCATTTTAAATGCTGTTACCATTAATATGTACTTCAATATTTTATAGAAGCCACTAATTTTGTTGCTATGTCAATAATGACAATTTTAACCGATAGTCACAGGCTGTAATGAAGCAGTATGGAATGGACACCAATAATAAATATAATAATCAGAATGAAACAGAAATGGCACTAGGATGAAAGGGGCAATAATAGCTTGAAACTGTAAAACATAGAGGTTCAAATGAAATGTTGTTTCTGCAGTCATACACACAAGAAAAAAAGACCCAAGACACAACACAATTTACACAGACATCCATCACAGCGCATCTCCTCCTCGCTGTGATGGAAGGCAAAAAAACTTATCTCTCCCCTGCACTCCCCATTCCCCTCCCGATGTCAGAGTCAAAGCCCCCGGCGGGCGATGGCAATTGTCCCGCGGCCATTAACGCCGCGCCGGGCGATGCAAGGCCGCGCTCCGGGTCTTCTTGGAGCCCCCGGCGGGCGCTAGCAAAGTCCCGCAGCCGTTGAAGCCGTGCCGGGCGATGATGTAAGGCCCCGCTCCAGGTACTCTTCGACCCCTCGACTCGGGCGGGAGAAGTCGTCGTTGCGGAAGCCCCGAAAAGCGGTCTCCCAGCAGGGACCCGCGGGCTCCCGGTGTCACTGTCCACCAGACCTGCGGTTGGAGCCTCTGAATCCTCAGGGTCAGGTCGCAGCAGCTCGCCACCACAGCTCCACCCGCTCCGAACTCGGCCAGCTCTACGATGGTGAGTAAGTCCGCAGCTCCGCGACTGGAGCCCCCGGGACGTTCCTGCTGGAGGCCGCTCCACGTTGCAGCCCCAAACACAACGGAGACCCGACAGGGAAAAGGTCGGGTTCTCCGTGCAGGGGAAAGGTTTTAAAAGTTTCCCCCCTACCCCCCCCCCCCCCCACCCACACACCCCATCAAAAAAAAAAAATAGAAACGACATTAAAACGGGACAAAAACTAACAAAAAGACAGACGGACTGCAGAGGCCGCTGCCACCCACCGATCCTTGCCCTGGGCTCCCACTGTGAAATGAAAGCTAATAAGCCACATTTATAAACTGAAAATATTATTCAAATTATCAGGTTTATTTACATTTCCTTGCACCAATTCAATGCAAAATCCTTGAGCTGAAGTAGACAAAGAAATAGCAACGTACATCTCTGCATCTGCTTGCTGTACTCAGACATGTTGTCTGGACGGATGGATCGCAGGAACTTTATGTAGTCATCACTGTGGTACTTTGTCATTTCTTCAGCTGAAGCTTTGTGTGGGCGCTTTGGAAGAATAGAAATGGAAATCTTTGTAATTCAATTACAATTCAAACTTTTTGGATTGTTAGGATCACAAAGGCAGCAAGCAGGGCTTTACTGGTAAAGTTTAAAACATAGGAAATAAGTTTGTTTAGTGGTCTGATAATGTCTTTGCATAAAAGGTAATGGGGAACATAGATTGGAGGGCATTACACTGTTTACCATTCACCCACAACCGATTTGGAATCTCAACCCAAACATTGCACTGGCACAAATTATAAAGCAGTAGGAGTAACTCAGTGGGCCAAGCAGCATCTATGGAGAACATGGATAGGTGACGTTTCACAGAGTGCTGGAGTAACTCAGCGGGTCAGGCAGCATCTGTGGAGAACATGGATAGGTGACGTTTCACAGAGTGCTGGAGTAACTCAGCGGGTCAGGCAGCATCTGTGGAGAACATGGATAGGTGATGTTTTGGGTCGGGACCCTTCTTCAGCAATATCAATCCAAAAGCTCTTGCAGAGATACAGTATTCTCACAATGGACTCAGAGGTCTTTATGTCTCGACATGGTTCACGACAACAAATCAATGCACACATGCATTTACCTCCAAAACCCTCATAATTACTGCACCAGAAGTTGCACATCAACACACGAGTCTGAAGAAGGGTTTCGCCCGAAATGTTGCCTATTTCCTCGCTCCATAGATGCTGCTGCACCCGCTGACTGAGTTTCTCCAGCATATTTGTGAACACACGAGAAGGCCCTGGCTAGTAGATCAAGCAACTCTGTGGTGTGGCGGCGCCTAACGGCAGCGGCTCGACTGCAGTCTGTCTGTCTTTTTTTAAATTTTTGTCTCGTTAAATTTATGTGTTGATTCTAGTTTTTATTATTTTTAGCTGTGTATATGTGGGGAGTGGGGGAAACCGTTTAATTTCTTCCCTGTACGGGGACCGGACTTTTCCCTTGTCGGGTCTCCGATGTCGTTGGGCCTAACATCGTGGAGCCAGCGGCGGCCTCCAGTCGCGGAGCCTGCAGACTCACCATTGCGGAGCTGGCCGACTTCGGAGTGGGAAGAGCTGTGGTGACACGCGGCTGTGACCCGACCGGAGCTTCGGAGGCTCTGGCCGCAGGTCCAGTGGACAGGAACATCGGGAGCTCGCAGGCCCCTGGTGGGAGACCGCTTTTCGGAGTTCCCGCAATGGCAACTTCTCCCGCTAGAATCGCGGGGTTTTAAAGGGCTCAGAGCGGGGCCTAACATCGCCCGACGCTGCTTAAATGGCCGCGGGACTTACCATCGCCCACCGGGGCCTTTAACATCGGGAGCCCCAGTCGCCTCGACGCTGCAGTTGGACTGCTGGACAGCGGGAGAAGAACAAGGGAAGAGATAAGACTATTGCCTTCCATCATAGTGAGGAGGTGTTGGGAGATTCACTGTGATGGATGTTTGTGTAAATTGTGTTAAGTGTGGGTCTTGGGTTTTTTGTAATGTTAAGACTGTAGAAATGCTATTTTGTTCAAACCAAACTGTTTGAATGACAACAAAAGGCATTCTATCCTATTCTAGCTACTTCACTGTGTACTGCTGCTGCTATTTAAATCTTTATTGCAAGTAGTAAAACAAATCAAATGCAATTAATTGTTAACGGTGACATGAAGAAAACATGACATTTTGCCAGCTATAAAACCGGTCATCTCCTAAATACTAGTCTCCCTCTGGATGCTTGGCTGCCCTCTGGTCTCAAGAGGAATCCTGCCATTAAATGGCAAATAAATGATGACGGATTAATGGGTAAATGTAATATTTCTGTCACATACATGGTATGACATGGCTAATCAACAACTCAGAACGCACTATTATTATTATTATTCATTAGTCTGCTTGTTGTACTGGCCAGTTCGTAAATACTGGGGCAAAAATAAGTAGGATTACAGTTTAGAAAACTTACATTTCCACTTACCTGATCCACAATTAACCAATCTACGCAAGGAACTGCATAGATTAACCAATTGGACACAAGGAACTGCATATGCTGGTTTACAAATAAAGACACAAAGTGCTGGAGTAACTGAACGGGTCAGGGAGCATCTCTGGGAGAACATGGATCGGTGACGTTTTAGGTCAGGACCCTTCTTTAACATTGGTTGTCGGGGGAGGGTGGGAAGCTGGAAGGAAGGAGGGACAGGACAAAGCCTAGCGAGTGATAGGTGGAGACGGGCGAGGGGAAATCACACTTCCCTTCCCTGCGCTCACACCCGTTCCATCTATATTCCTGCCCCTGGCTTCACAATCTCTTCTTTCCCTATCTCATTGTCTTTTTGTCTTTTCATCTGTGGCTTTTGTCCAACCACCTGCCTCTCAAAGTCCCCTTTACCTATATCCACCTATTACTCGCCAGACGTTGCCCTGCCTCTCCTCTCTCTCAGCTCCCCCCCACCCCCCCCCCACAAACAAAATCAGCCTGAAGAATGATCCCAGCATGAAACGAGACCTATCAATGTTCCCCAGAGATGCTACCCGACCCAGAGTTACTCCAGCACTTTATGTCCTTTTAAAAATCTACACAGTTGGTTGGACAAACAGTGATGATTTAAATAAACCAGCTGCTTAAAAAGAAAAAAGCTTTTGATTGGGTTTGTAAAAGAGATTACAGGCTTTTGTCTGACGTGACTTAATTATTAGTGTATGGTCAGATTGGTAATGACTTTGTGTGTGTGTGTGTGTGTGTGCGCGCGCATGTGTGTGTGTACGTGTGCGTGTACGTGTGTGTATCTGTGTACGTGTGTGTATCTGTGTACGTGTGTGTGTGCGTGTGTACGTGTGTGTGTGCGTGTGTATGTGCGTGTGCGTGCGTGCACGTGTGTATCTGTGTACGTGTGTGTGTGTGCACGTGTGTATCTGTGTACGTGTGTGTGTGCGTGTGTACGTTCGTGTGTGTGCGTGTACATGTGTGTGTGCACGTGTGTATCTGTGTACGTGTGTGTGTGTGTGTGCGGTTCCATTTTAAACTGTTACAGCTCCAGCAGCAGTTAGAACAGCATTATGATCCTTGTGGGCAGATGACTATCTCCACCCCATATCATTACACAAGATGGAACATGGAGTAAGATGTATTGCACAAACAAAGCTAACCAATTTCTAGATAATTGATACTTACATAGATTTCCATTTTTCTGTACAAGCCATAATTTAGCAGCAGGTTGTGGGTCATTCGGATTCTATGTGGCTTCATTGGGTGACCCTGCCCATAGTAGTAATTTCCAACATCACCTGCATGAATAAAAATAACATTATAACAGGCTCCATGGATTTCACTGCACATCTCGTATGTGTATGTGACGAATAAACTTGACTTGACTTGACAAATGGAAAAGCTCTTCAGAAGCAAGGTTGCAAAAGTATTTTACTGTCATGGGGCGCCCAAATAATTGGGGGTGGGGGGCATGGGGCGGTGAAGAGAGTCATAGAGTGGTAGTGTGGAAACAGGCCCTTCCGCCCAACTTGCCCACACCAGCCAACATGTCCCAGCTACATGTCCCACCTGCCCGCATTGGTCAGTATCCCTCCAAACCTGTCCTATCCATGGACCTGTTGGGATAGTTCCTGCCTCAACTACCTCCTCTGGCAGCTTGTTCCATGATTATAAGATCACAACTGATAGGGGTAGAATTAGGCCATTTGGCCCATCATGTCTACTCCGTCATTCAATCATAGCTGATCTATCTCTCCCTCCTAACCCCATTCTCCTGCCTATCTCTCCATAACCTCTGACGCCCGTACTAATGAAGAATCTATTTATCTCTGCCTTAAAAATATCCACTGACTTGGCCTCCACAGCCTGTGGCAAAGATTCCACAGATTCAACACTGTGTGTGAAAAAGTTACCCTCTCAGATTCCTATTAAATCTTCACATTAAGCCCATATCTGGCCCTCGATTCACCTACTCTGGACAAGAGACTGTGCATCTACCCAATCTATTCCGCTCATGATCTTATAGCTCTAGAGAGAGGAACAGGAAAGCAATTGTGACTGCAATAATTAGTTGGAGGAGCAGGCAGGCAGGCGATCTCTTCACAAGCAATTGCATGGTGGTGTGGTGATCCCAGTGACAAGAGTGCCTGCAACATGGAGCAATAAGGGTGAATAACTAGACCTCGCCTCTAGATTAATACTAGAGACAGCAGGGATGAGTCCAGCCAGCAAATGGCAGACGGCAGGAAACAGTCAGGAGAAGGTACTTTATGAGAGCTGAAGCATCTAGTCTGATTGCTGGGTATTTTCAACGTTTTGTTTTGATTTTGCAACTTCAGGATTGCTTTTCCTGTCTTGCATCACGGAGTACAGGAATCTGACGATAATCACAGTGAATATGTGGGTAAAGGAAAGATGACTAGAAATTCTTCTGATAACAGGACCACATTTGGAGAGAGAAGGATGGGGGGCTGCACAAGCCAGGTGGGCTACAACATCCACACCACACAACTGAGCTCATAAAGCATGTAATTGTCTGAGGTTCACCTGAATACTTGAATAATCAACTTATTTACTCCAACATCGCTTGTTAAAATTTCAACCAAATAACAACTCAAAGATTAGTTTATTGTAGGTGGACACAAAATGCCGGAGTAACTCAGCAGGACTGGCAGCATCTCTGGAGAGAAGGAATGCGTGACGTTTCGGATCGGGACACTTCGTCAGACTTCAGCTTAGTTTATTGTCCCGTGTACCGAGGTACAGTGAAAAGCTTATATTAGTGCCAACTACTCAGTGGAAAGACAGTACATGATCACACTTACTCGACGTGATCTGGCGCTAA
>JAWMAR010000025.1:12540247-12585196 GCA_036785375.1 Leucoraja ocellata | reverse complement strand
TCGGCCCTTCGAGCCAGCACCGCCATTCAATGTGATCATGGCTGATCATCCCCAATCAGTACCCCGTTCCTGCCTTCTCCCCTGACTCCGCTATCTTTAAGAGCCCTATCGTGAAAGCATCCAGAGAACCTGCCTCCACCGCCCTCTGAGGCAGAGAATTCCACAGACGTTACCTTGCACTAAACGTTATTCCCTTATCGTGTATCTATCTATTCTGCCGACTGGTTAGCCCGCAACAAAAGCTTTTCACGGTACCTCGGTACACGTGACAATAAACTAACCCGAGTCTGTGTCTGCCCCACAGCCGCCCCCTGCTGTCCACGTAACGTTGTACCTATCCGTGACTCCAGGACGTCTGTGCAGCTCCTGTGGGAAGGGCCTGAAGATGAAAACGAACTGATTGGTTTCTACATTTACGCTTGCCAAGTTGGGACCAACAACTGGGAGATCTGCAACAATAAACCAGTCAATACAAACAGGTGAGGATTGCATTCAACTCGAATGAAACCGGACCTGGACCTCGATCTAGATGTAGTCCAGCATCACTCAGCACTGGACAATTTTATACTGGACAATTTTATTT
Source organism: Leucoraja ocellata (assembly GCA_036785375.1). NCBI lineage: Eukaryota > Metazoa > Chordata > Chondrichthyes > Rajiformes > Rajidae > Leucoraja > Leucoraja ocellata. The sequence goes on along the minus strand of JAWMAR010000025.1, from coordinate 12,584,613 downwards.
TATATTTACATTTATCAAGCAAACCTACAAACCTGTACACCTTTGGAGTGTGTGAGGAGGCTGGAGATCTCAGAGAAAACCCACATAGGTCACAGGGTGAACGTACAAACTCCATACCTCACCTGCTCACCACATGTTTACCACACCCGGAGTATTGCGTACAGTTTTGGTCTCCTGATCTGAGGAAGGACATTCTTGCCATAGAGGGAGTACAGAGAAGGTTCACCAGACTGATTCCTGGGATGGCAGGACTTTCATATGAAGAAAGACTGCATAGACTCAGCTTGTACTCGCTAGAATTTAGGAGATTGAGAGGGGATCTTATAGAAACTTACAAAATCCTTAAGGGGTTGGACACGCTAGATGCAGGAAGATTGTTCCCGATGTTGGGGAAGTCCAAAACAAGGGGCCACAGTTTAAGGATAAGGGGGAAATCTTTTAGGACCGAGATGAGGAAAACATTTTTCACACAGAGAGTGGTGAATCTCTGGAACTCTCTGCCACAGAGGGTAGTTGAGGCCAGTTCATTGGCTATATTTAAGAGGGAGTTAGATGTGGCCCTTGTGGCTAAAGGGATCAGGGGGTATGGAGAGAAGGCAGGTACGGGATACTGAGTTGGATGATCAGCCATGCTCATATTGAATGGCGGTGCAGGCTCGAAGGGCCAAATGGCCTCTACTCCTGCACCTATTGTCTATGTTTCTATGTTTCTATACAGACAGCACCCATAGTCGGGATCGAACCAGAGTCTCTGGCGCTGTAAGGCAGCAACTCTACCGCTGCACCACCGTGACTGACCTGTATAATCAATGGAAGTATAGGGTCAGTGGATGGAGAGTTGTTTCATGGTGACCGGTTCCGGGCGTTAGACGTGTGTTCTGGGAGTTGAGAACAATGAGGCTGGTTTGATTGAAGCACACCAGGTTTTCTTAAGGGTGCGTGACGAGATCGATCTGGAGAAGTGGGTCAGTCTCGGGTGAATGGGTGATGGAGCAAGATTAGGGAAGTCTAGGACAGGGGTCACAGCTTAAGGATAAGGGGGAAATCTTTTAAAACCGAGATGAGAAGAACTTTTTTCACACAGAGAGTGGTGAATCTGTGGAACTCTCTGCCGCAGAGGGTAGTCGAGGCCACAGTTCATTGGCTATATTTAAGAGGGAGTTAGATGTGGCCCTTGTGGCTAAAGGGATCAGGGGGTATGGAGAGAAGGCAGGTACAGGATACTGAGTTGGATGATCAGCCATGATCATATTGAATGGCGGTGCAGGCTCGAAGGGCCGAATGGCCTCTACTCCTGCACGTAATTTCTATGTTTCTATGTTTCTATGAATCTACTCTGGGCAAGTGATTCTGTGCGTGTAAGAGGCTGGGAAGACTCATGACACACGTGTGTCCTCTGCTAGATTCACCGTCCACGGCCTCAGTCCACGGAAGGAATACGTGTTCCGTGTGAAGTCCGTCAGCTCCGCTGGTCTCAGCGACTACTCCGTGGAATCCACACCGATCATTGTCGACAACAGCATCTGTGAGTACAACATCAATGGTCTGTCAGTGTTGGATATTACTGCCGCAAGATGGAACAATGTTTGCATGCAGGAGCTCCGTGTCGGAAGAAGGGTCACCCTCTCCTTCTCTCCGGAGATGCTGCCTGTCCCGCTGAGTTACTCCAGCATTTTGCATCCATCTGCCTATTTCCTCCCACAGATGCTGCCTGTCCCGCTGAGTTACTCCAGCATTTTGTGTCTATGTTCGGCGATCCAAGACTCTGAAATATCCGCAATGAGATTCTATCCAGAGACAATAGACAATAGGTGCAGGAGTAGGCCATTCAGCCCTTCGAGCCAGCACCGCCATTCAATGTGATCATGGCTGATCATCCCCAATCAGTACCCCGTTCCTGCAAATGTTACTGCATGTGTAAACATGGTTCTGCATTAAACGTACGGAAGCTGGAATACTGAGTAAAACTACAAAGTGCGAGAGGAACTCAGCGGGTCAGGCAGCATCTGTTTAGGGTTACACAAAAAAGCTGGAGAAACTCAGCGGGTGCAGCAGCATCTATGGAGCGAAGGAAATAGGCAACGTTTCGGGCCGAAACCCTTCTTCAGACTGATGTTAGACAGTCCATTCCCTAAACAACATCTGTTTAGGGAATGGACTGATGACATTTCACGTCGGGGCCCTTCTCCAGACTACTTGAGACTGAGGTGTCCCAACCCAAATCAACAGCTGCCCAATCTGAAGAAGGGTCTCGACTCGAAATGTCACCCGTTCCTCACTCAGCCTGTCCCGCTGAGTTACTCCAGCATTTTGCATCCATCTGCCTATTCCCTCCCACAGATGCTGCCTGACCCGCTGAGTTCTTCCAGCACTTTGTGTTTTGGGACCCTTGTAGACCAAGTCATGTTATAACAGTAAACAAGTGCAGCATGCTACAATGCAGGTTACAGGCTGAACATGGACTCTGCTTTGTGAAGGGGGGGCAGCGAGAAAGCAAATGTGTTGCACGATGGCGCAGCGGTAGAGTTGCTGCCTCACAGCGCCAGAGACCCCGGGTTCCATTCTGGCTGTGTACACTCATCACCATCCCGAGTTCCCCATTCCCCTTACATCCCCCCCTCTTTCCCATCCCCCTAGCCCCCCTTCCACCCACATCTTCCCCCCCCCCCCCTCACCTTAAACCCATGTCCTCTGGGTGTCAATTCCTCAACTCTGGCAAAAGACTCGGTGCATCTACCCGATCTATTCCTTGGGTTTATAACCATATAACCATATAACCATATAACAATTACAGAACGGAAACAGGCCATCTCGGCCCTACAAGTCCGTGCCGAACAACTTTTTTTCCCTTAGTCCCACCTGCCTGCACTCAGACCATAACCCTCCATTCCCTTCTCATCCATGTACCTATCCAATTTATTTTTAAATGATACCAACGAACCTGCCTCCACCACTTCCACTGGGAGCTCATTCCACACCGCTACCACTCTCTGAGTAAAGAAGTTCCCCCTCATGTTACCCCTAAACTTCTGTCCCTTAATTCTGAAGTCATGTCCTCTTGTTTGAATCTTCCCTATTCTCAAAGGGAAAAGCTTGTCCGCATCAACTCTGTAAAGAAGGGTTTAGAAAAGTTATCCTGATAACTTTGTGTAGCTATATTTAAGAGGGAGTTAGATGTGGCCCTTGTGGCTAAAGGGATCAGGGGGTATGGAGAGAAGGCAGGTACAGGATACTGAGTTGGATGATCAGCCATGATCATATTGAATGGCGAATGGTGCAGGCTCGAAGGGCCGAATGGCCTCTACTCCTGCACCTATTGTCTATGTTTCTATGATGCATTTTCCTCTCCAGCACTTCCATCCGCTCCGTACGGACTGACGCTACTGAGTTCAGGAAAGAGGGAGATGGTGATTGCCTGGAATAAGCCCAAATTCCCGATCGGCCCGGATATCCTGGGCTATTACCTGGATTGTTGCGATGCTGCAGTCGCTGAGTGGCATGAAGTGAATATTAAACCCATCACAGCCAGAGTCTATAAGGTAAGGCAGGCTCACACATCATCTCATAAGATCATACTGTAAGTCACAGGATCATAAGCGATAGTAGAAATAGGCCATTCGGCCCATCAAGTCTACGCCATTCAATCATGGCTGATCTATCTCTCCCTCTTAAGATAGATAGATATAGATATGCCATTTATTGTCACTATACATGTACAATGAAATTAAAAGCTGCTCGTACTCAGTGCATACATATAATTTAGTACAAAAAACAAGAAACAGAAAAACAAAAACAGAAGGGAGAAGGGAGAAGGGGGGGGGGGGGGGGATAGGTGCACAATTCTGCGGCGCTATATACATATATACAGATGGAAGTCCGTGTTGGGCGGTGTAGTCAGTGCATGTGTGGATTTGAATTTATGGTAGATATAATTTTCGGAAAGCAACTATTCCTGAGTCTATTTGTCCTGGATTTGATGCACCTATAGCGCCTTCCAGAGGGCAGCAGGTCGAACAGTCCAAACGCAGGATGGGAGCTGTCTTTGATGATCTTCTTTGCCCTGCTAAGGCAGCGGGAGGTGTAGATATCCATCAGGGAGGGGAGAGGGCAGCCAATGATCTTCTGCGCTGTCCTAGTTACCCTCTGAAGCCTCTCCCTGTCTGCCATGGTGCAGCTGCCATACCATGCTGTAATGCAGTATGTCAGCAGGCTCTCGATGGACGAGCGGTAGAAGGTCAGCAGCAGGTTAGAGTCCAGGTTGTGCTTCCTGAGGACCCTCAGGAAGTGCAACCCCATTCTCCTGCCTTTTCCCCATAACTCCTGCCACCCGCACTAATCAAGAATCTATCTATCTATCTCTGCCTTAAAAATGTCCACTGACTTGGCCTCCACAGCCGTCTGTAGCAAGGTGAGGAGGGAAAGATTTAATAGGAATCTGAGGGGTAACTTTTCACACAAAGGGTGGTGGGTGTATGGAACGAGCTGCCGGAGTTTAGTTTATTGTCACGTGTACCGAGGTACAGTGAAAAGCTTTTGTTGCGTGCTAACCAGTCAGCGGAAGTCAATACATGATTATGTCGTAGGAGGAGGTAGTTGAGGCTGGGACTATCGCAACGTGTAAGAAACAGTTAGACAGGTACATGGACAATATAGGTTTAGAGGGATATGGGCCAAACGCAAGTAGGCAGGACTGGTGTAGCTGGGACATGTTGGTCGGTCTGGGCAGGTTGGGCTGAACGGCCTGTTTCCACACTGTGACTCTCTGTATCTGACGTTTCTCTCCTCTGTAGATGGGGAATCTAACCGAGGGCCGTTTCTACGAGTTCCGTGTCTTTGCCATGAACTGGGCTGGGGTCGGCCCTTCCTCGGCCGTCAGCGATCAGTTTAAATGTGAGCAGTGGACCACACCTGAACCAGGTGAGTGCCCTGCCCATCGATCATAGACCCAACCCCACAGGTGTGGAATGAGCGTGGCAGGTAGGGACTCTATCTGGACTTTTATTGACAAATGCTTTCAAAACTTGAGCCAGACACCATATAACCATATAACCATATAACAATTACAGCACGGAAACAGGCCATTTCGACCCTTCTAGTCCGTGCCGAACACATATTCTCCCCTAGTCCCATATACCTGCGCTCAGACCATAACCCTCCATTCCCTTCCCGTCCATATAACTATCCAATTTATTTTTAAATGATAAAAACGAACCTGCCTCCACCACCTTCACTGGAAGCTCATTCCACACAGCTACCACTCTCTGAGTAAAGAAGTTCCCCCTCATGTTACCCCTAAACTTCTGTCCCTTAATTCTCAAGTCATGTCCCCTTGTTTGAATCTTCCCTACTCTCAGTGGGAAAAGCTTTTCCACATCAACTCTGTCTATCCCTCTCATCATTTTAAAGACCTCTATCAAGTCCCCCCTTAACCTTCTGCGCTCCAAAGAATAAAGCCCTAACTTGTTCAACCTTTCTCTGTAACTTAGTTGCTGAAACCCAGGCAACATTCTAGTAAATCTCCTCTGTACTCTCTCTATTTTGTTGACATCCTTCCTATAATTAGGCGACCAAAATTGTACACCATATTCCAGAATTGGCCTCACCAATGCCTTGTACAATTTTAACATTACATCCCAACATTACACCCCGGGTTCGATCCTGACTACGGGCGCTGTCTGTACGGAGTCTGCACGATCTCCCTGTGACCGCGTGGGTTTCCTCCAGGTGCTCCGGTTTCCTCCCACACACTAACACATGCAGGTTTGTAGGTTAATTGTAAATTGTCCCTGGTGTGTGTAGGATGGTGTTAGTGTGCGGGGATCACTGGTCAGCGTGGACTCAGTGGTCAGCACCTGTTTCCCTGCTATATCACTGAACTAACCTGTGGCCAGCAGTTCACCAGCCCAGGGTGGGTTAGTGTGAGTGTTTATACTTAATGTTTTTAACTAACCTTCTCCTGAAATGCCTTGCGATGTCTGACAGGTTCAGCTGTTTTATAATTGGATATTGCTGTGGATCAATAAGTGGATCGTCTGATGACATAGAACATCATTCGGCCCACAATGTCCGTGCTGAACATGATGCCGTTAAACTGGTCCCCTCTGCCTGCACGTGATCCATATCCTCCACTCCCTGCATATCCATGTGCCGGTCTAAAAACCCCTTCAACACCACTATCGTATCTGCCTCCACCCCCCACCCCTGGCAGCGAGTTCCAGGCGCCCACCACCCTCTGTGTAAAACAACATGCCTCGCATATTAACCTTCAATTTTGCCCCGCCTCACCTTAAAGCCAAGTCCTCTAGTCTTTGACATTTCCACCCTGGGAAATGGTTCTGACTGCCTACCCTATCTGTGGCTCTGATAATTTGACGGACTTTTTTAATTTCTTTCCCGCTCTGTGTACCTGTGTACCTGTGTACCTGTGTACCTGTGTACCTGTGTATCTGTGTATCTGTGCACCTGTGTACCTGTGTACCTGTGTACCTGTGTATCTGTGTATCTGTGCACCTGTGCACCTGTGTACCTGTGTACCTGTGTATCTGTGCACCTGTGTACCTGTGTATCTGTGCACCTGTGTACCTGTGTACCTGTGTACCTGTGTACCTGTGTATCTGTGCACCTGTGTACCTGTGTACCTGTGTACCTGTGTATCTGTGCACCTGTGTACCTGTGTACCTGTGTATCTGTGCACCTGTGTACCTGTGTACCTGTGTATCTGTGTACCTGTGTACCTGTGTACCTGTGTATCTGTGTACCTGTGCACCTGTGCACCTGTGCACCTGTGTACCTGTGTGTCTGTGTACCTGTGTACTTGTGTACCTGTGTACCTGTGTGTCTGTGTACCTGTGTACTTGTGTACCTGTGTACCTGTGTACCTGTGTATCTGTGTACCTGTGTACCTGTGTACCTGTGTACCTGTGTATCTGTGTACCTGTGTACCTGTGTATCTGTGTACCTGTGTACCTGTGTACCTGTGTACCTGTGTATCTGTGTACCTGTGTACCTGTGTACCTGTGTACCTGTGTACCTGTGTACCTGTGTACCTGTGTATCTGTGTACCTGTGTATCTGTGTACCTGTGTACCTGTGTACCTGTGTACCTGTGTACCTGTGTATCTGTGTACCTGTGTACCTGTGTACCTGTGTACCTGTGTACCTGTGTACCTGTGTATCTGTGTACCTGTGTACCTGTGTATCTGTGTACCTGTGTACCTGTGTACCTGTGTACCTGTGTATCTGTGTACCTGTGTACCTGTGTACCTGTGTACCTGTGTACCTGTGTACCTGTGTATCTGTGTATCTGTGTATCTGTGTGCCTGTGTATCTGTGTACCTGTGTACCTGTGTATCTGTGTACCTGTGTACCTGTGTACCTGTGTACCTGTGTATCTGTGTACCTGTGTACCTGTGTACCTGTGTACCTGTGTACCTGTGTACCTGTGTATCTGTGCACCGTGCCTGCGCCCGCATCTGTCCTGGTGATTTACCTGTGACATTACCTGTGACGTTACCTGTGACGTTACCTGTGTGTTGCCTCCACAGGACCGCCCTTCCACCTGGAGTGTACAGAGGTCCGCAACAGCTCGCTGCACCTTCACTGGCAGGCCCCCATCTACACTGGGAAGGATGAAGTGACCGGCTACCTGCTGGAGCTGTGCGAGACGGAGGGAGGAGAGTGGAGAGCCATCAATGAAAAGCCAACACCCAGCACACACTTGAGGGTTTGTAAAAGTTGCAGGTGTTGGTTTACACTGAAGACAGACACAAAATGCTGGAGTAACTCAGCGGGACAGGCAGCATCTCTGGAGGGAAGGAATGGGTGACGTTTCGGGTCGAGACCCTTCCTCAGACAAAAAACACCTCCTCCTACTTGTCCTTGGACCACGACCCCACAGACGAGCACCAAACCTTAATATAGACAATAGACAATAGGTGCAGTAGTAGAGGCCACTCGGCCCTTCGAGCCAGCACCGCCATTCAATGTGATCGTGGCTGATCATCCCCAATCAGTACCCCGTTCCTGCCTTCTCCCCATATCCCCTGACTCCGCTATTTTTAAGAGCCCTATCTAGCTCTCTCTTGAAAGTATCCAAAGAACCAGCCTCCACCGCCCTCTGAGGCAGAGAATTCCACAGACAGACATTATCACACACCATTTTATTTAAAAAACTGCGCCTCCAGGTCTGAAGACGTATCTCGACCCGAAACCTCACCCATTCCTTCTCCCCAGGGTTTGTGAAATGTTCATCAGTTCCAGCCCAAACTTCACCCTGAGCAAAGTAGGCTACGGCCAGTGATTTAGAGTGTCTCCTCCACGGACCCTCACACTGTAAGGGAGCACTCTCTCCCAGAGACCCCTCCATAATGGAGAGGTGGGCGGCTAAGATCAGTCACTGTCTCTTGGGCAAGGGAGCAGAGTTATTCGTACATTAAAATATTAAGTTGGAAAGAGCAGGTAAAGAGATTCACCAGGATGTTACCTGGACTTTAGCTGAGTTTATTGTCTTTATAGTGAAAAGCTTTTGTTGCGTGCTAACCAGTCAGCGGAAAGACAATACATGATTACAATCGAGCCGTCCACAGTGTACAGATACAGGATAATGGGAATAATGCTTCTTGCAAGATAAAGTCCAGCAAAGTTCCATCAAAGATAGTCCGATGGTCTCCAATGAGGTAGATGGGAGGTCAGGACCGCTCTAGTTGATGAGACGTTGGTTCAGTTGCCCGATAACAGCCGGGAAGAAACTGTCCCTGAATCTGGAGGTGTGCGTTTGTTTTCACACTTGTTGTGGGCGTGAGTTATAGGGAGGGGTTGGCACTTTGTGTCCTTGGAGCGTAGAAGGGTGAGCGGTGACCTTATTGGATAGGACAGACAGAGGGATATGGATTACATGCAGGCAAATGGGACTAGCTTGGATGGGGCATCATCTCAAGATGGGCTGAGCTGCAGGATCTGTCTCTGTGCTGTCAGATCATGGAACATAGAGCATAGAGCATAGAGCAGTACAGCACAGGAACAGTCCCTTCGGCCCACAATGTCTGTGCTGAACACAATGCCAAGACCCTCTCTGCCTGAACATGGTCCATTCCCCTCCATTCCCTGCATATCAATGAGCTTCTTCAACCCCATGGTCATATCTGACTCCACCACCACCTCTGTGTACAAAACCTGCCCCACACATCCCCTTTAAACATTGCCCCTATTGATGTTGGATAGGTCTCCAGTATTTAATATATTTCAAGATTCAAGAGAGTTTATTGTCATGTGTCCCAGATAGGACAATGAAATTCTTGCTTTGCTTCAGCACAACAGAACATAGTAGGCGTGAATACAGAACAGATCAGTGTGTCCATATACCATGATATAAATATATACACAGATGAATAAATAAACAGATAAAGTGCAAATAAATAGATAATGGGCGATTAATGTTCAGAGTTCTAGAAACATAGAAACATAGAAATTAGGTGCAGGAGTAGGCCATTCGGCCCTTCGAGCCTGCACCGCCATTCAATATGATCATGGCTGATCATCCAACTCAGTATCCCGTACCTGCCTTCTCTCCATACCCCCTGATCCCCTTAGCCACAAGGGCCACATCTAACTCCCTCTTAAATATAGCCAATGAACTGGCCTCAACTACCCTCTGTGGCAGAGAGTTCCAGAGATTCACCACTCTCTGCGTGAAAAAAGTTCTTCTCATCTCGGTTTTAAAGGATTTCCCCTTTATCCTTAAGCTGTGACCCCTTGTCCTGAACTTCCCTAACATCGGGAACAATCTTCCTGCATCTAGCCTGTCCAACCCCTTAAGAATTTTGTAAGTTTCTATAAGATCCCCTCTCAATCTTCTAAATTTTGTTTGAGTTGAGTTCAAAGGCCTGATGGCTGTGGGGAAGGAGCTATTCCTGAACCAGGACGTTGCAGGACATTTGGTTCGTTTGCTCGTGTGTCACATGATGTAGCTCGCTGGTGGCTTCTGCCATCGTCCAACACGTTGACAGAATTGTTGCCCGACACGTCACAGAGTGCATCGTGCCTTCACTTCCAGGGATGGCCACACAGAGGCTTCTGTCATCATTCCCGGTTTGCCTCTATGGACTGTTAGAGTGAATTGTTTTTCTCTTTCATTCTCTGAAGGTTTCTCCCTTGGACGAAGGCAAGACGTACATTTTCCGAGTGTGTGCGTTGAACTCGGCTGGGTCCGGTGTTCCGTCCCTGCCGTCAGACCCTGTTTGTGCTTTAACCAGACCAGGTTTGGCCAATACACTGCGTGTGTGACCCCTAGCCGTGCCCACCCTGACTTCAAACATCTAGTGGGTTGTTTGTGACTGCCCAGCAAGGCCAGGAACTCTGCTAATGCCAACATCGGCGACCCTGTGTTTCTCCGCAGGGACTACGGAGATGGGGACTGGCGTGGATGAGGACGGCAATGTGTTCCTGGTTTTCCAGTGCCCTGAGGTCACAGACACATCAGAGTTCATTTGGTCCAAGGACGAGCAGGATATCGCAACTCCTGAAAGAGTGCGGGTTGAGACGGCAGGAGACGTGTAGGTGTCCAAACACGACAACGTTGATAGGTTTGATTCATAGCAAAAGGATTTGAGTCTAGGAGCAGGGAGGTTCCACTGCAGTTGTACAGGGTCTTGGTGAGACCACACCTGGAGTATTGCGTACAGTTTTGGTCTCCAAATCTGAGGAAGGACATTATTGCCATAGAGGGAGTGCAGAGAAGGTTCACCAGACTGATTCCTGGGATGTCAGGACTGTCTTATGAAGAAAGACTGGATAGACTTGGTTTATACTCTCTAGAATTTAGGAGATTGAGAGGGGATCTTATAGAAACTTACAAAATTCTTAAGGGGTTGGACAGGCTAGATGCAGGAAGATTGCTCCCGATGTTGGGGAAGTCCAGGACAAGGGGTCACAGCTTAAGGATAAGGGGGAAATCCTTTAAAACCGAGATGAGAATAACTTTTTTCACACAGAGAGTGGTGAATCTCTGGAACTCTCTGCCACAGAGGGTAGTCGAGGCCAGTTCATTGGCTATATTTAAGAGGGAGTTAGATGTGGCCCTTGTGGCTAAGGGGATCAGAGGGTATGGAGAGAAGGCAGGTACGGGATACTGAGTTAGATGATCAGCCATGATCATATTGAATGGCGGTGCAGGCTCGAAGGGCCGAATGGCCTCTACTCCTGCACCTAATTTCTATGTTTCTATGTTTATTTTTCTTACCGTCACGTGTACCGAGGTACAGGGAAAAGCTTTGTCTTGCTTGCTATCCAATCAGATCAGGTAAAACTACACATAAATATAATCGGTTCAGACTCAGATAATACCAGCAGAGCAAAGTTCATGGTGACAAGTGATAGGAGCAGAATCAGGCCATTCGGCCCATCAAGTCTACTCCGCCGTTCAATCATGGCTGATCTATCTCTCCCATTCTCCTGCCTTCTCCCTATAACCCCTGACACCCGCACTAATCAATAATCTATCTATCTCCACCTTAAAAATGTCCATTGACTTGTGGCCTCCACAGCCGTCTGTGGCAATGACATCCAAAGGGGAAGATACAGAGTGCAGGATATAGTTCTCAGCATTGTAACATCAGCAGCAGTTCCAGGGACAAAGTCCAATGTCCGCAATGGGGTAGAGGTGAATCAGACAGCACCCGAGCTTATGTGCCGAGCTTAGACTGTTCAGAAGCCCGATGATATACAGAGGGGAAGAAGCTGTTCCTGAGACTTTCCGCCTTAAACAATGCAATAGTCAGAGATAAATAACAGGAGGCACAAAATCTTCTTGAAGGTGTTGCGATTAAAGCCCAAAGGGTCTGTGCAGTTACAGACATGAGACTGCAAATGCGGAAATCCTGAGCTAAAATACAACGTGCTGGAGGGAATCAGTGGGTCAGGCGGCATCTGTGGGGGAAGTCTTCAGACTGACAGAGAAAGGAAGAGAGGTGTGGCAAGCAGTAGGTGGATCCAGGTGAGGATGGGTTGATTGGCAGGCAGCAGCCAGGTGAGGGAGGGGAGGGGGAGAGAGTGGCGGGGGATGGGGGAGGGGGTGGGGGGGTGAGGTTACAAACTCCATAGCGACAGCATCCGCAGTCAGGATCGAACCCGGGTCCCTGGTGCTGTAAGGCAGTGACCTACCGCTGTGCCGACCTAAATCTTTATTTTTTTATTTTTTTAATATTTTATTTTATTAGAAGTAAGTACAGTCATATGGCACCAAAGTGCCTAATATATATTTTCATAATACATTTTATGTACAACTCCTTTTTTTTTTGTTACATTGAAAAAAGATTAGAATAAGAAAAATAAGTTAGATAGTAAAGGATAGAAAGATGTGAAATATATAGTGTGTGAAGAAAGAAAATGAGGAAATGAAGAAAGTTGAGAGAGAAAATATTGAAAATAAAAGAAAATAAAAAAGAAAAGGAGAACATTATTTATAATCTTGACCAACCCTCGTCCAGTCCTGAAACAGTTATTGTTTTAGAAACATAGAACTCTCCCTCTCACTCTCCCTCTCTCTCACTGTCTCTCCCTCTCTCCAGGTGTAAGCTCATCCTCGTTGACCCAGGAGATGCTGACCTGGGCATGTACAGCGTGCAAGTGACTGGTACTGATGGATTTTCCTCCAGTCACACTTTAACTAACGAAGGTAAACTATTTCTCCATTCCCGTCAAATAACAGATGAATCCTTTGACGTGGAATCTAAAGTCTAAACGCTTTTTTTCAGAGCTGCAAAAACTGAAGGAACTGAGTCACCGGAAAAAACATCCAGGTGAGACCTTGTTGTAAAATGTCCCAGTTTTAAATCTTCTGGAAAACCAATGGGGTTAAACCACTTGCATGTGGACTACAGAGAGTAGAACAGTGCAGCATGGAAACAGGCCCTTCGGCCCACAACGCCTGTGCTGTACGTGAAGCAACTCATTCTTAATCTGACAGACTTGTAAGAAGGAAACAATGTGCTCCTGAACCAAGGAGAAGACCCAAGGTCTGGCCCAGGCCAGGCCAGGCGAGTTCCTGCATGCTGGGCCCAGGCCAGGCCAGGCGAGTTCCTGCCTGCTGGGCCCAGGACAGGCCAGAGTGGATCTGCAATCCCTCCTTACAATTGCTCCACTCTTTTCAACCTCTCCTCCAACAGCAGGCCATAGAAACTTAGACAACAGGTGCAGGAGTAGAGGCCATTCGGCCCTTCGAGCCTGCACCGCCATTCAATATGATCATGGCTGATCATCCAACTCAGTATCCCGTACCTGCCTTCTCTCCATACCCCCTGATCCCCTTAGCCACAAGGGCCACATCTAACTCTCTCTTAAATATAGCCAATGAACTGTGGCCTCAACTACCTTCTGTGGCAGAGAATTCCAGAGATTCACCACTCTCTGTGTGAAAAATGTTCCTTCGCTCCATAGATGACGAAAAGCATCTGCCAGTCCTCTTTGTTCTCATGTTTGATTTGTTGACATTTGAAATGTGAAGGTTGTAACATTTATACATAGTTAATGTCCCTTAAAAATGAACAGCAAAAGGGTGACAGAAATGTCTCGGCCACTCGTCCACAGAGTTTATTGACAATTGCAAAGATACATTGCGGTATTCTGGCTGAAGTTCTTCATTATAATCAAAGCTCCGCGCGTGTTTCATCACGAACAGCTTCATTCCTGCCACCTGTCTGTGGCTTTTCCAAATCACCCGACTGACAAGAGTCAACAAGGTCTATCACAGCCCAAATAACAAGTGTTCTATCCAGAGTGTTAAACCATGATGGGGGGGGCCCTCCAGGTGAGACAGATAGGTGATAAGCACACCCCCAGATTCAGGGACAGTTTCTTCCCGGCTGTTATCAGGCAACTGAACCATCCTCTCACCAACTAGAGAGCGGTCCTGACCTCCCATCATTGACTCTAGGGCTATCTTTAATCGGACTTTGCCTTGCACTAAATGTTATTCCCTTTGGTCTGTATCTGTACACTGTGGACGGCTCGATTGTAATCATGTATTGTCTTTCCGCTGACTAGTTAGCGCGCAACAAATAAGATTTTCACTGCACCTCAGTACACGTAACAATTAATTAACTAAACTGAACAGAAACGTACAGAATTTTACCAATTCTTGTTCTCAACATGAGCCAGAATTCCCCGACATAGAGCCGCGATTCTCAACCGCAATGTGAATGAGTGACTGAGACACTTTTGTTGCCCTTTTGCTGCTCATTTTCAAGTCATTAATTATGTATAAATGATAAGACCTTCACATTTTCAAATGTCACACTTCAACAGATCAAACGTGTGAACAAAGGGAGGGATAATGTTCAGATCCGATGGGTTTTTTTTCTGACCTCGAGCTAGAAACTTTCCAGCAGACGTTCACAAGCAGCGCGTGACATAACTTGCCCTTGAGTAGCGACCATTCACACACTAGCCAAAACACACAGGGGGGCACGGTGGCGCAGCAGTAGAGTTGCTGCCTTAAGGGCCTGTCCCACTTTCACAACCTAATTCATGACCTCTGCCCAGTTTGCCCTTGACTCGTACTCGCAGCATGGTCGTGGGAGGTTGTAGGAGGTTGTAGGTAGGTTGTAGCAGGCTACTGTGCTGGTCGTAGATACCCGTGGCATCATGTAGGTCGGGGCGTTTTTTCTAGCCTGATGAAAAATGTCCACGAGTAAAAAAGACAGTAAGAACCTCCCCTAGTGTGTGTAGGATAGTGTTAATATGCGGGGATCGCTGGCCGGCATGGATCCGTTGGGCCGAAGGGCCTGTTTCCACGCTGTATTTCTAAACTAAATTGCAGATGCTGCAATGTTGAGTGAAAGCAAGGCTCTGAAGAAACTCAGCGGGCCAGGCAGCATCTGTGGAGGGAATGGACAGATGATGTTTCAACTCAGGACTTTGCTTCAGAGTTAGTTTAGTGACCACGTGGGTTTTCTCCGGGTGCTCTGGTTTTCTCCCACTCCAAAGACATGCGGGTTTGTAGGTTAATTAGCTTCGGTAAGTTGTAAAAATTGTCCCTAGTGTGAATAATATTGCTAGTGTACGGGGATCGCTGGTCAGTGTGGACTCGGTGGGACGGAAGGCCTGTTTCTGCGCTGTATCTCTGAAGTCTAAAAGTAACGGGTCTGGTCCTGTGTGGAATATATCTACTGACTTATCAATTCTCGTCTGACCAGAGGTTTCAGGGGGATTCTGTCTGGGAGTTTGCCCCGCTATAATCATCTCTCTCACTATCTCTCACTCTTGTTGTTGTCAGTCATTGGTGTGAAGTCCGACTGGGCTGTGGAACTACTTGACAAGGGCAGCGTACGACTCTGGTTACAGGTGGAGAGTTTGTCACCAACCGCTCACCTGCAGCTCATCTTCAACCAGAAGGAACTTTCAAGCACTCCGGTAACACTTCTTGCTTAGACCTTTATTCACTGGGACGGGAGTCAGATGCAAGGCTGCCATTTGTCACATCCTGCTTCTCCCATTGCCCATTGCAGACATTGCATTAAGAGCCAGCTGAGAAACACACACAAGTGCTGGAGTAACTCAGCGGGTCAGGCAGCACAAGTTCATAAGTATTAGGAGCAGAATTAGGCCAATCGGCCCATCGCGTCTACTCCGCCATTCAATTATAGAAACATAGAAACATAGAAATTAGGTGCAGGAGTAGGCCATTCGGCCCTTCGAGCCTGCACCGCCATTCAATATGATCATGGCTGATCATCCAACTCAGTATCCCGTACCTGCCTTCTCTCCATACCCTCTGATCCCCTTAGCCACAAGGGCCACATCTAACTCCCTCTTAAATATAGCCAATGAACTGTGGCCTCGACTACCTTCTGTGGCAGAGAGTTCCAGAGATTCACCACTCTCTGTGTGAAAAAAGTTCTTCTCATCTCGGTTTTAAAGGATTTCCCCCTTATCCTTAAGCTGTGACCCCTTGTCCTGGACTTCCCCAACATCGGGAGCAATCTTCCTGCATCTAGCCTGTCCAACCCCTTAAGAATCATGGCTGATCTATCTTTCCCTCTCAGCCCCATTCTCCTGCCTTCTCCCCATAACCCCTGACACCCGCACTAATCAAGAACCTGTCAATCTCCACCTTAAAAATATCCACTGACTTGGCCTCCACAGCCGTTCTGTGGCAATGAATTCCACAGATTCATCACCCTCTGACCAAAGCAATTCCTCCTCGTATCCTTTCTAGAAGTAAGTCCTTTTATTCTGAGGCTGTGCCCTCTGGTCCTAGACTCTCCCACAGGTGGAAACATCCTCTCCACATCCACTCTATCCAGGCCTTTCGGCATTTGTGGAGAATATGGACAGGTGATGATTCTGGTCGGGACCCTTCCTCAGACTGAAGGAGTCACGTGTAGCTCACATGAGAAACGGACACCAATATCCTTCGTAGCTTTGATCTCATGATTAATTATTCACTAAATGTGAACTCCTGCCAGCGGTTGGATTTGTATGGAAGGGTGGGTGTGAAGATGAGACATCAAAGAGGAGAAAATGAAGGAAAATGGAGAATATATCATTGATAGCCAGGGGAAGGTGATGGGGAAATGTACACAGATAAATGTAATTTGGAAGACAGTCAGACTGGTTGGAGAACTAGGATGGAGAGGTGGGGGGTGGACTTGAAGTTAGAGAAGTCAGCAGCAAGTAATGCATTTGTATAGCCTCCGTGAATGTTGGGTGGGAGTTTTTTGCACGGCCCATGTATTGTATATATTTCTCTCCTGAATAAAGTACATTTTGAACTAAAATCCTCTTCCTCACAGACTCACAGAATCAACTTTGATAGAGCCAGTGGCCTTGTGGAGATAATAATTCAGAACTTCACTGAAGCTGACCAGGGCTCGTACACGGCCCAGTTGCAGGACGGAAAGGCAACGGGCCAGTTCACCCTGGTCTTGATCGATGACAGTAAGTTGCCACTGACACGCTGCCCGTCCCATCCACTCACTGCTGGCTGGTGCAAATAGTTACAAACTAGATCGATGAATTAATAGCATTGCATGAAGCATGGTGCAATAGTAGTTGTAGGAAGGAACTGCAGATGCTGGTTTACACTGAAGGTAGACACAAAGTGCTGGAGTAACGGGTAGCATCTCTGGAGAGAAGGAATGGGCGACGTTTCGGATCGAGACCCTTCTGAGTCTGACAGAGAAGCGTCACGCATTCCTTCTCTCCAGAGATGCTGCCTGTCCCGGCTGAGTTACTCCAGTACTTTGTGTCTACCTTCAGTGTAAACCAGCATCTGCAGTTCCTTCCTACACATTCCCTCTAAAACCTTTACTATCAATATATCTGTCCAAATATCGGACTGTAAACGCCTATCTCACCAGGGACTAACTCCACTGAACGTTTTTCCTTCCATTATTTATTATGTAAAGGAATATGTGTGTTATGATTGTGTTTATAATTTGTTTGGTTGTTTTGTTGTTTGTCTTTTGCACAAAAGTCCGCGAGCATTGCCACTTTCATTTCACTGCACATCTCGTATGTGTATGTGACAAATAAACTTGACTTGACTTGACTTGATATTATGAACACATTAATGAGAATGTATTTTGAGGATGGTTTTTCACTCAGGATTCCAGCATCTGCCGCCTCGTGAGATTTTGTTGAATTCTTGTTCCGATTTCCTTTCAGAGTTCCGGGCCCTTTTGTCAGAGTGCGATTTCCAGAGGAACGAGTGGAGGAGAAAACAAGGTTAGTGCGAGTGCATGTGTAGGAACTACACCCATTTCAGAATAATACTGTTTTAAGCCGATAACTCGACACTAGCACTGGCAATAAATAAATAAATAAATAAATAAATAAACAGTGCAGCTTTCCAGCCCCTTATCTCATTGGCCACGCTCAGCTGCACATCGATGTCAATCTGGTGACGCTGGGGTCCGGCTCCGGTAAACAGCGATGGCGGGTGCAGCCAGGGAACATCTTTGGTTACTAGCAGGCTTCAGAAGTCAAAACTCAGGGGTAAATAGGAAAATGCAAAGATATTTGAAGTTGGCAAGGAGCAACGCTAGGGGGTAGAGCTACAAACCTACTGTGTCGTGCTGTTAAAACGCTCTTCCATCTTCCTCTAGTCGTGGGGGTGGGGGATTGGGAGGGGCCTGACAAGTGGATTAGCCGAGGGTCTCTCGTCATCTAAACCTGGCCCTTAATATTGGGCCCATAACTGCTCACGTCTGGCCCTGGTGTCATTGGCAGCTTTTACTGCCCCCTGGTGGGTGTCCTGGGCTGTGAAGCAAGCGGGTCAAGGATGGATGGGGCAGGGAGGAGAGTAAACTCATCTGGTCAACAGCTGGTTAACAAACCCAGCGCATTGGCAGTGGGTCAGGGCATCAGAGAAAGGGGGCATCCTGCTCCCTCCCTGACAGAAATGAGAGGACTCGTCAGGCTTATATACACATATATATATATATATATATATATACATACAGAACCAGCTGGAAACACTCACTGGGTCAGTCTGCATCTGTGGGAAGAGACACAAGGTTTCAGGTCTGCTCTTACCCCCACCCTCACCCCTACCCCTGCCCACCCCCCTCTCTCCCCACACCACCCTCTGCCCCTCACCCCCACCTTTATCCCCCCTCTGTCCCCACTCCCCATCTCCCCCCTCCCCCCTCCCCTCTCCCCCCCTCCCCCCTCCCCCCTCTGTCCCCACTCCCCATCTCTCCCCTCCCCCCCTCTCCCCTCCCCCCTCTCCCCTCCCCCTCCCCCCTCCCCCCTCCCCCTTGCGTTCCCCACCACCACATTTCAAAGTTTCACTCTTCCTGCATTTTCTATGACATTAAAACTCCCAAAACCTCTCCATTCACAACTGCAGGGCCTTATTTCGAGAAGTACCTGTCCTGGGTGGTGACTGATGACTGTGAGACCCTGCTCACCTGCAAGGTATGACCAGGTCCTGTGAAGGACCATTGCTGACGTTTAATCTTCAGGTAATCCAGGTTTGATATCTGTCTGCTCTGCCCATTCAACAGGTGACCAACACCAGGTGCCAGACCCAGGTCACATGGAGCAAGGATGGGCAGCCGCTGACCCAGCCGACCTACGACCCCAACACAGGCACCAGCGCCCTCGTGATCCCACAGGTGTGTCACCTGTGACCTTTGACCTTCCCTGTTCCTGGCCCTTGTTTAAATTATGTATAATGTGCCTGCTTTAGTGTAGTTTTTTGTCCCGTGTACCGAGGTACAGTGAAAAGCTTTCTTTGTTTCGTTAACGGAACAACCAGTTAACGGAAAGACTATACATGATCGCGACCAAGCCGTCCACATTGTGCAGTTTAGTTTGGTTTGGTTTGGAGATAGAGCGTGGAAACAGGCCCTTCAGCCCATCGAGTCCGTGCAGACCAACGATCAGCCCGTGCGGTATTTCTAGACCACACACTAGGGACAACTTACAGAAGCTGATTAAGCTACAAACCCGCACATACTTGGAATGTGGGAGGAAACTGGAGAAAACCCGTCTGGTCACGGGGAGAACGTACAAACTCCGTACAGTCAGCACCCGTAGTCAGGATTGAACCCGGGTTTCTGGCGCTGTGAGGCAGCAACTCTACCGCTGCGCCATCCTGCGCCCCAAATACAACGCTGAATAGGTTCTCTGATACTTTCATATCCATGTTCCTTGTTGCTTTTAGCTCAATAGATGTCCTGATGACCATTATCTGAACTGTAGGTAGATAAAAATGCTGGAGAAACTCAGCGGGTGAGGCAGCATCTATGGAGCCAAGGAAATAGGTGATGATTTAGGTCGAGACCCGAAATGTCACCTTTTCCATCGCTGCCCCATCCGCTGAGTTCCTCCAGCATTTTTATCTACCTTAGATTTTTCCAGCATCTGCAGTTCCTCCTTAAACATTATCTGAACCTTTGCAAGATGACACAACAAACTGCAGATGCTGGAATCTTGAGAAAAACACAAGGTGCTGGAGGAACTCAGCGGATCAGGCAGCATCTCTGGAGGAAATGATTGACAAAGTCTTGGGGCAAGTTCCGGAAGAAGAGCCCTGACCCAAAACATTGCCTTTCCCTTCTCTCCACAGTTGCTGCCTGGCCCGCTGAGTTCCTCCAGCACTCTGTGTTTGTTACTCAAGATTCCTGCACCTGCATTCACTTGTGTCTCCAGAGCACGTTGACCATATCAGACCAACCACCATCTCACGGACAGACTGGTAGAGGGGGATCATACGGCAGGAAACCCCAGCCTCGGTTTTCCAGGGCGTTTTGTTTTTGAGTTTACAATGTTATTTCTCTTCTAGATCACCAAAATCGATGAAGGAGTTTACAAAGTTGTGGTATCTGATGAGAGAGGAGAGGACACCAGTGTTCTGAAGATACTTGATCAAGGTATAGGAGCAGAATTAGGCCATTTGGCCCATCAAGTCTACTCCATAGAAACATAGAAATTAGGTGCAGGAGTAGAGGCCATTCAGCCCTTCGAGCCTGCACCGCCATTCAATATGATCATGGCTGATCATCCAACTCAGTATCCCGTACCTGCCTTCTCTCCATACCCCCTGGTCCCCTTAGCCACAAGGGCCACATCTAACTCCCTCTTAAATATAGCCAATGAACTGTGGCCTCAACTACCCTCTGTGGCAGAGAGTTCCAGAGATTCACCACTCCCTGTGTGAAAAAAGTTCTCCTCATCTCGGTTATAAAGGATTTCCCCCTTATCCTTAAACTGTGACCCCTTGTCCTGGACTTCCCTAACATCGGGAACAATCTTCCTGCATCTAGCCTGTCCAACCCCTTAAGAATTCAATCATTCAATCCACCATTCAGACCACCATTCAATCATGGCTGATCTATCTCTCTCTCCTAACCCCATTCTCCTGCCTTTTCCCCATAACCCCGACACCCGCACTAGTCAAGAATCTATCTATCTCCGCTTCAAAAAAATATCCATTGACTTGGCCTCCACAGCCGTCTGTGGCAATGAGTTCCACAGATTCACAGACCATCTGATCTCAGAGGCTGAGGGGTGACCTCATTGAGCTGTACAAGACTACGAGGGGCATGGATAAAGTGATCTCAGGGTAGAGGATTCTAAAACTAGAGAGCATAGGCAGAGGGTGAGAGGGGAGAGATTTACGAGGGACCTCAGGGGCAACTTTTTCATTCAGAGAGTAGTCATTCCGTATCTGGAATGAGCTGCCAGAGGATGCTACAGAAGTGGGAACAATTGTGACTTTCTAATGACATTTCCAAAGATATATGGATAGGAAGGATTTAGAAGGATATGGGCCAAATGCAGGCATGTGGGCCTAGCCCAGTATGCTAACTTAGTTGGCATGGACACGTGGGCCGAAGGGCCTGTTTCCGTGCTGTACAGCTCTGTGACTATTAAAATAAAATGTAATATTATTTTCTAATGAGCTTTGGTGGGAACATCAGGAGCATTTGTTGCATTAACTCTGCATCTAATTTGTTGCAGTGTTTGACGACATTCTCCGGGAAATCTGCACTATTGCTGGTGAGTACTTTTAAATGAAAGAACATCTTGCATTTTACTAGCGCCTTTCGGTCTCTGGATATCTCTGTAATCAACCAGTCAAATGCTGTTGCTCTATCTTTGCGTACAGTTTTGGTCTCCAAATCTGAGGAAGGACATTATTGCCATAGAGGGAGTGCAGAGAAGGTTCACCAGACTGATTCCTGGGATGTCAGGACTGTCTTATGAAGAAAGACTGGATAGACTTGGTTTATACTCTCTAGAATTTAGGAGATTGAGAGGGGATCTTATAGAAACTTACAAAATTCTTAAGGGGTTGGACAGGCTAGATGCAGGAAGATTGTTCCCGATGTTGGGGAAGTCCAGGACAAGGGGTCACAGCTTAAGGATAAGGGGGAAATCCTTTAAAACCGAGATGAGAAGAACATTTTTCACACAGAGAGTGGTGAATCTCTGGAACTCTCTGCCACAGAGGGTAGTTGAGGCCAGTTCATTGGCTATATTTAAGAGGGAGTTAGATGTGGCCCTTGTGGCTAAGGGGATCAGAGGGTATGGAGAGAAGGCAGGTACGGGATACTGAGTTGGATGATCAGCAATGATCATATTGAATGGCGGTGCAGGCTCGAAGGGCCGAATGGCCTACTCCTGCACCTAATTTCTATGTTTCATTCATTCATTCATTCATTCATTCAGTCATTCATGTTTCTGCTGGTCACATTCACGCCACCTTGAGCCAGTGATCAATATCTCCCCCCAGCCCCTGGATGAGGAAATCTCTCCACACCCGATTTACTGAAAAAAACTTCAGGCGATGGAAATCTGAAATAAAATGCTGCCATGCTGTAAACACCAGACCCGTTGGACAGTGTATGTTTGAGCAGGGACCAGGGTTCATGACTCAGATCAATGGAAGGACACACTTGAGAAGAAAGGTCTTGACCCCAAATGTCACCTATCCACGTTCTCCACAGATGCTGCCTGACTCGCTGAGTTACTCCAGCACTCTGTGAAACGTCACCTATCCATGTTCTCCACAGATGCTGCCTGACCCGCTGAGTTACTCCAGCACTCTGTGAAACGTCACCTATCCATGTTCTCCACAGATGCTGCCTGACCCGCTGAGTTATTCCAGCACTCTGTGAAACGTCACCTATCCATGTTCTCCACAGATGCTGCCTGACCCACTGAGTTATGGTGCAGCAGCATCTATGGAGCTAAGGAAATAGGCAACTTTTTGGGCCGAAATCCTTCTGGAAATAGGCAACGTTTTGGGCCGAAACCCTTATGGGTTTCGGCCCGAAACGTTGCCTATTTCCTTAGCTCCATAGATGCTGCTGCACCCGCTGGGTTACTCCAGTACTCTGTGAAACGTCACCTATCCATGTTCTCCACAGATGCTGCCTGTCCCGCTGAGTTACTCCAGCACTCTGTGAAACGTCACCTATCCATGTTCTCCACAGATGCAGCCTGACCCGCTGAGTTACTCCGGCACAATTGTATTATTTCTGGTCCATTTATTGCTGGTTTGAATGAGTTGAAACATCCACAAGATGTTTTTTCCAACTTTCTCCTTCACAAATTCCATCAGTCTGAAGATGGTTGAAAATGATTTATATTCTATGAATCATCCTGAACAAAAATGTAGACACAAAAAAGTTGACATTGCTGTAAATACAAAGTGCTGGAAGAACCCAGTGGGTCAGGCAGCATCTGCGGAGGGAACGGACAGACCGCATATGGGTTGGGAACTTTCTTCTGAAGATAGGACGCCACCCGAAACATCACCATCTTTTTTCTCCAGTGATGCTGCCTGACCCGCTGAGTTACTCCAGCATTTAGTTTAGTTTAGTTTAGTTGAGTTTAGAGACACAGCGTGGAAACAGGCCCTTCGGCCCACTTAGTCTGCACCAACCAACGATCCCCGCACATTAATACTATCCTACACACACTGGGGACATTTTTACATTTACACCAAGACAATTAACCTATAAACCTGCACGTGTTTGGAGTGTGGGAGGAAACCGGAGCACCCGGAGAAAACCCACGCAGGTCACAGGGAGAACGTGCAAACTCCGTATAGACAGCACCCGTAGTCAGGATCGAACCCGGGTCTCTGGCGCTGTGAGGCAGCAGCTCTACCCGCTGCGCCACCGTGCCGCCTGTATCTACCACTGTTAATTACCTGTACATCTTCTCCCACAGGTTCTACAGCTTCGGATCTAAAGATGCAACCAACGGCCGAGGGAATAAAGATTTACTCCTCACTGAAGTACAACATGGATTATATGAAGAAATCCTGGGCCTTAAAGTGAGTGGCAACTCTGAGTAAACTCCACAAATACTAGGAGTGAACATTAAATAAAACATTAGCTGGAGAAGAGGGGAGAGGAGGGAAAGAATCTCGCTCAGTATATGAAGGGAATGTGGAGCTGACAGCCAGGGGGTGGTGAAGGGGGAACCTCGTCGAATGGAGGAAGACTCAGACAGCCAATAACTCTCCCTTCTTACCTGTGTCCAGCCAACGCCAGGCTGCTCAGCACTCTAATCTGCCACTGCTCACCTGTGAAACATCTCACCTGTGAAACCTCACCTGTGCAACATCTCACCTGTGCAACATCTCACCTGTGCAACATCTCACCTGTGAAACATCTCACCTGTGAAACATCTCACCTGTGAAACATCTCACCTGTGCAACATCTCACCTGTGAAACATCTCACCTGTGAAACATCTCACCTGTGCAACATCTCACCTGTGCAACATCTCACCTGTGCAACATCTCACCTGTGAAACATCTCACCGGTGCAACATCTCACCTGTGAAACATCTCACCTGTGCAACATCTCACCTGTGCAACATCTCACCTGTGCAACATCTCACTTGTGCAACATCTAACCTGTGAAACATCTCACCTGTGAAACATCTCACCTGTGAAATCTCACCTGTGAAACATCTCACCTGTACAACATCTCACCTGTGCAACATCTCACCTGTGCAACATCTCACCTGTGAAACATCTCACCTGTGCAACATCTCACCTGTGCAACATCTCACATGTGCAACATCTCACCTGTGAAACATCTCACCTGTGCAACATCTCACCTGTGCAACATCTCACCTGTGCAACATCTCACCTGTGAAACATCTCACCTGTGCAACATCTCACCTGTGCAACATCTCACTTGTGCAACATCTAACCTGTGCAACATCTCACCTGTGCAACATCTCACCTGTGCATCATCTCACCTGTACAACACCATGAGAACACCCTGTGGCTATAACTAACATGTGGTCCTTTCTTCAGCAATAAGACCCTGGAGTCTCAGGACAGGAGGAGGATTGGATCAGATAACCATGAGGTTTGGCTTCAGATCTTCAACCCGACAGAAGCGGACAAGGGCAAGTACACGCTGGAGATGTTTGTGGGGAAACTGACACACAAACGTGAGCTCAACTTATCACAGAAAGGTAACTGCGCGACCAAATATATTCCTAGATGTGGACAAACTATTCCATGTCTACAAGTTGTTCGACTGTGGCATATTTAGTGCAGTTTAATTTATTGTCACGTGTACTGAGGTACAGTGAAAAGATTTGTCATGTGCTAACATTTTTAAATTTCGTTGTACATGGCTCATGTTACAATGACAATAAAGAAACTATTCTACTATTCTATTCTAACCAGTCAGCGGAAAGACAACACAATGTTGGGAAGAAGATGTTGACCTTTTTATTTTTTTACAACAAAATTTATTCAATAATTAAAAATAATATTTCCACTACAATAAAACAAGCCAGAACCCACCACCATAGATACAATACAAACATATATCCGTAATAAACTATTATACAACTATGATACAATCCTTATTGAGGATACATTCAACACCCTGTGGAGCCCAGCGGTCCCGGAACTCCCTCAGGGTGCCCACAGACAGGGCGTATTCCCTTTCTAATCCCACCCGGGCACGGACGTAACCCCGGAAAAGGGGCAGGCAGCTGGCCCGGGTAGAGCCCTCCGCCGCCTGGCGCCTTGACTCGCGGATGGCCAGCTTGGCCAGGCCCAGGAGCAACCCAACCAGGACATCTTCAGCCCTACCCTCTCCCCTACGCACAGGGTGTCCAAAGATGAGGATGGTGGGTGAGAAATGCAGCCAGAAGGCAAGGAGCAGCCCCTTTAGATATTCAAACAGTGGCTGCAGCCTCACACACTCCATGTACACGTGGTACACAGACTCTTCCAGCCCGCAACAGCGGCAGGCGGCTGGCGAGTCTGTGAACCGCGAGAGAAACAGGTTGCAGGGAACTCCTCGGTGCAATACCCTCCACCCCAGGTCCCCAATGTAGAGGGGGAGAATCCCTGCGTAGAGGGACTCCCACCGGGGCAAGATGTTGACCTTGGAGGGAATGTTCTGCGTATTTCTTAAATTGATACCTGGACTTATAAAGGTATAATTATATGGAAATATGAGATGTTCAGGGGTGCTTTCTTTGAAATTTAGACTCATTGAGTGAATTGTTTTCTCCAAAAAAATATATTTTTTAATGTAATGACATTACATTTTGATGAGATGTAAAAATCTCATCGTTTAACAAACACTCTGTTTCCATCTGAGATTGGTGGATGTTTCATGACCAGAACTGTTGAGGAATATATACGAGGAGAAAGGTTAGATCACAGATCAATGGAGACACAAGGAACTGCAGATGCTGGAACCTTCAGAAAAAACACAAAGTGCTGGAGGAACTCAGCGGGTCAGGCAGCATCTGTGGAGGGAATGTTTCATTTCAGTTTAGTTAGTGTCCCCTGTACCGAGGTACAGTGAAAAGCTTTTGTTGTGTGCTAACCAGTCAGCGGAAAGACAACACATGATTACGTGTATGTGATAGATAGACCCTTCTTCAGATCCGATCCAAAACTTTGTCTGTCCATTCCCTCCACAGATGCTGGCTGACCCGCTGAGTTCCTCCAGCACTTTCTGTTTTGCTTCAGGTTCCAGCATCTGCAGTTCCTCGTGTCTCCATTTATCTGTGATCTAATCTTTCTGAGTTCCTTGTGGTTAGATCACCTGTGGTTAATGCCAGGACAGTTTGAGAAGCTAACTGACCTCCTCCTGGCCTGATGCTCTGAATATTATTCGATATTTCTCTTAATATTCCATTTGTTGGTTTTATTTTCAGTGTTTGATGAAGCTATTGCTGAATACCAAAGGCTTAAGTAAGATTCTGGTCACTGCTTTTGCTTATGCATGCAACTATGTTCCCTGGCTGAGAGCAGCTTATTGTGTGTCTGACACCATTAACACCACAGAGGCCGACTTCCAATGTGCTTCTTCATGCTATAAATATACCACAGAGATCGAATGGCACTTAGCTTGTTTTACAAGTCATACAATTATGGAGTCATACAGCACATAAATATGCCAAAGATGAACACTGCTGGAGTAACTCAGCGGGTCAGGCAGCATCTGTGGAGAACATGGATAGGTGATGTTTCACAGTGCTGGAGTAACTCAGCTGGTCAGGCAGCATCTATAGAGCTATGGAAGTTGGCAACGTTTCGGGCTGAAACCCTTATGGGTTTCGGCCCGAAACGTTGCCTATTTCCAGAAGGATTTCGGCCCGAAAAGTTGCCTATTTCCTTAGCTCCATAGATGCTGCTGCACCATAACTCAGCGGGTCAGGCAGCATCTGTGGAGAACATGGATAGGTGATGTTTCACAGTGCTGGAGTAACTCAGCGGGTCAGACAGCATCTGTGGAGAACATGGATAGGTGACGTTTCACAGAGTGCTGGAGTAACTCAGCGGGTCAGGCAGCATCTGTGGAGAACATGGATAGGTGACGTTTCACAGAGTGCTGGAGTAACTCAGCGGGTCAGGCAGCATCTGTGGAGAACATGGATAGGTGATGTTTCACAGAGTGCTGGAGTAACTCAGCGGGTCAGGCAGCATCTGTGGAGAACATGGATAGGTAGGTGACGTTTCGGGTCGGGAACCTTTCTCAGCTCCAGGGACTTGAGGGATAAAATCAAGGCTGCAACTTGTCACAGTGAGGATGAGAGCATCTACAATGCAGCAGAGTGCCTGAGTAACACCGCATTTAAAGCCTTTAGCTCCCTCCAACGTTACTGCAGCTGGGGTCCAGATGAACAGAGTAACAGACCATGATATGCCGGACACGTTAGTCCAGCAGATATACTGGACACGTAACAAAGATGGAAAGAGTCCAGAGAAGATTTACGAGAATGTTGCCAGGGCCTGAGTTATTGGGAGAGGTTGGGTCAGGCTAGGATATTATTCCTTAGAGGCAGGAGGCTGAGGGATGATCTTACAGAGGTGTATAAAACCATGAGGGGGATAGATAGGGTGAATATATAGTGTTTTATCCAGGGCGGGGGAGTCAGGAACGAGAGGACAGATGGGAAAGATTTACTAGGAACCTGAGAAGCAACATTTTCACACAGAAGGTGGTGAGTGTATAGAACCAGCTGCCAGGGGAGGTAGGTGAGGCAGAGACTATAACAACATTTGGACAGGAAAGGTTTAGAGGCCAAACGCAAGCAGATGAGAGGAGCTTAGATGGGGCACATTGGTCGGCACGGACCAGTCTGTTTTGTTCTTCTGAAATAACAACCTACATGCATGTATAAAATGTAGAATCAATTCATCAATGAAGTTCCTGAATTTTATTGCATTTCTCTTTCAGGCAAGCAGCATTTGCAGAGAAAAGTAAGTCGGTTCAACCATTTGTAACTGTTAATGTGTGGTCATTTTCTGACTTTGGGGTTCCCCCGTGTTGGGGCCACTGCTCCCTGAGACTGAGGGACAGACTGCCATGGCTAAAGGTGCGATACCTGGCCAGGTGGGGACTGTGGGCTTCAGGCACTGACAGGTGGTGTGTGTCCCTCTCCAATAGTCCCGACCTGATGTGTGTGTTACAATACAATACAATTTATTTGTCACTTGAACCTCATAGAGGCTCAAGTGAAATGTTGTTTCTACAGTCATACATACAAGAAAAAAAAAGACCCAAGACACAACACAATTTACACAGACATCCATCACAGCGCATCTCCAACTCGCTGTGATGGAAGGCAAAAAAAACGTATCTCTCCCCTGCACTTCCCTCTCCCCCCGATGTCAGAGTCAAAGTCAGAGCCCCCGGCGGGCGATAACAATTGTCCCGCGGCCATTAACGCCGCGCCGGGTGATGCAAGGCCCTGCTCCGGGTCTTGTTGTTGGAGCCCCGGGTGGGCGCTAGCAAAGTCCCGCAGCCGTTGAAGCCACGCCGGGCGATGATGTAAGGCCCCGCTCCAGGTCATCCTCGACCCCGCTACTCGGGCGGGAGAAGTCGTCGTTGCGGAAGCCCCGAAAAGCGGTCTCCCAGCAGGGACCCGTGGGCTCCCGGTGTCACTGTCCACCAGACCTGCGGTTGGAGCCTCCGAATCCTCAGGGTCGGGTCGCAGCAGCGCGCCACCACCGCTCCACCCGCTCCGAACTCGGCCAGCTCCGCGATGGTGAGTAGCTCCGCAGCTCCGTGACTGGAGCCCCAGGACGTTCCTGCTGGAGGCCGCTCCATGGTGCAGCCCCAACGACAACGGAGACCCGACAGGGAAAGGTCGGGTTCTCCGTGCAGGGGAAAATTTTTTTAAGTTTCCCCCGCCCCCCCACACACACACACACACACACACACACACCCCATCAAAAAAATAAAAACTTCATTAAAACGGGACAAAAAATAACAAAAAGACAGACGGACTGCAGAGGCCGCTGCGACGTGAGTCGCGCCTGTGTGTGGGCGTCTATCAGAGCTTTCAATCCAAAGTCCACAGCCTGACCAGATAGTTGTGACAGTCTGTTCTTCAGCTTCATAGGACAGCACGCTGGTGCAGTGGGTAGAGTTGCTGCCTCACAGCGGCAGAGACCCGGGTTCGATCCTGACTACGGGTGCTGTCTGTACGGAGTTTGTATGCCCCCTCCCCGCCCCCTCCCCATCCTATATACTATTTGAAATATCAATTTCACTGCCAACAACCCGTCTTGTTCCTTCAGACAGAGCTAAGGTGGCGAAGGGTCTTCCTGATGTTGTTAATGTCATTGAGAACAAGGTAAGGAGCGTGTTGTGCTGTGTGACTTTATGTCCCTAGGTATATCTGACATTTTGGCCTTCATTGTAAAGGGTTAAAAATAGCGATGTTTTGTTACAAAATAAAACCACAGAGTGCTGGAGTAACTCAGCGGGTCAGGCAGCATCTGTGGAGAACATGGATAGGTGACGTTTCACAGAGTGCTGGAGTAACTCAGTGGGTCAGGCAGCATCTGTGGAGAACATGGATAGGTGACGTTTCACAGAGTGCCGGAGTAACTCAGCAGGTCAGGCAGCATCTATGGAGCTAAGGAAATAGGCAACGTTGCCTATTTCCAGAAGGATTTCGGTCCGAAAAGTTGCCTATTTCCTTAGCTCCATAGATGCTGCTGCACCATAACTCAGCGGGTCAGGCAGCATCTGTGGAGAACATGGATAGGTGACGTTTCACAGAGTGCTGGAGTAACTCAGCGGGTCAGGCAGCATCTGTGGAGAACATGGATAGGTGACGTTTCACAGAGTGCTGGAGTAACTCAGTGGGTCAGGCAGCATCTGTGGAGAACATGGATAGGTGACGTTTCACAGAGTGCTGGAGTAACTCAGCGGGTCAGGCAGCATCTGTGGAGAACATGGATAGGTGACGTTTCACAGAGTGCTGGAGTAACTCAGTGGGTCAGGCAGCATCTGTGGAGAACATGGATAGGTGACGTTTCACAGAGTGCTGGAGTAACTCAGCGGGTCAGGCATCATCTGTGGGGAACATGGATAGGTGACGTTTCACAGAGTGCTGGAGTAACTCAGCGGGTGCAGCAGCATCTATGGAGCTAAGGAAATAGGCAACGTTTCGGCCCGAAACGTTGCCTATTTCCAGAAGGATTTCGGCCCGAAAAGTTGCCTATTTCCTTAGCTCCATAGATGCTGCTGCACCATAGCTCAGCGGGTCAGGCAGCATCTGTGGAGAACATGGATAGGTGACGTTTCACAGAGTGCTGGAGTAACTCAGCGGGTCAGGCAGCATCTGTGGAGAACATGGATAGGTGACGTTTCACAGAGTGCTGGAGTAACTCAGCGGGTCAGGCAGCATTTGAAGAGAACATGGATAGGTGACATTTTGGGTCAGGACTCATATTCATACCTAAGGATGAAATGAGGAGGAATTTCTTTAGTTAGAGTTTGGTGAATCTGCGGAATTCATTGCTGATGGCTGTGGAGGTCAAGTCAATGGATCTTTTAAGGTGGGGATAGACATATTCTTGATTAGTACGGGTGTCAGGGGTCACGGGGAGAAAGCAGGAGAATGGGGTTGAGAGGAAAAGATAGGTCAGCCATGATTGAAGGACAGAGTAGACTTGATGGGCCGAATGGCCTAATTCTGCGTCTACAAATGAACTTAGAACGTAACACTGTCAGAGTGAGGCCCAATACAAATTGGTGGAACAGCACCTCACATGTTGCTTGGACATCTTGCACCCCAGCAGCATGAACATTTACTTCTCTAACTCTCTCTGTCCCGCTCCCATCCTAGTTCTGAATGTCCTCCTGATTAAATCTTACATTGTGCACCTCGTTGTCAACTTCCCCAAGCTAACAAGGATCTATTCTTCTCCCCTTTGATCTCTCGTTTTCACAACAAACCCTTCCATATCTCTCATTTCCCTCTCCCCTGACTCTCAGTCTGAAGAAGGGTCTCGACCCCATTCCTTCTCTCTGGAGATGCCGTCTGACCCGTTGAGTTACTCCAGCACTCTGTGTCTATCTTCAGTGTAAACCAGCATCTGCAGTTCCCTCCTGCACATTTTAACTGCTGTTTTGTTTGAGAATTAAGGGCCAGAAGTTTAGGGGCAACATGAGGGGGAACTTCTTTACTCAGAGAGTGGTAGCTGTGTGGAATGAGCTTCCAGTGGAAGTGGTGGAGGCAGGTTCGATTTTATCATTTAAAAATAAATTGGATAGGTATATGGACAGCCATTGATGATCAGCCATGATCATATTGAATGGCGGTGCAGGCTCGAAGGGCCGAATGGCCTACTCCTGCACCTATTTTCTATGTATCTATGACAGGAAAGGAATGGAGGGTTATGGTCTGAGTGCAGGTAGATGGGACTAGGTGAGAGTAAGTGTTTGGCACGGACTAGAAGGGCCTGTTTCTGTGCTGTAATTGTTATATGTTATATGATTATATGGTTTGTTGTGTTCCACAGGCCCTGTACTTGTCCTGCACTGTCTCCGGAGATCCTTCCCCTGAGGTTTGTTGGCTGAAGAACGACAAGGAGGTGGCAGCCAGTGACAACTGTCAGGTCACAGTTGACAAAACCTCCGTCACTTTCAGCATCCAGAAGGTCACGTCTCAAGACTCTGGCAGATACACTCTGTTGGTCAAGAATAAGCATGGCTCAGAATCTGCTGTCATCACTGTTGGTGTGTACAAGTGTGGTGAAGAGGCAACAAACCAATAACTGCCCAGATATTTGTTACAAACATCCATATCTGGATCAGTGATAGAGGTGGAGTGAAGATTGTCATATCTACCAACAACAGAACAATACAATTCTTACTTCCTGCAGATCAATAGGTCCATAAACACACAGATAAATATCTAATAATCAATGTTGTAATAAATGAATAAGCCTAACAAAATAGCACAGAAGTCTGCAATGCAACCGAACACACAGTCCTTAGACGATCCTCGCTGCTGAGGTTAATGTTGTGGTGTTTTCAAGAGCCAGATAATTGCCGGCTCTTGAATTCCAATAGATAACATTTTAGTTTGTGGTGCTGTTAATGATTTAATTATAACGTTAGTTAATGTAGAAATTACAGCTCTGGTTTTGAGTGGCGTAGGAACCAAACTGAAGAGATTGTGGAACTCGGAATGTGTTGAGATGGTCGGACTTTGCTGACATATAACACAGGGATTGGGTGCAAGGCCGTTGTGACAGTCACACAAGAACATAGAAACATAGACAATAGGTGCAGGAGTAGGCCATTCGGCCCTTCGAGCATGCACCGCCATTCAATATGATCATGGCTGATCATCCAACTCAGTATCCTGTACCTGCCTTCTCTCCATACCCCCTGATCCCTTTAGCCACAAGGGCCACATCTAACTCCCTCTTAAATATAGCCAATGAACTGTGGCCTCAACTACCTTCAGTGGCAGAGAATTCCACAGATTCATCACTCTCTGTGTGAAAAATGATTTTCTCATCTCGGTCCTAAAAGATTTCCCTCTTATCCTTAAACTGTGACCCCTTGTTCTGGACTTCCCCAACATCGGGAACAATCTTCCTGCATCTAGCCTGTCCAACCCCTTAAGAATTTTGTAAGTTTCTATAAGATCCCCCCCTCAATCTTCTAACTTCTAGCGTCTGGAATTGCTACTGGAGAAGGTGGTGTAACTGATACTATTCTGCAGGGGGACATTACTGGGAGAATCAATGGGGGAGAGTCTAGCTGGGGGTGTGGTGTCGGTGTTGTTGTTTGTGGTTCTGCCGTTTACAAACTGTGACCTCTCTCTATAAGTGGGGCAGGGCATCGACCCCACACCTTCTCATCACTGCCTTGCCCCACCTCCGCTCTGTGGAAAGCGGGGATAGAGGAGGGGCGAGGCTGTGGGCAAGGGGGAGACCACAGCTCCAAACATCCGCACAGCTCCAGCCCTGGGCTCAGGGGTGAGGGTGGACCAGGGGTCAAATAGGGGCTGGATGCGTGGTGGGTGGTCTATATACCAACCCCACTGGGTCAATGGCCAGACACACTCCCACAGCTCACACTGAATGACCACTACTACAATCTTACCAAATAAACCTCATTCAACATGAAACTTTGTGATTTTGTTGCTGAATTTATTACTGTGATGCACAGCTGTCAGAGTGGATTCTCCACAGATTATTCTGCCGTTTATTTTAGTTTATTGTCACATGTATTGAGGTGGACAAGATCATGAGGGGCGTGGATAAAGCACACACCCACAGTGTTTTTCACAGGTTAGATGATTCTAAAACTAGAGGGTATAGCATTTTACAAACATTGGATAGGTACATGGAAACATAGAAAATAGGTACAGGAGTAGAGGCCATTCGGCCCTTCGAGCCTGCACCGCCATTCAATATGATCATGGCTGATCATCCAACTCAGTATCCTGTACCTGCCTTCTCTCCATACCCCCTGATCCCTTTAGCCACAAGGGCCACATCTAACTCCCTCTTAAATATAGCCAACGAACTGTGTGGCCTCAACTACCTTCTGTGGCAGAGAATTCCACAGATTCACCACTCTCTGTGTGAAAATTTTTTTTCTCATCTCGGTCCTAAATGATTTCTCCCTCATCCTTAAACTGTGACCCCTTGTTCTGGACTTCCCCAACATCGGGAACAATCTTCCTGCATCTAGCCTGTCCAACCCTGTAAGAATTTTGTAAGTTTCTACAAGATCCCCCCACAATCTTCTAACTTCTAGCAAGCACAAGCCGAGCCTATCCAGTCTTTCTTCATATGAAAGTCCTGACATCCCAGGAATCAGTCTGGTGAACCTTCTCTGTCCTCCCTCTGTGGCAAGAATGTCATAGGTACATGGATAGGATAGGTTTAGAGGGATGTGGGCCATGTGCAGGCATTTTGGTCAGGCTGGGCAAGTTGGGCCGAAGGGCCTGTTTCCACACTATGTGTCGATGACTCTATGATTCTAGAGGGCACAAGCTGAAACTGAGAGGGGAGAGATGTATGCTGGACCTCAGCGGCACCTTTTTCACTCAGAGGGTGGACCATATCTGGAATGAGCCGTTAGAGGGTTGAAATAGATACAACTAATTATTTTAAAAGACATGTGGATAGAAATATGGAAAGGAAAGGGTTTAGAGAGATATGGGCCAAATGTATGGGCAAATGGGACTAGCCCAGAATGCCAGCTTGGTTGGGTTGAAGGACATGTTTCTGTGCTGTCTGAGTCACAGGGACAGAGACATGGCTACTGTAGATCCATATCTCACAGTCCAGTTTCCTGTGCCACTGAGATCTTCCCCTAGCGCATGCCGTGCCCAGCCTAACAAAACACGACATCTGTTTGTTTGTGCAGGACGGGGTGATTGCATTAGTCAAAACAGGGTGGACCATGTGAAGGTTGCAATCTCCCAGCCCGCCGCTGAGATGAAAGTGACCTTGCTTCTTCCAACAATGGCCAGAAGGGTTTTGACTCCTAAGGTTATTCACCGCGCATGTAGATTAGATTAGGCAAGAGGGGACTCTGGCAGTAGGCAGTGAACTTGGCTTCAAACCCCGGTGAATTACCCCTTACTCAGCATGTACAGGTCACAAGGAAACAACATTAAAAATGTTTGATAGCGAGGGTGTAGAAAGGAATTGCAGATGCAGGTATATACTGAAGATAGATACAAAGTGCTGGAGTAACTAAGCGGGCCAACCATGTCAGCGCCAAAACGTGGTGACATTTGTGTATTGCCTAGATGAAGTCTGCTGTGTGATTTTACTGAGTTGTATAGGTGACGTTTCACAGAGTGCTGGAGTAACTCAGCGGGTCAGGCAGCATCTGTGGAGAACATGGATAGGTGACGTTTCACAGAGTGCTGGAGTAACTCAGCGGGTCAGGCAGCATCTGTGGAGAACATGGATAGGCGACGTTTCACAGAGTGCTGGAGTAACTCAGTGGGTCAGGCAGCATCTGTGGAGAACATGGATAGGTGACGTTTCACAGAGTGCTGGAGTAACTCAGCGGGTCAGGCAGCATCTGTGGAGAACATGGATAGGTGACGTTTCACACAGTGCTGGAGTAACTCAGTGGGTCGGGCAGCATCTATGGAGCTAAGGAAATAGGCAATGTTTTGGGCCGAAACCCGTAAGGGTTTCGGCCCGAAACGTTGCCTATTTCCAGAAGGATTTCGGCCCGAAAAGTTGCCTATTTCCTTAGCTCCATAGATGCTGCTGCACCATAACTCAGCGGGTCAGACAACATCTGTGGAGAACATGGATAGGTGACGTTTTGGGTTGAGACCTTTCTGCAGACTGGTCAATCATACAGTGATTATAAATCAGAAAGGCTGTGGGCCCGGCATCAAAAATGTGTCTAGAATTTAACTTTTGTGACACATGTCTCGGAACTAGATGAAATTTTGCACAAATTTAAATAAAATATAATTGAGAAGGAAGTCATAACTCGGCTGTGCCAAAAGTTGCACATTAATTAATTAAACTATATTACCATACCATATGTATATATATGACTGTAATCATATATAATTATGTATAATTATGTTATATAAAAATAATATAGGATAATCTTAAGGATAAGGGGGAAATCCTTTAAAACCGAGATGAGAAGAACTTTTTTCACACAGAGAGTGGTGAATCTCTGGAACTCTCTGCCACAGAGGGTAGTTGAGGCCAGTTCATTGGCTATATTTAAGAGGGAGTTAGATGTGGCCCTTGTGGCTAAGGGGATCAGGGGGTATGGAGAGAAGGCAGGTACGGGATACTGAGTTGGATGATCAGCCATGATCATATTGAATGGCGGTGCAGGCTCGAAGGGCCGAATGGCCTCTACTCCTGCACCTAATTTCTATGTTTCTATGTTTCTATATATCTGTAATCATATATAATTATGTATAATTATGTTATATAAAAATAATATAGTGAATATATAGCGAGAGTGTATTTTGAATGAGACTCCTGAACCAGTCTAATTAATGGGTGAGGGCAGTTCCTGTGGGTTCCCCAGTTTACTGAACCTCACTGACTGCCAGTGTGCAGAGTGGGAGTCATGGCCATAGTGGGACTGGGGCAGAGCTGCCCACGGCTGGAGCTGGAGCTGCTTTGGGACCGGCTGCGATCTCTGTACGTGTGGCCCCATAGCTCATCCACCTCGGCCAGCATTCCCTTCTGGAACATCGTGGTGATGATGGTGGGGAGCCACACTGCATTGTTCCCGATTGGGGAAGTCCAGAACAAGGGGTCACAGTTTTAGGATAAGGGGGAAGTCTTTTAGGACAGAGAGTGGTGAATCTGTGGAATTCTCTGCCACAGAAGGTACTTGTGGCCACAGTTCATTGGCTATATTTAAGAGGGAGTTAGATGTGGCCCTTGTGGTTAAAGGGATCAGGGGGTATGGAGTGAAGGCAGGTACAGGATACTGAGTTGGATAATCAGCCATGATCATATTGAATGGCGGTGCAGGCTCGAAGGGCCGAATGGCCTCTACTCCTGCACCTATTGTCTATGTTTCTATGCCCTGCACGCTGCCTTCAGCACCTCCATAGCGCCGGCTCCGTCAGTCCGCCCGCTCGCTCGCTACAACACCGGCCGTCCGACAGCCCAAACAACCACTCACAGCACCCACTGGCCATCTGACCACTCAGTCCCTTGCAAGGGGTGACATTGAAACAGGAGATGTGGAGTCAGTATGGATAGAATTATGGAATTGTAAGGGTAAAAATACCCTAATGGGACTAATCTACAGGCCCCCAAACAGTAGCCTGGACATAGGGCGCAAGTTGAATCAGGAGTTAAAATTGGCATGTAGCATGTATTGGTGATGAGTGGGTGTCTAACACATCTTGTAAACCTCACTCAGTCCTTCCACAAGAACATACATCTACTGTGCAATGTGATGGTGCTACTTCAGACAGTTTCCCCGTGAATAGTGGAGTGTAGTGGGTATAAAGATAGAGTTAAAGGGAAAGCAAGTACAGGGAAAGTTACAAAAGATTCCCGAATTAATGGGAAGGAAAGTTCGAGAAGGGATAAGAGAGTAGGGTCAGGGCCAATAGCGAGCAGTGTGAGAGGGGAGGTGAATACCAAAGTTAAAATGTTTTATATTAATGCGCGAAATATAAGAAATGAAGTGGACGAGCTTGAGGCTCAGTTAGAAATTGGCAAGTATGATGTTGTGGGAACTACAGAGACATGGCTACAAGAGGACCGGGGCTGGGAACTGAATATTCAAGGGTATACGTTCTATCAAAAAGACAGAGACAGGTGGGTAGAGGGGGTGGGGTAGCTGTTGGTGAGGAATGAAATTCAGTCCCTTGCGAGTGGTGACATAGAATCAGGAGATGTAGAGTCAGTATGGATAGAACTAAGGAATTGTAAAGGTAAAAATCCACAATAGGACATCTACAGGCCCCCAAATAGTAGCCTGGATATAGGGTGCAAATTGAATTGGCATGTCTTAAAGGTAATATTATGGTTGTTATGGGAGATTTCAACATGCAGGTAGACTGGGAAAATCAGGTTGGTACTGGACCCCAAGAAAGGGACTTTGTAGCGTGCCTTTGTGATGGATTGTTTGAACAGCTTGTATTGGAGCCTACCAGGGAGAAGGCAATTCTGGATTTAGTGTTATGTAATGAACCGGATTTGATAAAGGACCTTGAGGTTAATGAACCATTAGGAGGCGGTGACCATGGTCAGGTTTAATCTACAATTGGAGAGGGAGAAGAGTAGATCAGAGGTGTCAGTGTTGCAGTTGAATAAAGTGGACTATGGGGCCATGAGGGAGGAGCTGGCCAAAGTTGACTGGAAAGATACACTAGCATATGTTGAGAGAATGGAGCGGCTGGGCTTGTACACTCTGGAATTTAGAAGGATGAGAGGGCATCTTATTGAAACATATAAAATTGGTAAGGGTTGGACACGCTAGAGGCAGGAAACATGTTCCCAATGTTGGGGGAGTCCAGAACCAGGGGCCACAGTTTAAGAATAAGGAGTAAGTCATTTAGAACGGAGACGAGGAAACACTTTTTCTCACAGAGGGTGGTGAGTCTGTGGAATTCTCTGCCTCAGAGGGCGGTGGAGGCAGGTTCTCTGGATGCTTTCAAGAGAGAGTTAGATAGGGCTCTTAAAAATAGCGGAGTCAGGGGATATGGGGAGAAGGCAGGAACGGGGTACTGATTGGGGATGATCAGCCATGATCACATTGAATGGCGGTGCTGGCTCGAAGGGCCGAATGGCCTATTCCTGCATCTATTGTCTATTGTCTATCCACTCAAGTGTCCCTCAGTCCCTCAACATCGGTCAGTGTCCGGTGCTCCCTCAATGACCCTCAGACTGGCAGTCCCTCAGTGACCAAATGACCCTCAGTGTCCTTCATTCCCTCAGTGACCAATTGTCCCTCAAAATCTTCCTCAAGTGTCCCTCATCTCCCTCAGTGTCCGGCTTGGCGCCAGTGTGTGTGTGTGGGGGGGGGGGGGGGGGTCACGCGGGCTCGTGGCCGGAGCGAGCGGACAATCGCCTCG
Source organism: Leucoraja ocellata (assembly GCA_036785375.1). Taxonomy (NCBI): domain Eukaryota; kingdom Metazoa; phylum Chordata; class Chondrichthyes; order Rajiformes; family Rajidae; genus Leucoraja; species Leucoraja ocellata. The sequence continues at coordinate 12,545,802 of JAWMAR010000025.1, read as the reverse complement.
CACGAGCTGTCCTTCGCGCGCTGAAGTTTGGCGCTGAAGTTTAGCGCTGACGGACAGCGGTCTCCGCCAATCGGATGGACTGTCCACCCCGTGGCCCAATGCCGTGGCCGGAGCGAGGTCCAATCCTCAGCGAGGGGGGCGGGACATGGCGGTGTCTATAAAAGTCGGCGCTGTCCAGGCGGCGTCCGCAGTGTCCGGAGAAGAACCTCGACGCGCGCCCCCACCGCGAGTGGACAGCGGCGACCCCCCGCCCGCCAGGAATCCTTCAAGACACAATCCATCGCTCTGGCCATCCCACTGGTCAACGAGGGTTCACCGGACGGACCGGGTCTGCGTTCCGGACACGACGAAGGGTCAAGGCCAAAGACATCGCCCCTTTCCCCCAATTTAATAAAATATCCCCTCAGGGGTCACTCCTTCCTTCCCACCCGCCCTGTCCAGAGGGTCGAGGGGTGAGTATGAAGGGGGTGAGGGCGGGGAGTCTCTTTCTTGTGTCATTTTGCTCCATTGATGGTGTTCGCGGTTACACAAAACTCACCGGCGCTAAGTCCCCGCAAGTCCAGCTCCGCGCAAACATCTACAGGTCAGGTTGGCTCCGAGTAGATCCAGCGCCCCTGGACCGCTCTGCGACCCGCCTTGAAGACGATGCCGTGGGAGGGAGACCGCGACAGAGATGTCCTTCCAGACCGAGATCTTGTCGGAGATCGGCGAGCTTCAACCTCCTCGATAAGGAGAAAGAGCTGGAGGAACTCAGCGGGTCAGGCAGCATCTGTGGAGGGAATGGACAGACGCCGTTTTGCATCGTGACACTTCAAGACTACATTCTAACCTCCATTTAACTGGTCAGTTTCCGAGGACAGCAGGTAGCAGAGGTCGATGGTCACCATGGATGGAATGACACAGCGTTGAAGATCCCAAAGGCCAATCTTGCACCAAGTTCTCTGTGACCTTCCACAGTTATTTAGGAGCAACTTGGTGGGATTTCTTGTCGACCTGGATCTCCTCCAGATGGTGTGAAGGGGAAAACATGAAACATCTGCCGACTGATGTGGTCTCCAGCTGTTTGCGAGGAACTCTCCCTCCGAAGAATTGCAGGAAAATGCCACTGGGGCAGATGATGAGTCGGAGCCAGACGAGGAGTTTGACAAATTTCTTGAATGTCGTGGCAGTGACCATAATTTAAATCTACAATTTGAGAGGGAGATGGGTAAATCGGAGGTGTCAGTATTACAGTTGAACAAAAGGGAACTATGGAGGCATGAGGGAGGATCTGGCCAAAGTTGACTGGAAAGATACACTAGCAGGGATAACAGTGGAACAACAATGGCAGGTATTTCTGGGAATAATACAGAAGGTGCAGGAGAGGTTCATTCCAAAGAGGAAGAAATATTCTAAAGGGAGTAAGGGGCGACTGTGGCTGACAAGGGAAGTCAGGGACAGTATGAAAAGTATAACAGCAAAGATGAGCAGGAAGGCAGAGTATTGGGTAACATTTAAAGAGCAACAGAAGATAACTAAAAAGGCAATACAGGGAGAAAATATGAGGTACGTAGGTAGATGTAAGCTAGCCAAGAATATAAAGGAGTTTAGTAAAAGCTTCTTTAAGTATGTGAAGAGGAAAAAATTAATTGACCAAAGTTGGACCCTTGAAGACTGAAAAGGGTGAATTTATTATGGGGAACAAGGAAATGGCAGATGAGTTGAACAGGTACTTTGGATCTGTCTTCACTAAGGAGGACACAAACAATCTTCCTGATATACTAGTGGCCAGAGGATCTGGGGTGACTGAGGAACAAGGAAATCCACATTAGGCAGGAAATGGTGTTGGGTAAACAGATGGGACTGAAGGCTGATAAATCCCCAGGGCCTGAAGGTCTGCATCCCAATTTTCCAATGTTCTATAAATTCAGGATCAGTACCCGTGGATTGGAGGGTAGCTAATGTTATCCCACTTTTTAAGTAAGACGGGAGAGAGAGAAAACGGAAATATAGACCAGTTAGCCTGACATCGGTGGTGGGGAAGATGCTGGAGTCAATTATAAAAGATGAAATAGCGGCCCATTTGGATAGCAGTAACAGGATCGGTCCGAGTCAGCATGGATTTACGAAGGGGAAATCATGCTTGAATAACCTTCTGGAATTTTTTGAGGATGTAACATTTTTTGATGAATATGGACAAGGGAGAGCCAGTGGATGTAGTGTACCTGGTCAATTATAAAAGATGAAATAGCGGCACATTTGGATAGCAGTAACAGGGCCAGATTTTCTTTCGGCAACTGCGAGTGCCAGTGACTGACGCCCGTAAAACCGTCAAGTTGTACAACGTACACGCTGACGTATACTGTTCTGCGAGTGGCCCCCGGTTAGGGTCAGGATCAGGGTTAAGGGCCACAGATGGGCTGTAAAATATTCTTCCTTCAATGCATGGATTTTAAACATTAATATATTAAAATTAATACAATAAAATCAATTGTGCAAATGAAAAGATGTCTGAGTCGCTCAGTTTTATTTACAGATGTATTGGTCAACTTCCAGATCCAATCACAGTCTCTAACTTTTCACAGGGATGGATTCAGTGAGTGTAGACTGAACTCTCCTCTCCCCTCCACTTCGCTCTTCCCCCTTCCCGCCCCATTCATTCTTCTCCACTACCCCCTACCATTCTCCCCTCCCCTCTCCCCCCCCCCCCCCTTCCTCCCTTCCCCCCTCTATCTCCCACCCCCCCCCCCCCCTTTCCCCGATGTCCCACATTTGTGGACCCAGCCTGTGACCAGCGAATACCAGCACACTATCCCACACCGCTAGGGACAATTTATACAAACTCTAACCCTAATCCTAACCATAACCCTAACACTAACCTAAACCTAACCGTAACACTAACCGTAACTCTAGGTTGATAGGCTCGGTATAAGTATAAATTGTCCCTGGCGTGTGTGGGATAGTGTGGGGGGATCGCTGGTCGGTACGGACTCGATGGGCCGAATGGCACTGTATCTCTGAGCTAAATGTGATACGGGGCCCCAGGGGTTGGGCTCGAACTCTCAATGTTCTGCCTGCTCATGGGAACTAAACTGTTGTCCACGAGTTGTCCCAGACGGCAGATCTCTCTTCCAATGGTCTCTCCAAACCCCCAGAGGCAGTGGGCTTTTCAACTGGGTACAGGCAATGTGGTCAATGTACCAGTGCCACCCACCTGCTCCGGCCACTGGGTCTAAATACCCACCACCCATTTTGAAACTCACTGAATCCATCCCTGTGTAAAGTTAGAGACTGTGATTGGATCTGGAAGTTGACCAATACATCTGTAAATAAAACTGAACGACTCAGACATCTTTTCATTTGCACAATTGATTTTATTGTATTAATTTTAATATATTAATGTTTAAAATCCATGCATTGAAGGAAGAATATTTTACAGCCTATCTGTGGTCCCTAACCCTAACCGGGCGTCACATGCAGGACAGCGTACGTCAGCGTGTGACAGGGCGCTCGACACGATGAGACACCCAGATGTTGCCACCGTGCATCACGACACGATTCAGGCTGTTGCCAAAGTGGGACTGGCCCTCAACAGGATTGGTCCGAGTCAGCATGGATTTACAAAGTGGAAATCATGCTTGACTAATCTTCTGGAATTTTTGAGGATGTAACTAGGAGAATGGACAAGGGAGAGCCAGTGGATGTAGTGTACCTGGACTTTCAGAAAGCATTCGATAAGGTCCCACATAGGAGATTAGTGGGCAAAATTAGAGCACATGGTATTGGGGGTAGAGTGCTGACATGGATAGAGAAGTGGTTGGCAGACAGGAAACAAAGAGTAAGGATTAACGGGTCCCTTTCAGAATGGCAGGCAGTGACTAGTGGGGTACCGCAAGGCTCGGTGCTGGGACTGCGGCTATTTACAATATATATTAATGATTTAGATGAGGAATTACGTAATATTAGTAAATTTGCAAATGACACAAAGCTGGGTGGCAGTGTGAACTGTGAGGAGGATGCTATGAGGATGCAGGGTTACTTGGACAAGTTGGGTGAGTGGGCAGATGCATGGCAGATGCAGTTTAATGTCAATAAATGTGAGGTTATCCACCTTGGTAGCAAAAACAGGAAGGCAGATTACTATCTAAATGGTGTCAAGTTGGGAAAAGGGGAAGTACAACGAGATCTTGGGGTTCTTGTTCATCAGTCAATGAAAGTAAGCATGCAGGTACAGCAGGCAGTGAAGAAAGCGAATGGCATGTTGGCCTTTATAACAAGAGGAGTTGTGTATAGGAGCAAATAGGTCCTTCTGCAGTTCTACAGGGCTGTTGTGAGACCACACTTGGAGTATTGTGTGCAGTTTTGGTCCCCTAATTTGAGGAAGGATATTCTTGCTGTTGAGGGAGTGCAGTGTAGGTTCACAATGCTAATTCCCGGGATGGCAGGATTGTCATATGCTGAGAGAATGGAGCAGCTGGGCTTGTCTATTCTAGAGTTTAGAAAGATGAGAGGGGATCTTATTGAAACATATAAGATTATTAAGGGTTTGGACACTCTAGAAACGGGAAACATGTTCCAGAACCAGGGGCCACAGTTTAAGAATAAGGAGTAAGCCACATAGAATGGAGATGGGGAAACAATTTTTCACACAAAGAGTTGTGAGTCTGTGGAATTCTCTGCCTCAGCAGGTGGTGGAGGCCGGTTCTCTGGATACTTTCAAGAGAGAACTAGATAGGGCTCTTAAAGATAGCAGAGTCAGGGGATATAGGGAGAAGGCAGGAAAAAAAAAGGCAGGGAGAGAGAAAATGGGGAATTACAGACCAGTTAGTCTAACATCGGTAGTGGGGAAACTGCTAGAGTCAGTTATTAAAGATGGGATAGCAGCACATTTGGAAAGTGGTGAAATCATTGGACAAAGTCAGCATGGATTTATGAAAGGTAAATCATATCTGAAGAACCTTATAGAATTTTTCGAGGATGTAACTACAGTAGAGTGGATAAGGGAGAACCAGTGGATGTGTTATATCTGGACTTTCAGAAGGCTTTTGACAAGGTCCCACATAAGAGATTAGTATACAAACTTAAAGCACACGGTATTGGGGGTTCAATATTGATGTGGATAGAGAACTGGCTGGCAGACAGGAAGCAAAGAGTAGGAGTAAACGGGTCCTTTTCACAATGGCAGGCAGTGACTAGTGGGGTACCGCAAGGCTCAGTACTGGGACCCCAGCTATTTACAATATATATTAATGATTTGGACGAGGGAATTGAAGGCAACATCTCCAAGTTTGCGGATGACACTAAGCTGGGGGGCAGTGTTAGCTGTGAGGAGGATGCTAGGAGGCTGCAAGGTGACTTGGATAGGCTGGGTGAGTGGTCAAATGCATGGCAGATGCAGTATAATGTGGATAAATGTGAGGTTATCCACTTTGGTGGCAAAAACAGGAAAGTAGACTATTAACTGATTGGTGGCCGATTAGGAAATGGGTAGAAGCAACGAGACCTGGGTGTCATGGTACACCAGTCATTGAAATTAGGCATGCAGGTGCAGCAGGCAGTGAAGAAAGCCAATGGTA
>JAWMAR010000025.1:12457480-12540047 GCA_036785375.1 Leucoraja ocellata | reverse complement strand
AGACAGTGTGAAGTGGAAAGCATGAAACAGCTGCCGACTGATTTGGTCGCCAGCTGTTTGCGAGGAGCTTTCCCTCCAAAGACTTGCAGGAAAATGCCACTGGGGCAGATCATGAGTCAGAACTGGACGAGTTTGACAAATTTCTTAAACGGCGTGGATTCTCCGTGCAACCCGACGAGGGATTGGACAGCACGCAACAAAAGCGATGTCAGGAACTCCAGTGCCGTTCATCGGATATGAAGCCACATCGGTGGGGACCGCAGCGGAATTTCTCACTCCGTCCAACAAAGGCCCTTTTAAGAGCCACTTCTAGAAAGAGCTACAACCTCTTCCCCGCACGCACTCTCATCTGCATTTGGGATTTCATCGTCAACAGCTGACAGTACAACCGGCAGTGATCTGTTGCACGGGAGAATCCACGGTGTTTAAGAAATTTGTCAAACACATCTGGCTCTGACTCATCATCTGCCCCAATAGCATTTTCTTGCAAGTCTTCGGCGAGAAAGTTCCTCGCAAACAGCTGGCGACCACATCAATCGGCAGATGTTTCATGTTTTCCATTTCACACCATCTGGAGGAGATCCAGGGCCACAAGAGGTCCCACCAAGTTGTTCCTCAACAGCTTCTCCAGCGCCAGGTGTGGAAGGTCACGGAGAACATGGAGTAAGATTGGCCTTTGGATCTTCAATGTTCTGCCATTCAATACATGGTGACCATTGAGCTCTGCACATTCCTCAGATTGACCAGAGGACAAGATCTGAAGTTACGGCCACGGACCAGGGGTGGCACACAGAAGCTTCATCACACCTGACCCTGCCGTGTTGCTGAGGGAACCTCCCGGTGAGCGCCGTGCTGGAGTCGACCCGGCCGCTGGCATGGAGCCGGTCAAGACCAGACTCAGCCGGTGGTGACTGTGAACAAGGACGAGCCCAGTGGCCAAAGTGTCTGCCAAGAACAAGGGTCAAGGACGGGCCCGCGGAGGGTGCCGGAGGTCGGTCGAGGACGTACCACCCAGAGAACATGGAGGGACCATCGTCACTCATCACCCCAACAGAAGAAGGACTTCAGGGGCTGATGGACATGTCTCAAGCTCGCAACAAAGACCAACTGACCATCTCAGAGAGAGGTGGTGTCCCTCAACACAGACGTAACACCAACATCATCACACTGCACAAGGACAAGGGAGATCACAGCGAGTGCACCAACTACAGGGACATCTCACTTCTGAGTATTACAGGAAAGGCCTTTGGCAGAGTGACCCTACAAAGACTGCACAGACTCCCTGACCTGAGGCACAATGCGGTTTCCATGGTGATAGATCCACAATGGACATGATCTTCTCCCCGTGTCAAATCCAAGGAAAATGTGAAGAGCCGCAAACCCCCATTGTTCATCGCCTTTGTGGATCTTACAAAAGCTTTTGATTCTGTCAGCAGACACGGCCTCTACCAGCTACTGGAGATGATTAGATGTCCACCACGTCTTCTAAACCTCACTTGGTCCTTCCATGAGATCATGCATCAACAGTGGAATTTGATGAAGCTACATCAGACAGTTTCCCATGAGAAGTGGAGTGAAGCAAGACTCTGTCCCAACTCCCATGGTGTTCAGCATCTTCCGATCTGCCCTTTTGTCTTTGCCTTCCCAACAGGCACGGAAGATGTGTATCTTCAAACCAGAAGTGATGCGATGCTCTTCAATGTGGCAATGTTGAAAGCCAAGACGAAGAGATTACCGAAGATGAGAACTGTGCTTATAAGGGAACTTCAGCCCGCTGATGATGCTACACTCAGTTCCCCAACAGAAGAAGGACTTCAGGACTGTCTCATGCTCACACCAAAGATCGACTGGCAATCAGCGTTAAGATGACTGTTGTCATGGGCCAGGGCACTCCACTCCCCTCTGAAATCACCATAAAACTCCACTACGCTGGAAAATGTTTTTAATTCACCAACCTAGGATCTACGGTGACTGACAGCCACTCTCTGGATGAGGAAACCAATTCACGTACAGTAAACCACCTTCCTCTACAGCACCCACCTTCAGGAGACTAAGCAAATGGACATGGAAGAACAGAAAACTCACAATGAAGACCAAGGTAACTGTCTACAACGCGTGAGTGTTGAACACGTTACTGTACAGCAGTGAAGCTCGGGCAACTTACCTCCATCAAGAACGGTGAATGAATGGGAGTGGACCAAGAGAGGACCCGGCTGTGGGCAGCCTAGGACGGGCCCGCGGTGGGTGTCGGAGGTCGGTCGAGGAGTGAAGTGGAGAACAAAATGGAACCCGCGTTGGAACCAGGACAGATCTTCAGAGATATGAACGCCCAGGAACTTGAAGCAGGATCTTGGAACATAACTTTCTCCACCACTGTCCCATCAATGAAGTCAAAGTTTGTGGATCTGCGACTTTCTCCTGAGGTCAACAAATAACTCTGTGGTCCTGCGGACATTGAGAACAAAACGTCTGCACTGGCAACATTCCCTCAGATTATCAATCTCTGACTTGACATTATCCATCATTTGTCCAACAACGGTGGTATCGTCGGTGGAATTTAAAGACAGCATTGGACTGGTCTGGTTGTGCAGCCCTGGTGATAGAGCAGGGGACTGAGCACACAGCCTTGAGCTGGTCTTGTGTTGGTTATAGATGAGGAGGTGTTGCCAGTTTGTGCTGATTGTGGTCTGCTAATGAGGAAATTGAAGATCCAGTTGTACAGGATTGAGCAGAGACATGGCTAAGGAGATGTGTGAGGACATCCAGGACAGATCTTCAGAGACATGGACAACCAGGAACTTGCAACATAACGTTCTCCACCACTGTCCCAAGAATGAAGACAAGTTTGTGGATCATCGGCTTTCCACTCCTGAGGTCATCGACCTTCTGCCATGTTTCCTGTGATTGACCAGAGGACAATATCTGACGAGACGGCCATGGACCAGGGCTGGCACACAGAAGCTTCATCACACCTGACCCTGCTGTGTTGCTGAGGGAAGATCTGGTGTCCCTGGGAATGTGGAGCTGATTCTCTGTAAACTGCCCTCAGTGGAAGACCGTGATGGAGATGTGTTTATAGAGCTCGGCTGTCAGCGAAGGTGGAGCAGAAACTGCTGGAGAAACTTAGTGGGTCAGGCAGCATCTGCGGAGGGAATGGACAGATGACATTTGGATCGAGACGCCATTCTCGTCTCCAATTACCAGGTCGGTTTCTGATGACAGGAAATGGCCAAGATTGATGATCATCGTGGACTGGAATGAGAGAAGATTGAAGCCGCTCAAGACTGGACTCGGCCCGCTTTGGCCACGAACAAGAACAAACCCGGCAGCCGAAGTGACCGCTGAGACAAGGGTCAAGTACGGGCCCTCGGTAGGTGCCGGAGGTCAGACTGATCATGGAATTGCACAACAACGAGAAGGAAGAGGAACCCTCGGGACCATATTGGTCACTCATCACCCCAACAGAAGAAGGACTTCAGGGGCTGATGGACAGACTGTCTCATGCTTGCAATGATTACCAACTGGCAATCAGTATTAAGACGACTGTCGTCATGGGTCAAGGCACTCCACTCCCCTCTGTAATCATCCTAAAACCAGACAGCTGGAAACTGTCATCCAATTCACCGACCTAGGATCAACGGTGACTGACTGCCACTCTCTGGACGAGGAAATCAATTCACCTACAGTAAACCATCTTCCTATACAGTAACCACATTCTGGAGGATATCCAAGCGGACATTGAAGAACAGGAGTAACAATGTCCTATTGGCAACATCCCCTCAGATTATCATCTCTCTCCTGTACTCTGACTCGTCATTACCCATTATTTATCCAACAACGGTGGTATCGTTGGTGAAATTTAAAGACGACATTGGAATGGTCTGGCTGTGCAGTCTTGGTGATAGAGCAGGGGACTGAGCACACGGTCTTGAGTTGGTCCTGTGTTGGTTATAGAGTCAAGAGTGTTTAGTGTCATATGTCCCGGACGGGACAATTAAATTCTTACTTGCTGAAGCAGAACAGAATATGTGAACATTGTACATAATGAGCTAAAAATAGCAAAAGTTCAATAAATAATTAATAATAATAGTCTTTTGCAGTTCAGAGCTCAGAGGTTGTTCATTGTTGAATTTAACAGCCTGATGGCTGTGGGGAAGAAGCTGTTCCTGAACCTGGACGTTACAGTCTTCAGGCTCCTGTTCCTTCTTCCCGATGGCAATGGTGGGATGCGTGTGTGGCCAGGATGGTGTGGGTCCTTGACGATGTTGGCTGCCTTTTTGAGGCAGCGACTACGATAGATCCCTTCGACGGTGGGGAGGTCAAAGCCGGTGATGGACTGGGCAGTGGTCACAACTATTTGTAGTCTTTTTCGTTCCTGGCCATTCAAGAGGAATTTGTGCTGAGGTGGAGGCCTCGCTCGAGACTGACTTTGGGAATGTTCAAAGTCGCAGGAGGTTCGACCTGCCCCAACCCGTGGTCTGATCGCCTGGCGCGGGGGAGCTGAGATCCCCCAATGCAGGAGCTTGACCGCCCCGACACGGAGGGCCTGACCGCTGGCTACTGGAGCCAAGATCTCTCCGTCAACGGGAGTCTCGAGGCCCCCTGAGAGGGAGGAGGGAGGTGGTGCCTGTTATTGCCAATGTTCTGCTACAACCAAATAAGGGGCTTAATATGTCTTGGGAAAAAAACAGCAAATAAACATACAATAAATAACCAGTAAAAGGCACAAAATATACCATGCCTTGTGATGGCACAGTGGTACTGCAGTAGAGGAATGTTTATCTATGTTTGAAATTCTTGATTCTCTGCATTTCTCTGCAAAACGAGCTGCGATTTGGTGAGAATTACGTCTCATCCTCCTCAGTCCCATTGCACCCCCAACCCCCTCCCTTCATCTCCCCCCCCACCCCACCCCACCCATTACCGTGTCCACTGAGTGAGTGCACCTCACACGCTGCCTCTCTGTCCAGAAAAGTTATTTTAAGAACTGTGGAAAAGAGCTATGACCTTTGTTTTAATCACCAATTTCAGCCTTTCCAGTCCCAGTGTGGGGCAGGACGGGTTGAATCTGAGGATAGACACTTGGTCCAGGACGTTTCGGAGTGGCTGCATGACAGTCTCAAAGGGGAGGGGGAGCAGCCAGAAGTTGTTGTGTATGTTGGCGCAAATAACAAAGGAAGGAGGTTCTGCAATGTGGCTACAGGGAGTTAGGTAAATATCTATGAGTGGGCAGATGCGTGGCAGATGCAGTTTAATGTCAATAAATGTGAGGTTATCCACCTCGGTAGCAAAAACTGGAAGGCAGATTATTATATAAATGGTGTCAAGTTGGGAAAAGGGAAGTACAACGAGATCTTGGGTCCTTGTTCATCAGTCAATGAAAGTAAGCATGCAGGTACAGCAGGTAGAGAAGAAAGTGAATGGCATGTTGACCTTTATAACAAGAGGAGTTGTGTATAGGAGCAAATAGGTCCTTCTGCAGTTCTACAGGGCTGTTGTGAGACCACACTTGGAGTATTGTGTGCAGTTTTGGTCCCCTAATTTGAGGAAAGATATTCTTGCTGTTGAGGGAGTGCAGTGTAGGTTCACAATGCTAATTCCCGGGATGGCAGGACTGTCATATACTGAGAGAATGGAGCAGCTGGGCTTGTCTATTCTAGAGTTTAGAAAGATGAGAGGGGATCTTATTGAAACATATAAGATTATTAAGGGTTTGGACACTCTAGAAACGGGAAACATGTTCCAGAACCTGGGGCCACAGTTTAAGAATAAGGAGTAAGCCATATAGAATGAAGATGGGGAAACACTTTTTCACACAAGAGTTGTGAGTCTGTGGAATTATCTGCCTCAGCAGGTGGTGGAAGCCGGTTCTCTGGATACTTTCAAGAGAGAACTAGATAGGGCTCTTAAAGATAGCAGAGTCAAGGGGATATAGGGAGAAGGCAGGAAAAAAAAAGGCAGGGAGAGAGAAAATGGGGAATTACAGACCAGTTAGTCTAACATCGATAGTGGGGAAACTGCTAGAGTCAGTTATTAAAGATGGGATAGCAGCACATTTGGAAAGTGGTGAAATCATTGGACAAAGTCAGCATGGATTTATGAAAGGTAAATCATGTCTGACGAATCTTATAGAATTTTTCGAGGATGTAACTAGTAGAGTGGATAAGGGAGAACCAGTGGATGTGTTATATCTGGACTTTCAGAAGGCTTTCGACAAGGTCCCATATAAGAGATTAGTATACAAACTTAAAGCACACGGTATTGGGGTTCAGTATTGATGTGGATAGAGAACTGGCTGGGAGACAGGAAGCAAAGAGTAGGAGTAAACGGGTCCTTTTCACAATGGCAGGCAGTGACTAGTGGGGTACCGCAAGGCTCAGTACTGGGACCCCAGCTATTTACAATATATATTAATGATTTGGACGAGGGAATTGAATGCAACATCTCCAAGTTTGCGGTTGACACTAAGCTGGGGAGCAGTGTTAGCTGTGAGGAGGATGCTAGGAGACTGCAAGGTGACTTGGATAGGCTGGGTGATTGGGCAAATGCATGGCAGATGCAGGATAATGTGGATAAATGTGAGGTTATCCACTTTGGTGGCAAAAACAGGAAAGTAGACTATTATCTGAATGGTGGCCGGATCAGGAAAAGGGTAGATGCAACGAGACCTGGGTGTCATGGTACACCAGTCATTGAAAGTAGGCATGCAGGTGCAGCAGGCAGTGAAGAAAGCCAATTCATAAGCATTCATAGCAAAAGGATTTGAGTATAGGAGCAGGGAGGTTCTACTGCAGTTGTACAGGGTCTTGGTGAGACCACACTGGAGCATTGCGTACAGTTTTGGTCCCCTAATCTGAGTAAAGACGTTCTTGCCATAGAGGGAGTACAGAGAAGGTTCACCAGACTGATTCCTGGGATGTCAGGACTTTCATATGAAGAAAGACTGGATAGACTCGGCTTGTACTCGCTAGAATTTAGGAGATTGAGGGGGGGGATCTTATAGAAACTTACAAAAATTTTAAGGGGTTGGACAGGCTAGATGCAGGAAGATTGTTCCCGATGTTGGGGAAGTCCAAAACCAGGGGTCACAGTTTAAGGATAAGGGGGAAATCTTTTAGGACCGAGATGAGAAAACATTTTTCACACAGGGAGTGGTGAATCTCTGGAATTCTCTGCCACAGAAGGTAGTTGAGGCCACAGTTCATTGGCTATATTTAAGAGGGAGTTAGATGTGGCCGTTGTGGCTAATGGGATCAGGGGGTATGGAGAGAAGGCAGGTACAGGATACTGAGTTGGATGATCAGCCATGATCATATTGAATGGCGGTGCTGGCTCGAAGGGCCGAATGGCCTACTCTGCATCTATTGCCTATTGAAGCAAGATTGTGTCCCAGCTCCCATGCTGTTCGGCATCTTCCTATCTGCCCTCTGTCCTTTGTCTTCACGACTGACACAGAACGAGTGAATCTTCACACTAGAAGCGACAGGAACCTCTTCATTCTAAAGCCAAGACCAAGGTAAGAACTACTTATAAATGTCCAATGGTTCTGTATTTGTCATATTTACCGAGCTAAAGTGAAATTCATTTCTGTATACAGTTTATTACATGTATCACCATACATAATCACTATGGCAAATGTTATATAAGCATCTGGATACGGTACAAGTGTATAACAGTAGTAGATTGGGATAGTGGACACAGAGGCCAGGTTTGGGCCTTTGTTCAAGTCTCAGTTTGTAAATGCAGGGTTCTTGTGTTGGGGGTGTGTGGGGGGGAGGGGTGTGTGCGGGGGAGGGGTGTGTGGGGGGGAGGGGTGTGTGGGGAAGATGTGGGATGGGGAAAGGTGGTGTTGGGGAGTGGGGTCTGTGTTGGTGGGGTGTGTGTGGGGGGGGAGGGGGGAGGGTGGGGGGCAGCGAGCATTGTGGAACCGTAGAGGGGGAGGTGTGGGGGGGGGAGGGGATGTGTGTGGGGGGGGGGGGTGTGTGGGGGGGGAGGGGGTGTGTGTGGGGGGAGGGGGTGTGTGGGGGGGGGAGGGGGTGTGTGTGGGGGGAGGGGGTGTGTGGGGGGGAGGGGTGTGTGGGGGGCTGTGTGGGGGGGCTGTGTGGGGGGGGGGTGTGGGGGGGGGAGGGGGTGTGTGGTGTGGGGGGGGTGTGTGGTGGGGGGGTGTGTGTGGGGGGCTGTGTGGGGGGAGGGGGTGTGTGGGGGAGGGGTGTGGGGGGGAGGGGGTGTGTGGGGGGGAGGGGGTGTGTGGGGGAGGGGGTGTGTGTGGGGGGGAGGGGGTGTGTGTGGGGGGGTGGGGGTGTGTGTGGGGGGGAGGGGGTGTGTGTGGGGGGAGGGGATGTGTGTGGGGGGGAGGGGGTGTGTGTGGGGGGAGGGGGTATTGTGTGGGGGGAGGGGTGTGTGGGGGGGAGGGGGTGTGTGTGGGGGGAGGGGTGTGTGGGGGGGAGGGGGTGTGTGGGGGGAGGGTGTGTGTGGGGGGGGAGGGGGTGTGTGTGGGGGGGAGGGGGGTATGTGTGGGGGAGGGGGTGTGGGGGGAGGGGGGTGGGGGGAGGGTGTGTGGGGGGAGGGGGGTGGGGGGGGGGTGGTGTGTGTGGGGGGGGAGGGGTGTGTGTGGGGGAGGGGAGGATGTGGAGGAGGGCAAACTTGGAGACAGATTGGCCTTCTTGCAGAAGCTTCTAATTCTATCGGCAGACATGGCTCTAGCAGGTATTGGTGACGAGTGGATGTCCACCACAACCTGGCAGATGAGTTTGAACAGGTACTTTAGATCTGTCTTCACTAAGGAAGACACAAACAATCTTCCTGATGTACTAGTGGCCAGAGGATCTGGGGTGATGGAGGAACTGAAGGAAATCCACATTAGGCAGGAAATTGTGTTGGGTAGACTGATGGGACTGAAGGCTGATAAATCCCCAGGGCCTGATGGTCTGCATCCCAGGGTACTTAAGGAAGTGGCTCTAGAAATAGTGGCCGCATTGGTGATAATTTTCCAATGTTCTATAGATTCAGGATCAGTTCCTGTGGATTGGAGGGTAGCTAATGTTATCCCACTTTTTAAGAAAGAAGGGAGAGAGAAAATGGAATTATAGACCAGATAGCCTGACATCGGTGGTGGGGAGAATGCTGGAGTCAATTATAAAAGATGAAATAGCGGCACATTTGGATAGCAGTAACAGGGCTTGTCCCACTTTGCGATTCTGAAAGGGACCCGTTAATCCTGTCTGCCAACCACTTCTCTATCCATGTCAGCACTTTACCCCCAATACCAATTGCCCGAATTTTGCCTACTAATCTCCTATGTGGAACCTTATCGAATGCTTTCTGAAAGTCCAGGTACACTACATCCACTGGCTCTCCCTTGTCCATTCTCCGTTACATCCTCAAAACATTCCAGAAGATTAGTTAAGCATGATTTCCCCTTTGTAAATCCATGCTGACTCGGACCGATCCTGTTAAGGGCCAGTCCCACTTTGGCAACATTTTGGCAACAGCCTGAATCGTGTCGTGATGCACGGTGGCAACATCTGGGTGTCTCATCGTGTCGAGCGCCCTGTCACACGCTGACGTACGCTGTCCTGCATGTGACGTCAGGTTAGGGTTAGGGACCACAGATGGGCTGTAAAATATTCTTCCTTGAATACATGGATTTTAAACATTCATATATTAAAATTAATACAATAAAATCAATTGTGCAAATGAAAAGATGTCCGAGTCGTTCAGTTTTATTTACAGATGTATTGGTCAACTTCCAGATCCAATCACAGTCTCTAACTTTACACAGGGATGGATTCAGTGAGTGTAGACTGAACTCCCCTCCACCCTCCTCTTCCCCCTCCCGCCCCATCCCTCCTTCCCCTTCTTCCCTTTTTCCCTCTCCCTCCCTTCTCCCCACTCCCCACTCCACTCTTCTCCCTCTCCCTCCCTTCTCCCACTCCCCACTCCACTCTTCCCCCTCTTCCTCCCTTCTCCCATTCTCCCCCACTTTCCCGATGTCCCACATTTGTGGACCCAGCCTGCGATCAGTGAATACTCGCACACCATCCCACACACGCTAACGACAATTTATACTAACCCTAGCCATAACACTAACCCTAACACTAACACTAGCCCTAACACTAACCCTAACCCTAACCCTAACCCTAACACTAACCCTAACCCTAACCCTAACACTAACCCTAACCCTAACCCTAACACTAACCCTAACCCTAACCCTAACACTAACCCTAACACTAACCCTAACCCTAACACTAACACTAACACTAACCCTAACACTAACCCTAACACTAACCCTAACACTAACCCTAACACTAGCCCTAACACTAACACTAACCCTAACACTAACCCTAACACTAGCCCTAACACTAACCCTAACCCTAACACTAACACTAACCCTAACACTAACCCTAACACTAGCCCTAACACTAACACTAACCCTAACACTAGCCCTAATACTAGCCCTAACACTAACACTAACACTAGCCCTAATACTAGCCCTAACACTAGCCCTAACACTAACCCTAACCCTAACCTTAACCGTAACCCTAACCCTAACTCTAGGTTGACAGGCTCGGTATAAGTATAAATTGTTCCTGGCGTGTGTGGGATAGTGTGCAGGGAATCGCTGGTCGGTACGGACTCGAAGGGCTGAAGGGCACTGTATCTCTGAACTAAATGTGATCCAGGGGCCCCAGGGGTTGGGCTCGAACTCTCAATGTTCTGCCTGCTCATGGGAACTAAACTGTTGTCCAAGAGTTGTCCCAGAGGGCAGATCTCTCTTCCAATGGTCTCTCCAAACCCCCAGAGGCAGTGGGCTTTTCAACTGGGTACAGGCAATGTGGTCAATGTACCAGTGCCACCCACCTGCTCCGGCCACTGGGTCTAAATACCCACCACCCATTTTGAAACTCACTGAATCCATCCCTGTGTAAAGTTAGAGACTGTGATTGGATCTGGAAGTTGACCAATACACCTGTAAATAAAACTGAACGACTCAGACATCTTTTCATTTGTACAATTGATTTTATTGTATTAATTTTAATATATGAATGTTTAAAATCCATGCATTGAAGGAAGAATATTTTACAGCCCATCTGTGGTCCCTAACCCTAACCGGGCGTCACATGCAGGACAGCGTACATCAGCGTGTGACAGGGCGCTCGACACGATGAGACACCCAGATGTTGCCACCGTGCGTCACGACACGATTCAGGCTGTTGCCAAAACTGTTGCCAAAGTGGGACTGGCCCTTAACAGGATCGGTCCGAGTCAGCATGGATTTACGAAGGGGAAATCATGCTTAACTAATCTTCTGGAATGTTTTGAGGATGTAACTAGGAGAATGGACAGGAGAGAGCCAGTGGATGTAGTGTACCTGGACTTTCAGAAAGCATTCGATAAAGTCCCACATAGGAGATTAGTGGGCAAAATTCGGGCAATTGGTATTGGGGGTAGAAACATAGGAAATAGGTGCAGGAGTAGGCCATTCGATCCTTCGAGCCTGCACCGCCATTCAATATGATCATGGCTGATCATCCAACAGTATCTTGTGCCTGCCTTCTCTCCATACCCCCTGATCCCTGTAGCCACAAGGGCCACATCTAACTCCCTCTTAAATATAGCCAATGAACTGGCCTCAACTACATTCTGTGGCAGAGAATTCCAGAGATTCACCACTCACTCATCTCAGTCCTAAAACATTTCCCCTTTACCCTTAAACTGTGACCCCTTGTTCTGGACTTCCCCAACATCGGGAATAATCTTCCTGCATCTAGCCTCTCCAACCCCTTAAGAATTTTGTAAGAGTGCTGACATGGATAGAAAATTGGTCGGCAGACAGAAATCAAAGAGTAGGGATTAACGGGTCCCTTTCAGAATGGCAGGTAGTGACTAGTGGGGTACCGCAAGGCTCGGTGCTGGGACCGCAGATATTTACAATACATATTAATGATTACGTAACATTAGCAAATTTGTAGATGACACAAAGCTGGGTGGCAGTGTGAACTGTGAGGAGGTTGCTATGAGGATGCAGGGTGACTTGGACAGGTTGGGTGAGTGGGCAGATGTATGGCAGATGCAGTTTAATGTGGATAAATGTGAGGTTGTCCACTTTGGTAGCAAAAACATGAAGGCAGATTATTATCTAAATGGTGTCAATTTGGGAAAAGGGGAAGAACAACGAGATCTTGGGGTCCTTGTTCAACAGTCAATGAAAGTAAACATGCAGGTACAGCAGGCAGTGAAGAAAGCGAATGGCATGTTGGCCTTTATAGCAAGGAGTTGTGTATAGGAGCGAAGAGGTCTAGTGAAACCACACTTGGAGTATTGGGTGCAGTTTTGGTCTCCAAATTTGAGGAAGGATATTCTTTCTATTGAGGGTGTGCAGTGTAGGTTCACAATGCTAATTCCCGGGATGGCGGGACTGTCATATACTGAGAGAATGGAGCGGCTGGGCTTGTACAGTCTAGAATTTTGAAAGATGAGAGGGGATCTTATTGAAACGTATAAGATTATTAAGGGTTTGGACACTCTAGAGATGGGAAACATATTCCAGAACCAGGGCCACAGTTTAAGAATAGAGGTAAGCCATTTAGAATGGAGATGGGGAAACACTTCTTCACACAGAGAGTTGTGAGTCTGTGGAATTCTCTGCCTCAGCAGGTGGTGGAGGCCGGTTCTCTGGATACTTTCAAGAGAGAGCTAGATAGGGCTCTTAAAGATAGCGGAGTCAAGGGGATATAGGGAGAAGGCAGGAACGGGGTGGTGTGGGTGGGGGAGAGGGTATCGGGCCGGGGGTGTCCATGTGGGGAGAGGGTGTGTGGGTGAGGGAAGGAGTGGGAGGGGGAGAGGGGACAAGTGGTGGGGATGTGTGTTGGCGGGATGTGTGTGTGTTGCTGGAAGGGGGGAGGGAGGGGGGGCAGGGCAGCGAGCGTTGTGGAGCCAGAGAGCTGGATGTGTGGGTGGGGGGAAGGGGTCTGTGTGGGGAGGGGGGTGTGGGAAGGGGTCTGTGTGGGGAGGGGGTCTGTGTGGGGAGGGGTCTGTGTGGGGAGGGGTCTGTGTGGGGAGGGGTCTGTGTGGGGAGGGGGGTGTGTGGGGAGGGGTCTGTGTGGGAGGGGTCTGTGTGGGGAGGGGGGTGTGTGGGGAGGGGTCTGTGGGGGGAGGGGGGGGTGTGTGGGGAAGGGGTCTGTGTGGGGAGGGGGGGGTGTGTGGGGAAGGGTCTGTGTGGGGAGGGGGGGTGTGTGGGGAAGGGTCTGTGTGGGGAGGGGTCTGTGTGGGGAGGGGTCTGTGTGGGGAGGGGGTCTGTGTGGGGAAGGGTCTGTGTGGGGAGGGGGGGGTGTGTGGGGAAGGGTCTGTGTGGGGAGGGGGTCTGTGTGGGGAGGGGGTCTGTGTGGGGAGTGGTCTGTGTGGGGAGGGGTCTGTGTGGGGAGGGGGGTGTGTGGGGAGGGGGTCTGTGTGGGAGGGGTCTGTGTGGGGAGGGGTCTGTGTGGGGAGGGGGTCTGTGTGGGGAAGGGGTCTGTGTGGGGAGGGGGTCTATGTGGGGAGGGGGGGGTATGTATTTATTGCTGTAGATTAGCAAACCTGTAATTGCAACAACACAAAAATGCATGAATTTACATTTCAGTGAATTTATACTCACGATACTACTATAAACATGTCTGTAATGCAACAAAGACTCAGTCCATAGTTCTTCACAGTTCATAGATGTGGTTTGTGTCGGGCAGTGTTCAAGAGCCTGATGGTTGCTTGGAACAAGCTGTTCCTGAACCTGGAGATCACATTTTTTGAGCTTCTGAACAAAATAATGGGAGCGTAGTGCAACGACACAGATAACTAATGAAACAAATATCCAAGAAATTAATAATTGAATGCGAGTGTAAAAAATATCTGTCGGGCAGCAAAAGACACAGTCCATAATATCTCATCGTTGTGGTTCATGTTGTGCCATGTTCGAGAGGCTTGTAATTGCTGGGAAGAAGCTGCTCTTGAACATGGAGGTCAGTTTCCCTGCTTCTGTTGGCTTTTCACACTGGTCGGGTGGTGTGGGTCTTTGATATTAGCTGCCTTTTGCAGGTAGCATCTCCTGTAGATCCCTTTGATGGTGAAGAGATCATCACCTGTGACGGACTGAGCAGTTTCTGCGTAACACACACGTAACACCAACATCGTCACATAGTACAAGAACAAGGGAGTGCACCAACTACCGGGACATCTCACTTCTGTGATCCTACAAAGACTGCACAGACTCGCTGATCTGTGGCACAATGTGGTTTCCATGGAGGTAGATCCACGATGGACATGATCTTCTCCCTGCGTCAAATACAAGGAAAATGTCAAGAGCAGCAAACCCCATGTTCATCGCCTTTGTGGATGTTACGAAAGCTTAGAGGTGATCATAAGTTTTGTGTGTGATTGCATTGATGTGCTGGACCCAGGACAGATCTTCAGAGACATGGACAACCAGGAACTTGCAACATAACGTTCTTCACCACTGCCCCATGAATGAAGACAAGTTTGTGGATCATGACAGAGGTCGATAATCACAGTAGACTTGAATGGCAGAACATTGAAGATGCCTAAGGCCAATCTTACTCCACATTCTACGTGACCTTCCACACCTGGCGATGGAGAAGCTGTTGAGGAACAACTTGATGGGACTTCTTGTCGCCCTGGATCTGCTCCAGACAGTGTGAAGTGGAAAGCATGAAACATCTGCCGACTGATGTGGTCGCCAGCTGTTTGCGAGGAGCTTTCCCTCCAAAGACTTGCAGGAAAATGCACTGGGGCAGATTGTGAGTCAGAACTGGACGAGTTTGACAAATTTCTTAAACGGCGTGGATTCTCCGGTGCAACCCGACGAGGGATTGGACAGCACGCAACAAAAGCGATGTCAGGAACTCCAGTGCCGTTCATCGGATATGAAGCCACATCGGTGGGGACCGCAGCAGAATTTCTCACTCCGTCCAACAAAGGCCCTTTTAAGAGCCACTTCTAGAAAGAGCTACAACCTCTTCCCCGCACGCACTCTCATCTGCATTTGGGATTTCATCGTCAACAGCTGACAGTACAACCGGCAGTGATCTGTTGCACAGGAGAATCCACGGTGTTTAAGAAATTTGTCAAACACGTCTGGCTCTGACTCATCATCTGCCCCAATAGCATTTTCCTGCAAGTCTTCGGAGAGAAAGTTCCTCACAAACAGCTGGCGACCACATCAATCGGCAGATGTTTCATGTTTCCATTTCACACCATCTGGAGGAGATCCAGGGCCACAAGAGGTCCCACCAAGTTGTTCCTCAACAGCTTCTCCAGCGCCAGGTATGGAAGGTCACGGAGAACATGGAGTAAGATTGGCCTTTGGATCTTCAATGTTCTGCCATTCAATCCATGGTGACCATTGAGCTCTGCCACATTCCTCAGATTGACCAGAGGACAAGATCTGAAGATACGGCCACGGACCAGGGGTGGCACGTAGAAGCTTCATCACACCTGACCCTGCCGTGTTGCTGAGGGAACCTCCTGGTGAGCGCCGTGCTGGAGTCGACCCGGCCGCTGGCATGGAGCCGGTCAAGACCAGACTCGGCCGGCGGTGACTGTGAACAAGGACGAGCCCAGTGGCCAAAGTGTCTGCCAAGAACAAGGGTCAAGGACGGGCCCGCGGAGGGTGCCGGAGGTCAGTCGAGGACGTGCCACCCAGAGAACATGGAGGGACCATCGTCACTCATCACCCCAACAGAAGAAGGACTTCAGGGGCTGATGGACATGTCTCAAGTTCGCAACAAAGACCGACTGACAATCATCAGAGAGAGGATGGTGTCCCTCAACACACACGTAACACCAACATCATCACACTGCACAAGGACAAGGGAGATCACAGTGAGTACACCAACTACAGGGACATCTCACTTCTGAGTGTTACAGGAAAGGCCTTTGGCAGAGTGACCCTACAAATACTGCACAGACTCGCTGACCTGAGGCACAATGCGGTTTCCATGGAGATAGATCCACAATGGACATGATCTTCTCCCTGCGTCAAATCCAAGAAAAATGTGAAGAGCAGCAAACCCCATTGTTCATCGCCTTAGTGGATGTTACAAAAGCTTTTGATTCTGTCAGCAGACACGGCCTCTCCCAGCTACTGGAGAAGATTAGATGTCCATCATGTCTTCTAAACCTCACTTGGTCCTTCCATGAGAACATGCATCTACAGTGGAATTTGATGAAGCTACATCAGACAGTTTCCCCATGAGAAGTGGAGTGAAGCAAAGACTCTGTCCCAACTCCCATGGTGTTTGGCATCTTTCGATCTGTCCTTCTGTCCTTTGTCTTCCCAACAGGCAGGGGAGACATGTATCTTCAAACCAGAAGTGATGGGATGCTCTTCAATGTGGCAATGTTGAAAGCCAAGACGAAGATGAGAACTGTGCTTATAAGGGAACATAAGCTGATGATGCTGCACTCAGTTCCCCAACAGAAGAAGGACTTCAGGGACTGATGGACAGACTGTCTCATGCTCGCACCAAAGACTGACCGGCAATCAGTGTTAAGATGACTGTTGTCATGGGTCAGGGCACTCCGCTCCCCTCTGAAATCACCATAAACACCACTACGCTGGAAAATGTTTTAAATTCACAAACCTAGGATCTACGGTGACTGACAGCCACTCTCTGGATGAGGAAACCAATTCACGTTTAGTAAACCACCTTCCTCTACAGCACCCACCTTCAGGAGACCAAGTAAGTGGACATGGAAGAACAGGAAACTCACAATGAAGACCAAGGTAACTGTCTACAACACGTGAGTGTTGAACACGTTACTGTACAGCAGTGAAGCTCGGGCAACTTACCTGCATCAAGAACGGTAAATGAATGGGAGATGACCAAGAGAGGACCCGGCTGTGGGCAGCCTAGGACCGGCCCGCGGTGGGTGTCGGAGGTCGGTCGAGGAGTGAAGTGGAGAACAAAATGGGACCTGCGTTGGAACCAGAACAGATCTTCATAGATATGAACGCCCGGGAACTTGAAGCAGGATCTTGGAACATAACTTTCTCCACCACTGTCCCATCAATGAAGTCAAGTTTGTGGCTCATGGCTTTCTCCTGAGGTCAACAAATAGCTCTGTGGTCCTGCGGACATTGAGGACAAACACGTCTGCACTGGCAGCATTCCCTCAGATTATCAATCTCTCCTGTACTCTGACTTGTCATTATGCATTATTTGTCCAACAACGGTGGTATCGTCGGTGGAATTTAAAGACAGCATTGGGATGGTCTGGCTGTGCAGCCCTGGTGATAGAGCAGGGGACTGAGCACACAGCCTTGAGCTGGTCCTGTGTTGGTTATAGAGGAGGGGGTGTTGCCCGTTTGTGCTGATGTGGTCTGCTGATGAGGAAATTGAAGATCCAGTTGTACAGGATTGAGCAGAGATATGGTTAAGGAGATGTGTGGGGACATTCAGGACAGATCTTCAGAGACATGGACAACCAGGAACTTGCAACATAACGTTCTCCACCGCTGTCCCATGAATGAAGACAAGTTTGTGGATCATCGGCTTTCCACTCTTGAGGTCATCGACCATCTGCCATGTTTCCTGTGATTGACCAGAGGACAATATCTGACGAGACGGCCATGGACCAGGGCTGGCACACAGAAGCTTCATCACACCTGACCCTGCGGTGTTGCTGAGGAAGATCTGGTATCACTGGGAATGTGGAGCTGATCCTCTGTAAACTGCCCTCAGTGGAAGACCATGATGGACATGTGTTTTTAGAGCTCGGCTGTCAGCGAAATTGGAGCAGAAAACTGTTGGAGGAACTCAGCGGGTCAGGCAGCATCTGCGGAGGGAATGGACAGATGACATTTGGATCGAGACCCCTCAAGACTCCATTCTTGTCTCCATTTACCAGGTCGGTTTCTGATGACAGGAAATGGCCAAGATTGATGATCACCGTGGACTGAAATGAGAGAAGATTGAAGCCGCTCAAGACTGGACTCGGCCCGCAGTGGCCACGAACAAGAACAAACCCGGCAGCCGAAGTGACCGCTGAGACAAGGGTCAAGTACGGGCCCTCGGTAGGTGCCGGAGGTCAGACTGATCATGGAATGGCACGACACAGAGAAGGAAGAGGAACCATCAGGACCATATTGGTCACTCATCACCCCAACAGAAGAAGGACTTCAGCAATGATTACCAACTGGCAATCAGTATTAAGACGACTGTCGTCATGGGTCAAGGCATTCCACTCCCCTCTGTAATCATCCTAAACACCGGTCAGCTGGAAACTATCATCCAATTCACCGACCTAGGATCAACGGTGACTGACTGCCACTCTCTGGACGAGGAAATCAATTCACCTACAGTAAACCATCTTCCTATACAGTAACCACATTCTGGAGGATATACAAGCGGACATTGAAGAACAGGAGTAACAATGTCCTATTGGCAACATTCCCTCAGATTATCAATCTCTCCTGTACTCTGACTCGTCATTACCCATTATTTATCCAACAACGGTGGTATCGTCGGTGAAATTTAAAGACGGCATTGGAATGGTCTGGCTGTGCAGTCCTGGTCATAGAGCAGTGGACTGAGCACACAGTCTTGAGTTGGTCCTGTGTTGGTTATAGAGTCAAGAGTGTTTTAGTGTCATATGGCCCGGACGGGACAATTAAATTCTTACTTGCTGAAGCAGAACAGAATATGTGAACATTGTACATAATGAGCTAAAAATAGCAAAAGTTCAATAAATAATTAATAATAGTAGTCTTTTGCAGTTCAGAGCTCAGAGGATATTCATTGTTGTGTTAAACAGCCTGATGGCTGTGGGGAAGAAGCTGTTCCTGAACCTGGACGTTACAGTCTTCAGGCTCCTGTACCTTCATCCCGATGGCAATGGTGAGATGCGTGTGTGGCCAGGATGGTGTGGGTCCTTGACGATGTTGGCTGCCTTTTTGAGGCAGCGACTACGATAGATCCCTTCGACGGTGGGGAGGTCAAAGCCGGTGATGGACTGGGCAGTGGTCACAACTACTTGTAGTCTTTTTCGTTCCTGGCCGTTCAAGAGTAGTTTGTGCTGAGGTGGAGGCCTCGCTCGAGACTGACTTTGGGAAGGTTCAAAGTCGCAGGATGTTCGACCTGCCCCAACCCGTGGTCTGATCGCCTGGCGCGGGGGAGCTGAGATCCCCCAATGCAGGAGCTTGACCGCCCCGACACAGGGGGCCTGACCGCTGGCTACGGGAGCCAAAATATCCCCGTCAATGGGAGTCTCGAGGCCCCCTGAGAGGGAGGAGGGAGGTGGTGCCTGTTATTGCCAATGTTCTGCTACAACCAAATAAGGGGCTTAATATGTACAGAACTCTTGGAAAAAAACAGCAAATAAACATACAATAAATAATCAGTAAAAGGCACAAAATATACCATGCATTGTGATGGCACAGTGGCACTGCAGTAGAGGAATGTTTATCTATGATTGAAATTCTTGATTCTCTGCATTTCTCTGCAAAACGAGCTGCGATTTGGTGAGAATTACGGCTCATCCTCCTCAGTCCCATTGCACCCCCAACCCCCTCCCTTCATCTCCCCCCCACCCCTCCCTTCATCTCCCCGCCCCACCCATTACCGTGTCCACTGAGTGAGTGCACCTCACACCCTGCCTCTCTCTGTCCAGAAACAAGTTATTTTAAGAACTGTGGAAAAGAGCTATGACCTTTGTTTTAATCACCAATTTCAGCTTTTCCAGTCCCAGTGTGAGGCAGGACGGGTTGAATCTGAGGATAGACACTTGGTCCAGGACGTTGCGGAGTGGCTGCATGACAGTCTCAAGGGGGAGGGGGAGCAGCCAGAAGTTGTTGTGTATGTTGGTGCAAAATAACAAAGGAAGGAGGTTCTGCAATGTGGCTACAGGGAGTTAGGTAAATATCTTAAGCACAGGATCTCGTGAGTAGTGGTCTCAGGATTACTTCCAGTGCTAAGTTTTAGTGAGGGTAGAAACAGGACGCTGTAACTGATATCCCTTGTATAGAGGTCCGTTAAAACAGCTCAAGGTTCCAGGGTAAATGCTAAAGTCAGCATTAGTTTCCACCGTGATAAATTACAAAATCACTCTCAAGGAAATGAAAAAAGAGGAATTAATGTAGGTTGAATGTTAGAACAAAATTAATATTTTTGAAGCTTCTCGGTTGGTAAAATAATTGATTAAAGGATCTTTGCCTCAAGGCAGTGTTCTAGTTTTCAGATTTCATTGATACCTAGAGCAGCTGCCTCCATCAACCGTGCAAGGTAGGGATGTCCATCCATCAATGCTCAATGTGGGCATCTGGGGAGCATCATTAATCAGAAATATACATTATTAAATATACATTATCATGGGTCTGCAGTCACATTTATCTAAATAGAAGTCGTTCCCGTGGAACAGAAATATTTCCCACAAATTTATTTGACTATTCAAGAAAGACTGCTGAGTTTATCGTGGCAAAACACAAGTGTGCTGGAGGACCTCAGCAGGTCAGGCAGCATCGATGGTGGGAATGTGAGAGGCAGTGACCACAACAGGCCAGAAGGCACCATATTTCAGCCTCATGGAGTTAACATAGAAACCACTAGGTATATTTGAAAAGAGATAATTGGAGTTCGGTAATTACAATTTCTATTCACAGGTTTCCTTGTTGTCACTTGTACAGAGATAATGTTGGATGGTTTGATGCAAATTTAAATTATAGGTTATATTATAGACTCTAGTCACTTAAACATTGGCAAATGGACAGCAACAGTGTTAAAAGTCAATGAGTTCTGGCTGAGTTCTGAAATGCTTTTTTAAAATTAGCAAAGTATTTCACAAATGGGCCAAACACCAGGTTGTTCGAACATTACACAAGACACTGTGGGGCTGCAGTAAAAATAAATCTCTACCAAAGAGTCTGAATAGTGTGTTTGTAAATGAAAGATGAATTTCCCAGCTTGGCTGTTATTATCATCAGTTCCCAGCTTCACCTTTCTCTCTATTCAACAGGTCCTTCTTGATATTTGAACTCGTCTAAGTGCCTGGAATTTCAATGAGGTAAATAATCCCAGACTGATTCCTGGGATGTCAGGACTGTTTTATGAAGAAAGACTGGATAGACTTGGTTTATACTCTCTAGAATTTAGGAGATTGAGAGGGGGGTCTTATAGAAACTTACAAAATTCTTAAGGGGTTGGACAGGCTAGATGCAGGAAGATTGTTCCCGATGTTGGGGAAGTCCAGGACAAGGGGTCACAGCTTAAGGATAAGGGGGAAATCCTTTAAAACCGAGATGAGGAGAACTTTTTTCACACAGAGAGTGGTGAATCTCTGGAACTCTCTGCCACAGAGGGTAGTCGAGGCCAGTTCATTGGCTATATTTAAGAGGGAGTTAGATGTGGCCCTTGTGGCCAAGGGGATCAGAGGGTATGGAGAGAAGGCAGGTACAGGATACTGAGTTGGATGATCAGCCATGATCATATTGAATGGCGGTGCAGGCTCGAAGGGCCGAATGGCCTCTACTCCTGCACCTAATTTCTATGTTTCTATGTAATGTCCTATTCCTCCCTTTTTAATTCGAGGCCACACATTCGCTCAGAAGATGTAATTTTGTTTTCCGGCTGTAGATATTCAAAATTATGAGACTTTGATCAAAAAGTTCAGATCAACATGCCCTTCTGAAGAGATTTGATTAACACATGGTTAGTGTTCCTCCATCTGCAGGCTGTGAGCAATTCTCACAAAATGCTTCCATCTTCAATGGACCAAGTCTTCTAGCCCATTAAAACTTTAACATTCATGGTCTGTAAAAGGCATTGTCCACAACTGGAAGAGTAAAGTAATAAATGTTAGATCAAATGCAAATCTTGCGTTGCAATATATTGTCTCTGAATCCATGCTGCAACATCAAGGATACATTGGTATATGGCAGACAAACTGCTACTGTAAATATCACTCTCATGTCAAAGTCGTACATCAGAGAAACAGGTCTTTGAGCCCAACAAACTAATTCCATCATCACACCCAGTAACACCAATAGACAATAGGTGCAGGAGTAGGCCATTTGGCCCTTCAAGCCAGCACCGCCATTCAATGTGA
Source organism: Leucoraja ocellata (assembly GCA_036785375.1). Lineage (NCBI taxonomy): Eukaryota > Metazoa > Chordata > Chondrichthyes > Rajiformes > Rajidae > Leucoraja > Leucoraja ocellata. The sequence continues at coordinate 12,517,958 of JAWMAR010000025.1, read as the reverse complement.
TCATGACTGATCATCCCAAATCAGTACCCCGTTCCTGCCTTCTCCCCATATCTCCTGACTCTGCTATTTTTAAGAGCCCTATCTAGCTCTCTCTTGAAAGCATCCAGAGAACCTGCCTCCACCGCCCTCTGAGGCAGAGAATTCCACACTCACCACTCTCTGTGAGAAAACATGTATCCTCGTCTCCGTTCTAAATGGCTTACTCCTTATTCTTAAACTGTGGCCCCTGGTTCTGGACTCCCCCAACCAATCCCATTTTATTCTGTCCACATTCCCATAAACTCCGTCTCAAGAAGGGTCCCGACCCGAAACGTCACCTGTTCCTTTTCTCCAGAGATGCTGCCTGACCTGCTGAATTACTTCAGCTTTTTGTGTCTTATCTTCCCATAAACTCATCTAGATTCAACCCTTTACTTACACAGTGGTGTCAGTGACCAATAAACTGAAAACATGAGCATTTTCATAGAATGTAGGAGGAGACAGGAGCACCTGAAGGAAATTATAGCGTCACAGGGTGAACATGCAAACTCCATGCAGACAGAGGCAGGGGTGAGAATCGAACCTGGGCCTCTGGAGCTGGGAGGCAGCAGCTCTGATGGTGATGCCAATGTGCTGTACACTGAGTAATAAGGATTGGAAGCTTATATTAAATCTAATAAAAACACAGACACCGCTGTCTTGATTTGTACCCCAGAGGTTTATTGTATAGTCATCAACAGTAAATGAGGAAGTAGGTAAACACTAGATGACTGATCTAAGAAAAGATTTTAGATGGCAAGTATTTTCATTGATAGTTAGGACTGCAGCGTTTTCATCAACTTTCTCTGCCTCCTTCCTGGTACTGTCACAGAATTTGTGGAATAGTTTGGCAAAAAAAAACATTTTGGTTTAAATCACAAAGCATAAATAGAAACAGAAATTAGGTGCAGGAGTAGAGGCCATTCGGGCCTTCGAGCCTGCACCGCCATTCAATATGATCATGGCTGATCATCCAACTCAGTATCCCATACCTGCCTTCTCTCCATACCCCCTGATCCCCTTTAGCCACAAGGGCCACATCTAACTCCCTCTTAAATATAGCCAATGAACTGTGGCCTCAACTACCCTCTGTGGCAGAGAGTTCCAGAGATTCACCACTTTCTGTGTGAAAAAAGTTCTTCTCATCTTAATTAATTTAATTTAAGCGTTTGACCAATAATTTCATTAACTGTGGTTGAAGGAACATTGATCTTGAAGGAACGGTGAACAGTTTACCTGTCTTGGAAAATCAACACTAAATCAATGAACGTTGGAGATTAAGGGCACACCTGACAGAAAAATATAAAAGTGGCAGAGATAGAGTGGTTAGTCAGACCTTTTCCCAAGGTGGAAATATTAAATACTAGAGGGCACAGCTTGTAGATGGAAGGGGAGATGTTTAAAGGCGATGAGCGGGGCAGTGAGTGGTGAGTTCCTGCAACACGCTGCCTGCCAGGAGTGATGGTGGCAGGTTTCAGTCGCATTGAAAAGGCTTTTGGATAGACACATGGAGTTGCATCGAATGGAGGAATATGGATCACATGCAGGCAGAGAATAGTTTACCTTGTCATCATGTTTGGCAGCAACATTGTGGGTCAGAAGGTCTGTACTGTTCCATGCCCTATGATCCAGTGAGGTTATTTACATCCAGAACCAATTGATGTTTGTGCAGAGGACCGACATTGATGACTCTTCAGTTAATGATTAGATGTGAACCTTCAAACCAATTCTGCAGTCAGGTTATTAACCAACCCGATTGTTCCTGTGCTCAGTGTTAAGTATATGTGCTGCTCCTCTGTGTGCAACAATCCCCAGACCAGACTGCAGCAAGGATGGCATTCACCGGGACATGGCAGGTCTACGCTCAGGAGAACATTGAGGACTTCATGCGGGCTCTCTGTAAGTGACAGCAACTCCCTTGGGAATCCAGGATATGCAGCAGGAGTTTCAGTTCTTGGTTACTTCACTGTTTGGGATTGTGGCATAGCGCTTGTACCCTGCATGGCACAAACTCCAGATTGGTGTTCAAGAGTTCATCAAGACTTGTGGAGTTCTTGGTGAACTCAAGAACTCAGCTGTGTAGGGGGGGGGAACTGCAGATGCTGGTTTACACCAGAGATAGTCACAAAATGCTGGAGAATGGAGTGGCTGGGCTTGTACACTCTGGAGTTTAGAAGGATGAGAGGGAATCACATTTAAACATATAAGATTGTTAAGGGCTTGGACACGTTAGAGGCAGGAAACATGTTCCCGATGTTGGGGGAGTCCAGAACCAGGGGTCACAGTTTAAGAATAAGGAGTAAGCCATTTAGAACGGAGACGAGGAAACACTTTTTCTCACAGAGAGTGGTGAGTCTGTGGAATTCTTTGGTCAAACTACCCAAGTCCTTGGCGCAAGAAAAGCCACAGTGTCTTTAGTTGCATTATGAACTTCAGTTTTGTGCAGTTATCATTACATAGCAACACTGTTATTAATTTATTTGCATTATTAATTATTATATATTTATCTGTGTGTTATTGCGTTTATGGACCTGTAACGCTGCAGAAAGTAAGAATTTCATTGTTCCGTTGTCAGTACATATAACATTGAAATACTCTTGAATCTTGAACCAAGATTTAGACTCAGTGAGTGATATATTTCCCAGTCAGTGTGGCGTGTTGCGTTCACCTGCAGTCCTGGTACCTAGCAGAAGTCATGGGTTTGAGAATGGATAGGTGGCGATTCGGGTCGGGACCCAACTCTCTTTTTCAACTTTCTCCCCCCCCCCCCCCCACTGTGTTAGTCTGAGGAAGGGTCCTGACCTGAAATGTTGCGAGTCCATTCCCTCCACAGATGCTGCCCGACCCGCCATTCCTCCAGCATTTTGTGTTTTGCCCAATAATTTTTCAGTATATTTTTGAGTTCAGATAATTTGACAGTTCCACTATCCAGATAGATAATTGCCAGGAATCATTTGCAGCTATCGCCATCCATTAATATAGGGATGAGGCTTGTCCTTCCCTCTTTTAGAGTTAGCAAGGAGAAAACATTTAGAAAGGAGATGAAGAGGAATTTATTTAATCAGAGGGTGGTGAATCTGTGGAATTCACTGCCACTGATGGCTGTAGAGGTATTGGGTTATTGTTATTGGGTATTTTTAAAGTGGAGAATTAAAGATTTTTGATTAGTAATGCCCCTGTCCCACTTAGGCAACCTGAACGGAAACCTCTGGAGACTTTGCGCCCCACCCAAGGTTTCCGTGCGGTTCCCAGAGGTTTTTGTCAGTCTCCCTACCTGCTTCCACTACTTGCAACCTCCGGCAACTACCTGCAACCTCCGGGAACCGCACGGAAACCTTGGGTGGGGCGCAAAGTCTCCAGAGGTTTCCGTTCAGGTTCCTAAGTGGGACAGGGGCATAAGGGCATCAAAGATTATGGGGTGAAGGCAGGAGAATGATGTTGAGAGGGAAAGACAGATAAGCCATGATTGAATGGCGGAGGAAACATGATGGGCCAAATGGCCTAATTCTGCTCCTATGGCATAAACTGATGACAAGACGGGCTGGTCATACATTCCCAGCTCAGGACGGGTGCAGTGGTGTAGGGAAACCTGAGGTGGCAATGTTCCTGTCACTTGCTGCCTTGCTCCCAACTGGATTTGGGAGTAGATGTCGAAGGCTTGGTGGATAGTACAGTGCGGTTTGTAGATGGTCTGTATGATCATAGTCACACACAAAGAGCCTGGCCCTTCGGCCCAACTCATCCGTGCTGACCAATTGAGCATTTTTGAGGAGGAGATGAAGGGGATTGATGAAGGTCGGCAGTGAAGGTACTGAGGGAGTGCAGACATGGTCAGCTGTTGGTGGACAGTGGATACGTCTAAACGATCACTATCACTGCCTTATCTTAATTCTCAAACATTACACACACAAATCTATTGCTTTATGAATGCCTAACAAAACAATGGTCTGTGTGTAGGAATGAACTGCAGATGCCATGCCGGCTTACATCGAAGACAGACACAAAATGCTACAGTAACTCAGCGGGTCAGGCAGCATCGCTGGAGAAAATGAATAGGTGATGCTTTGGGTCAAGACCCTGATTTAGACTGAGTGGCAGGGAGAAGGAAACTAGACATATGAACAAATCAGAGCTGGCTAAGGAAATGGTCCATTGACCAGGGCCAAGATCTAGCATCACCTGAACCATGAATTTTACCTGACCTGGACCGATTTAAAGTCTCCCCTCAGCAAACTTCAAACCCTGTGCTTAACGTTCAAGGTACAATTGTAAAGATGATATTGCACTCCAGTTACAAATGTGTGACTTGTATAATTTCACAGCGCTTCCAGAAGATATAATCAAGATTGGGAAAGACATCATGCCAGTTATTGAAATCAAACAAACCGGAGACAACTTTGTCATCACGACCAAAAATCCCCGTCAGTCGGTGACCAATGAATTCACCATAGGGAAAGAAGCCGATATCACCAGCATGGATGGCAAAAAGATGAAGGTAATTTAATCTGATGTCTAGTTGTCCTATCATTGTATAAACATGTATTGCCTCAATGATGTATTGTCTTTCCGCTGACTGGTCAGCATGCAACAAAAGCTTTTCACTGTACCTCGGTACACGTGACAATAAACTCAACTCAAAATGACTGTTGACACAGACCAAGTCACGGTACATCAAGCATGTTTGTAACTGTTGGGCGGGTCACTGCTTTCTTCAACGCCTCATCCCTCTGCAAACCCGACCCTTGCATGCCAGTCATGGGGCTCTTTCATAGAAACAAGGTGCAGGAGTAGGCCATTTGGCCCTTCGAGCCTGCACCGCCATTCAATATGATCATGGCTGATCATCCAACTCAGTATCCTGTACCTGCCTTCTCTCCATACCCCCTGATCCCTTTAGCCACAAGGGCCACATCTAACTCCCTCTTAAATATAGCCAATGAACTGGCCTCAACTACCCTCTGTGGCAGAGAGTTCCAGAGATTCACCACTCTCTGTGTGAAAAATGTTTTCACCATCTCGGTCCTAAAAGATTTCCACCTTATCCTTAAACTGTGACCCCTTGTTCTGGATTTTCTTTCTATCTTTCTTTCTTTCTTTCTTTCTTTCTTTCTTTCTATCTATCTATCTATCTATCTATCTATCTATCTATCTATCTATCTATCTATCTATCTATCTATCTATCTATCTATCTATCTATCTATCTATCTATCTATCTATCTATCTATCTATCTATCTATCTATCTATCTATCTATCTATCTATCTATCTATCTATCTATCTATCTATCTATCTATCTATCTATCTATCTCCCGTCCCTCCCCCCCCCCGGAGACAATCACCCCCCAGAAGGAAAATTATGGAATTTATGGAAGCAATTAATTGTTCCCGTGTTGGGGGGGTGGGAGGGGAGGGGGGGGGGGGCATGAGGGGGGTGGATCCAGAATGGAGGGCAGGATATGTTGCACACATGTACAATGATCTTCTCTTCTGCACAGTGCATGGTTCAGATGGAGGACGGGAAGCTAATCTGCAAGTTAAAGAACTTCCTGCATGTGCAGGAGGTGCAGGGAACCGAAATGATTGAAGTAAGTTCATGGAATTGTAGACCAGGGACATGATGGCCCAGATGGAGATCCCTGAGTCACAGTCTGTGCCAGATGATAAACTTCCTCTTCAAACTCTGCACATTGTACAGCTTTCAGCAAACATCGATCAATGCCTAAACCTCAGGAGAGATATAGTCATAGAATGATGCAGCACAGAAACAGGCCCTTCAGCCCACCAAGTCCGTGCTGGCCATACACACCGATTCCATGTTCATCCTGTTGTATCCTCCCCATGTTCCCACCATCTCCCTCCCACCCACCTCGACCAGGCTGCCACCGCCAATAGTCCCGCACATGTATGGGACACGGCAGGGGGCCGGAACATGGAGGATTAAAATTGAAATATAAGACGTGGGGATGGAGAGGTGAGTGTGCGGAGGTGGGGAATGGAGTAGTGGGGTGGGAGACATTTAGACACATCAGGATGGTGGGTGGGAATGAGGGAAGGGGGGGGTGGCAATAAAGCAACCCACACAATGGACACCCCCAGCCACCACTCCCTCCATCAATGCGCATTGGAATGCCAAGGACCCTTTGTTCACCAGCACTAAGACGTCGAGGTACCAAAGGCTCCCCAGCTCTTCTTCTTATCAAGTCCACATCACAAGATGAGAAATTGTTCAGCCAGAGCTGAACACATGTCTCGACATCTGCCTACAATGGAGGTGGAAAGGATTGGTGGAACCAGGGCCTCGATCAACGTGAACGCTCTTTCCTTGACCCCCTCTCCTACATGGTTGGGGTCATTGTTCCTCAGGGCATTAACACATGAGGCCACACAGCAGGGGGATTTTCCTCACTACATCACCTGATATTGTGATCTCAGCATCTCCCACCCTCCCCCACTCACTCACCCCCTCCCCCACTCACTCCCAGCCCTCCCCCACTCACTCACCCCCTCCCCCACTCACTCACCCCCTCCCCCACTCACCCCCACCCCCTCCACTCAACTCACCCCTCCCCCACTCACTCACCCCCTCCCCACTCATTCCCCCACTCCCCCACTCACTCACCCCCTCCCCACTCACTCACCCCTCCCCCACTCATTCCCCCACCTCACTCCCACCGTCCCCCACTCACTCACCCCCTCCCCCACTCACTCACCCCCTCCCCCACTCACTCACCCCCCCACTCACTCACCCCCTCCCCCACTCACTCACCCCTCCCCCACTCACTCACCCCTCCCCCACTCACTCACCCCCTCCCACTCACTCTGTTCTGCTTTGACCAGATCGATGACGTTTCGACTCATTTCAACTCCTGCATTTTATTTTACAGAAACTTACAGCAGGAACCACCACCATGACCAGGAAAAGTCATCGAATGTAACAACAGCCACTGGTTCTGTATTGAAATAAAAGGATTTCAATCCTGCTATTTGTGTGTATATATGTCATATATATATATATATATATCATGTTTATATTTTGGTTCCCAAATATCAGTGTTGGGAGTTATGGTAGTTTCACAAGACATTGGTGAGGCCACATTTGGAGTGTTATAGACAATAGGTGCAGGAGTAGGCCCTTCGAGCCAGCACCGCCATTTAATGTGACGTGGCTGATCATCCCCAATCAGTACCCCGTTCCTGCCTTCTCCCATATCCCCTGACTCCGCTGACTCTTTTTTTTAAGAGCCCTATCTAGCGCTCTCTTGAAAGTATCCAGAGAACCGGCCTCCACCGCCCTCTGAGGCCGAGAATTCACAGACTCACCACACTCCGTGAGAAAAAGTGTTTCCTCGTATTGTGTAGGAAGGAACTACAGATGCAGGTTTACACCGAAGATAGACACAAAATGCTGGAGTAATTCAGCAGGGACAGGCAGTATCTGGAGAGAAGGAATGAGTGACATTTGGGGTCGAGACCCTTCTACAGTCTGAAGACAAGTCTCAACTCAAACCGTCACTCATTCCTGCTCTCCAGTTCTGCAGAGTTACTCCCGCATTTTGTGTCTATCTCTGTAGTATTGTGTTCAGAATAAGTCAGCCTGCTGTAGGGCAGATGCCGTTAGGCTGGAAAGGGTGGAGAGAAGATTTACAAGGATATTGCCAGGACTCAAGGGCCTGAGCTAATAGGGAGAAGTTGGGCAGCACTAGGACCTATTCCTTGGAGCACACGAGGCTAAGGGGTGATCTTACAGAATATTTCACCTAGGGTAAGGGAATAAAGGACTAGCGTTCATAGGGGGCAAGATTGGTTAGGACCTTGAGGGGTAAATTGTTCAGTTGTACAGGGTCTTGGTGAGGCCACACCTGGAGTATTGCGTACAGTTTTGGTCTCCAAATCTGAGGAAGGACATTATTGCCATAGAGGGAGTGCAGAGACGGTTCACCAGACTGATTCCTGGGATGTCAGGACTGTCTTATGAAGAAAAGACTGGATAGACTTGGTTTATACTCTCTAGAATTTAGGAGATTGAGAGGGGATCTTATAGAAACTTACAAAATTCTTAAGGGGTTGGACAGGCTAGGTGCAGGAAAATTGTTCCCGATGTTGGGGAAGTCCAGGACAAGGGGTCACAGCTTAAGGATAAGGGGGAAATCCTTTAAAACCGAGATGAGAAGAACTTTTTTCACACAGAGAGTGGTGAATCTCTGGAACTCTCTGCCACAGAGGGTAGTTGAGGCCAGTTCATTGGCTATATTTAAGAGGGAGTTAGATGTGGCTAAGGGGATCAGGGGGTATGGAGAGAAGGCAGGTACGGGATACTGAGTTGGATGATCAGCCATGATCATATTGAATGGCGGTGCAGGCTCGAAGGGCCGAATGGCCTACTCCTGCACCTAATTTCTATGTTTCTATGTTCAACCACAGATGATGGGTATATGGAAGGAGTCTAGGACATTGACAGAACTCAAAGTGCTGGAGGAACTCAGCAGGTCAGGCAGCATCTGTGGAGGGAATGGAGAAGAGTCCTAATCTGGAACATCGTCTGTTAAGATTGCTCAGGATAGAGTCACAGATTCATAAGTGATACAGTGTTGAAACAGGCCCTTTGGCTCAACTTGCCCACACGGGCTGACATGTCCCAGCTACACTAGTCCCACCTGCCTGTGTTTGGTCCATATCCCTCCAAATCTGTCCTATCCATGTATCACCGCATCCCATGGATTCCAGCATCTGCAGTCTCTTGTGCCTGGAGTCTAGGATATTGATGTAGAGGTATGGTTCTCAGGGTCTGGCAGTTCGGGCTGGGCTTGACTCACTCTGGGATAGCCATCCCAACTGGGAAGAGGGCTACACATGGTGGACACCATTCAGTTACCCAGACAGAGGCCATTGTGCTGAAACACTTTGCCACCAATCTAGACTTCTCAGTGAAGCCAATCATGAATAAAATAAATAGGCTATTTCATGCAACTTCTTTTACTGAAGATAATGGAAATATTTCCCACAAAAGTTGAACATTTCTCTCTCAGTGATTCACCGTGAGTTGATTTCTGAGAAGGAGGGCCTGGTATTTCCTACCTCTTGGACTTTGTCTCGTTTTCTACTGCGGGGAAACAAGACGTTCTACACTGAATAATGCAATATTTTACAACCAAGAAGCAGAGCTCAGACACATTCAACAAGATGCACAGAGCGAGATCACCAACATAAACACAGTACAGATAGTTTCTCAGTGGGCCTGGAAATGAAGCAATCTACAGTGTTGGGACAGGGGTATTCACTGCACTTCACAAGTCGCAACATCTGGTAGCCCTCGTAGATCCAGTAGAACAAGTACATAAAGCTGGCTTCAAATAGCATCTTGAAGACAAGACTGACCAAGTAAGTCCGTAGGAGAGGGCATCGATTTTTATTTTCAGTTTAGCTGCATTCAGGTGAAAGATCTTGATGTTCTTCCTGCTCTTTTTCCTTTGGGAGACGTGCATGCCGATGAGTAAGGAGGGGACGGACACAAAGAGCAGCTGGAAGACCCACAGCCGGATGTGGGAGATGGGGAAGAAGCGGTCATAGCAGGACGTTCCTGCAGCCGGGCTGTTGGGTGTTGCAGACAAGTCGCTCTGCTCATCTCCCCAACCGTCTCGGCCGCCACCACCAAGACCAACACACGGAAAAACGAAAATCACCGAGAGCCACACCTTGCCCAGCGACGTGGAGTATTTGTTCATCTCGCCAAGCAACTCTTGAAGGGTGTCCCAATCCCATCTTGGATTACCCTAGGAATAAACAGCACGAGTTATGTTGTGTGTGGGAAGAAACTGCAGATGCTGGTTGGAACCGAAGATAGATACAAAAAGCTGGAGTAATTCAGCGGGACAGGCAGCATCTCTGGAGAGAAGGAATGGGTGATGTTTCGGGTCTGAACAAGGGTCTCGACCCAAAACGTCACCCGTCAGTTATGTTGTTACAGCTGAGAATCAATATTAACTAAATAATAATAAATAATAATTATTAGTAAGAAACCAAGGTTAATGAATGAATGAATGAATGAATACTTTATTGTCACACACCCTGAAGAATGGTCTCGACCCGAATCGGCACATATTACTTCTCTCCGGAGATGCTGCCTGTCCCGCTGAGTTACTCTGCGTTTTGTGTCTATCCAAGGACTCTCCAGTTTCATCACTTTTGGTGGTAGCTTAAAAACAGCGGCATAAATCTAGTGCTTAAAAGTTCATCAAAGCCTGTGAATATATATATCTACTCAATTTTGGAAACTATTAATGATGCAACTGAATCAAAGAAACTGCAGATGCTGGAAGGCTGAAATAAACATAGCAAATGATGGAGTGGTCTGCAGATCAAGTAGCAACTATGGGAAGTGGAACAGAGTTGACATTTCAGGTGAAAGTTCTTTCATCAGAAGGTTTTGATATAGCGAACACCAGCTCCTCCCCTCAGAGTCATTGAGTGTTTCGACATTCAAAGGGATCATTCCTAATAGTCACACTTATACACTTGCTCTAAATGCTTTAGAGGCACAAGGAATTGCAGATGCAACTCACAAAGTGCTAGGTGAACTGGGCGGGTCAGGCAGCATCTGTGGAGAGAATGGTACGACAGCGTTTCAGGTTGTGGTCACTCTTCACTCACTTCCTTCCAGAGATGCTGTCTAACCTTGTTAGTTCCTCCAGCATTGTCTTTGACTTTTCCCCGTATTCCTTTAATTACCATATGGTCCAAATCTCTGCCAATCTCCCCCTTGAATCACCCTGGAGTCAGAGAGTTGTGAAGATTCATAGTCCTCTGATTTATGCAGGAAGATTGCTCCCGATGTTGGGGAAGTCCAGGTCAAGGGTCACAGCTTAAGGATAAGGGGGAAATCCTTTAAAACCGAGATGAGAAGAACTTTTTTCACACAGAGAGTGGCGAATCTCTGGAACTCTGCCACAGAAGGTAGTTGAGGCCACAGTTCATTGGCTATATTTAAGAGGAGTTAGATGTGGCCCTTGTGGCTAAAGGGATCAGAGGGTATGGCAGGTACGGGATACTGAGTTGGATGATCAGCCATGATCATCTTTGAATGGCGTTGCAGCTCGAAGGGCCAAATCTAATTTCTATTGTTTCTATGCAGTTTCTGCCCATCTCTGTACATCGTGACCCTGGTAATGAGAAGTATTCCATTTGTGGCCAAATAGTAAAAACTATTCAGAACATTCCATTGAAGGAACAAGAAAGTTCAGCTGCTGGAATATTGAGTAAAACACAAAGTGCTGGAAGAACTCGGCAGATCAGGCAGCGGCTTCAATGAAGATCTTGCTCTCAATGTTCCAGCTCCACATTTTGTTTGTGTTGCTATAATTGTCAAATTCACACACGATCAGACACAGAGTTTAGTTCAAATGTAAACAGTTTATTGCTGCGTGCAAACATGATTGGTGTATGACAAAGTTGTAAATCAAGAGGCTCCATGCACTCCCACTCCCCCAAGCCAAGTGCCAGGCAATCTCTCACCTAGAGGACCAGCTCCTTGGGCCAGCCAACACCCTCAGGACAGGACCAAGCATAGGGGCTGAGACACAGGAGACCACACACACTCCACAGGAACATTGACCATGGAATCTGTCTCCTGTGATCATGCCCACCACAAAAGGTTGTCTTGTTTGGTTACTCTCCCGTCAGTATCATTACCATTTATAGGGCGTAAGGCAATGCCCAGGAGCAGCCTGGCACAGTTGGAGACATCACATCCCAGTGCCACCTCCAACATGTCTGCAGTAATCTCACCATCAGATGCCCAACCAAACAGAGGAGCTGTGCTTGTTGGATTGCATGCCAATGCACACCTGGATTACCAGATGTTGGTGTGTCACTTGCCAGCTGTGCAGATGGCTGGGCTCAGCCAGCAAGAACATTGACAATAGCATCACAGGGTGTATAATGAACTGGAGTTTGCCGTGTACTAAAGCTACTGGGTTCTGAATGAGGTTGATAGATGTATCATAACAAGCTTCACTCGTTTAGTTTAGTGTGATATACAGTGTAGAAACAAGCCATTCGGCCTACTAAGTCCGTGCTCGCACACTAACACTCCTACACACACTAGGGACAATTTACAATTTTACCAAGCCAATTAGCCTACAAACCTGGACGTCTTTGGTGTGTGGGAGGAAACCAGAGCACCCGGAGAAAACCCACAAGGTCACAGGGAGAATGTACAAACTGGAACACTTCTACAAACATAAGCTGTATCCTAGTCTGAGGGGGTCATATGTTACAATCAAACTGCACAGTTCAACAATATTCAGTGGGGTGCATACTGCTAAAATCACTCATATAGAGAGAGTAAAACTCATGTTCTGGTGGACTGGAAATAAACACATCAACGTTATTAGGGTAAGGACATTTGCTGTTCCCTATTTATTAAACATCCATGTGTCATTATGTTCTCTACAATATTTTATCTAATAATTTGTCAAATTCTCTTAGGTCCTAACATTAATCATCTATTCAATACCTAGAATTTAAAGTATAGTTCCAATCTGTATTAACTTCCCTATCAGAAGTACCTATTAGTTACGCATAAGTAATGTATCTTATAATCCTCTGTTGCTGAATATTTTTCATGGGTGGTGACATTCCTGAAGGCTTGCAGAAAGTCGCAATACAATAATACCTTCCACTTAAGTGTCAATTATGTGGGTGCAACACATAACTAAATATAAAGAGAACACAAGTGACATTTCTCCTCTCCCATCACCATGTAACCACTGTAGCAGTCCATACAAGGATTGTGTTGGTTGTGAGCTGTGTTTATGTGTGTGCATTGTAAATTGTATGATCATATCTGTGGCACCCATTAGTGGGCAGCACGGTGGCGCAGCGGTAGAGTTGCTGCCTCACAGCGCCAGATACATGGGTTCGATCCTGACAACAGGTGCTGGCTGTACAGAGTTTATACATTCTCCCTGTGAGCCGCGTGGGTTTTCTCCGGGTGCTCCGGTTACCTCCCGAACTCCCAAGACCTTTGTAGTTTAATTGGATTTGGTAAAATTGTAAATTGTCCCTAGTGTGTGTAGGATAATGTTGGTACGGGATACTGAGTTGGATGATCAGCCATGATCATATTGAATGGCGGTGCAGGCTCGAAGGGCCGAATGGCCTACTCCTGCACCTAATTTCTATGTTTCTATGTATGTTGGTGTGCGGGGATCACTGGACGAATGACCTATTGATGCGCTGCACTTCTAACGTCTAAATTCATAAAATGTGGGGGGGGTTTAACAGACAGAGGAGTGTTCTGAGTGGCTGTCTTGGTCAATATCCGTGTCAGCTGTGGTCTTGTCAGCGGAGGTGATAGCCGTTAATCTTCTGTCTCTCGCGTTGTTTTCTGCTGCAGAAAACATACTTTGCTTCCAATGCACAAAGCAATATCTAATGATCAAAAAGCAGAGCTCAGCCACATTCAAAACGATACACAATGCCGAAATCACCAGCATGAAAATGGTAAAAATCGTCTTCTCAGTGGGCCTGGAAATGAAGCAATCTACAGTGTTGGGACAGGGGTATTCACTGCACTTCACAAGTCGCAACATCTGGTAGCCCTCGTAGATCCAGTAGAACAAGTACATAAAGCTGGCTTCAAATAGCATCTTGAAGACAAGACTGACCAGGTAAGTCCGTAGGAGAGGGGCATCGATTTTTATTTTCAGTTTAGCTGCATTCAGGTGAAAGATCTTGATGTTCTTCCTGCTCTTTTTCCTTTGGGAGACGTGCATGCCGATGAGTAAGGAGGGGACGGACACAAAGAGCAGCTGGAAGACCCACAGCCGGATGTGGGAGATGGGGAAGAAGCGGTCATAGCAGACGTTCCTGCAGCCGGGCTGTTGGGTGTTGCAGACAAAGTCGCTCTGCTCATCTCCCCAAACCGTCTCGGCCGCCACCACCAAGACCAACACACGGAAAACGAAAATCACCGAGAGCCACACCTTGCCCAGCGACGTGGAGTACTTGTTGACCCCATTTAGCAGAGAATGGAGGATATGCCATCCCATTGTAGTTCACTCTAGGATTAAACAGCATCAGTTACTTCACTGCGGCATGAAATAAAGAAGTGTCTTTACAAATCAAAAACAAGCCCTTTGGCCCAACTCATCCATGTTGACCAAGATGCCCTTGTAACCTAGAACCACCTGCCCACATTTGGCCCTTTTCCCCTGACCTATGCTTGTATCTGACCTAAAGCCTTGTACATATTTTGATTCCTCAACTACCTCTGTGGCAGCTCATTCCATGCACACACTACCCTCTGTGTGAAGTGCCTGCTCCTAAAGTCTGTTTTAAATCTTTCCTCTCTCAATTTAAACTTTCTTGCCCATTTTCACGAAAATAAGACTGTCTTTGCTTCTGATTGCAAAAAAATATGAAATATGTTGTTCTTTGCCACTCGGTTGCTGTAGAAAGTGATGGGTTTTTGGTGGAATCTAGGCAATCCTAACTAAGCCTTTCATCATTCCCCTTGTGTGGAGGCCTTGAATTGTACACGCGTGTATCGGTGCAGGGTACTCATAACGTCATAAGTGATAGGAGCAGTATTAGGCCATTCGGCCCATCAAGTCTGTACCACCATTCAATCATGGCTGATCTATCTCTCCCTCCTAACCCCATTCTCCTGCCTCCCCCCCCCCCCCCCCATAACCCCTGACACCTGTACTAATCATGAATCTATCTATCTCTGCTTTAAAGAAATCCAATTACTTGGCCTCTACACCCTTCTGTGGCAACGAATCTCACAGATTTACCAGACCCACCAGATTTGTGCAATCAGATACAGTGCAAGACACTGACACTTCAGTGGGATGCCACCATTACATTCAAGAGACAAGTAAAAAGACATTTGCAGTGTAGTGGTACAGCTGTCAGAGCCGCTGCCTCACAGCGCCAGAGTCCCGGCTACGTTGCTGACCTCAGGTGCTGTCTGTGTGGAGTTTGTATGTTCTCCCTGTGACCACGTGGGTTTCCTCAGAGCGCCCCAGATTCCTGCCACATCACAAAGGCGAGCAGGTTTGTAGGTTGATCGACCTCCGTCAATTGCCCCTGTCGTCTATGGAGTGGATGAGAAAATAGGATAACATCAAACTAATGTGAACATGTAATCAATGGTCGGCAAGGACTCGATGGGCCGAAGGGCCTGATCCCATGCTGTATCTCTAAACAAGATGTTTGATCTTGCAGCATTCAGCCTGATGCTTCCTACTTCAAAGAATGACTCATGGTGATAAACCTTCTACATCAATGAAATGATTAAGAAGGAACTGCTGGAAAAATCGAAGGTAGACAAAAATGCTGGAGAAACTCAACGGGGTGAGGCAGCATCTATGGAGCGAAGGAATAGGTGACGTTTCCAGTCGAGACCTTTCTACAGAGAGTGCACCCTGTGTCTGCAGCCAATATGCAAACTATTGTTATTGAAAACACCCTGAGAGTTCATAGTTTTACACTTTTGGAAGCAGTTTCTACCAGGAGTTAAAACCTCATAATGCAACAATTGCAGTTGATCATTTTTGTTTGCATTCATTCACAGACGTGGACATGTTTTGAGTTACTCCAGCACACTGTGCCTTTTCTTGTAAACCAGCATCTGCAGTTCCTTTTGCCTATATCTATATTTTATGGTTTCACTGTGAAATCTCCAGTCAGAGTTCTCCTCCTCTCCCTGACTGGAGTTGTGTGATGCCCTCTCTCATTGCCCCCCCCCCCCCCCCCCGCTCTGTGATTCCTGCTGCTCCTTTGTTCTCTCGTCAGGCTTTGTCCGGCTCCCACCTCTCTTCCAGCTTTCTTAACCCTCGTACAATCAGTCCCAAGAAGAGTTCCAACCTGAAACATCACCCATCCATTTGTTCCAGGGATGCTGCCTGACCCATTGAGTTACCTGATATTGAATTCAATGGGTTTTTTTTAACAGCGACGTGATAATTTTACGGTCAATAATACTCGTTTTTTAATCACAAAGGTTCTACCCATATAATGGAAAGATTAGAAAAAGAGAAATTAGCAAATATCTCATGCCTTAAAGCAAAAACAAATTAAATAAACCAAAAAAAAGGCAGATGACCACTAACAATCAAATAAAGCAAATATTTAAGCATCTTCCATTTTTTAATATGGTAACAAAATAAGAAATAGGAGTGTCAGGAGAGCATCTGATGTTTTGCTCTTTGTTCATTAAGATCATGGTTCACACATCTGAGCACCATTTTCCTGTATTATCCTAATTAATATCCCATTAATATTTAAAGGCGTCAAGTGCAGGAAAAAGCCAGTAATCCACTGCCTGGGGATTTAGATCAGACCCCGGTGCCTCACTGCCTTGTACTTGTAGACACCGGGAACTGCAGATGTTAGTTGTGGAGAATAAAGTCCATTGAAGGTCAATTCAACTGAGTTTGATGAAGGATCCCGCCCTAAAACGTCACCTATCCATGTTCTCCACAGATGCTGCCTGACCCGCTGAGTTACTCCAGCACTCTGTGAAACGTCACCTATCCATGTTCTCCACAGATGCTGCCTGGCCCGCTGAGTTACTCCAGCACTCTGTGAAACGTCACCTATCCATGTTCTCCACAGATGCTTCCTGACCCGCTGAGTTACCATAACACTCTAATTCTTCCTTCACTGCCTTCCCCATTCACTGGAGACCCAGCACCACATCTTCCTCCCCACTCACCAACGTTCTGGTTCCTGCACTCCCTTTACACTCACTGTGACCCAGACATCCAATAGTCCAGAAACTCTACAAGTTCGTCACCACCAGTCCCAAGTCTATCTTCCCTAAACGCCACGATTTTTGGCTAAACATCTTTCAACATTTTGTGCTGGAGTAACTCAGCGGGTCAGGCAGCATCTCTTGAGGGATTGGATAGACGACTTTTCACGATGTTTCTTCTAAAGGGTGCCGATCCAAATTGTTCATTCCTTCACAGATGCTGCCTGACCCACAATTCCTCGAGCACTCGGCATTTTACTCAACATTCCAGCATCTACAGTTCCTTGTGTCTCCATCTTTCAACAGTTTCTTTCACAATCTCCACGCCCTTGCTTTGTTTGTTGTCACAAAGGGCTCTGTTTCTCAGCCGTCATTGTTGCTCCAAGCTGTAAAACCATTTTACATTCATTCCTGTATCACGCATCCTCAAAAATGATTCATTGCTCTCCTTTGCTGACTCATGTTCTTCCAACGTCATGAAATGATGGAATTCTTTGAATCCCTCAGCCATTCCTTTCTCCTATATTCGCTTTTTTAAAAACAAGCAAACCTGCAGTCTAATTTTGTGAAGACATCTCAGTCTCATGAAACACAGTAGTGTGTTGGCTTCCTCCCAAGGAGACTATGTCACTATTTGTGCTCCAATTACTCCTTTTACTCCTTCTCCTCATTGAGATCATTTACCATAGACCATTAAATCACCTCCAGATTCAGGGACAGTTTCTTCCCAGCTGTCATCAGGCAACTCAGCCATCCCATCACCAACTAGACAGTGGTCCTGACCTACCATCGACCTCATTGGAGAACCTCGAACCCTATATTTAATCCGACCTTTTCTTGCACTAAACGTTATTCCATTTATCCTGTATCTGTACACAGTGGGGCGGTTTGATTGTAATTATGTAGTCTTTTCGCAAACTGGATAGCACACACCGAAAAATTGTCATTGTTCCTCAGTACAGGTGACAATAATTAACTCAGCTTCTCACTAAAATAACATTCTCCTTAATTCCTTATAGAAAATAAGTAGGCCATTCGACCGTTCGAGCCAACACCACCATTCAATGTGATCATGGCTGATCATCCACAATCAGTACCCCATTCCTGCCATCTCTCCATATCCCTAGCCCTAAGAACTCTACCTAACTCTCTTTTGAATGCATCCAGTGAATCGGCCACCACTGCCTTCTGAGGCAGGGATTCAGAACTCTCTGGATCTTTGTGAACATTAAGTAGGACCCACTTTCCCAATGACTATGCTTTCAGAGTCATCAATACCTCAATCAGTCTTTTATTTAAAGATAGACACAAAGCGCTGGAGTAACTCAGCGGGTCAGGCAGCATCTCTGGAGGAAAAGGATAGGTGATGTTTTATGTCGAGACCCTTCTTCAGTCTGAAAGTAGAGAGGGGAGAGTGCAGAGGCGGAGGCAAAAAAATGGTAAAAGCAGGGTTCCGACCCAAAACATCACCTAACCCTATTTCCCCAGAGATGCTGCCTGACCCACTGAGTAACTCCAGCACGTTGTGTCTATCTTTGGTATAAAGTTCTTTGTTTCTACATTTAGCCTTTTATCTAGACTGATTGTTCAATGTTTTCCAATAATTATAACATCTCAGTTATGGCCTCTTGTGATTTGTTTTAAAAAGATTAAAAATGACAGTGGAGAAATATCTCCTTTTGTAATCAGATGAGCATTTGAGTACACAAAGGCCAGTCCACCGCTTGAGAGTCAAGTGTCAAATATGTCCTGAGACGGAACAATGAAATGCTTACTTGCCTTTTCCATCACTTAATAAAATCATGGCTGAGATAAGATCATAAACTCAACTCTACATTCCCAACTGTTTGAATAAATGTTCACTCCTTTACTTGTCAAGAATGTGCTTGCCGCTGTCTTAAAAAATATTCAAAGCCTCTATTTGCAACATTCTTTAAGAGAAAGAGATCCAAGACTCACAACATTCTCTTTGTCTGTAGTGAAAGGGCAATCCTTGTTCTTGATTCTTTCACAAGAAGCCATGTCTGCTCCACAATCATCCTGCCGTGATCTTCAGGATTTTAAACGTTTCAATTCCACTCTCACTCTTCAAATCCACAGTGGATACAAACACATACTGTCAAGTCTTTCCTCATTAGACAACCCACCCATCCCATACAGTCATCCCCTGACTGTCTGAAGACGGGTCTCGACCCGAAATATCACCTATTCCTTTTCTTCAGAGATGCTGTCTGACCCGCTGAGTTACTCCAGCTTTTCGTGTCTGTCTACTGTACCTTACCTGACTGTAGGTAATTCGTCTCCACCAATCAATTAACACCTTATATATTTTTAACTGTAAGCATCGGAAATATGATCTTGGCTTACCTTGGATAAAACGAGGAATTATTTTTTGTATCTCATACAGCATTAGGTGAGGTCTGACGGGAATCTCCTCGGTTGATATCCAGCCTAGACGGCTTTGCTCATTGTTTGATAACCAGGAATAGAATCAGATGGAAATAAACACCTGAAGCTTAAATTAAAAAAATGAAGAATGTGGATGGACCTGCTGCAGAGAATGACGTTCAAAACATCTATAATACGTCCCGTAGGGATTATATAAAAGTAAACAATCACTTATTGACCGGGGTTAAGGAAAGAGCGATCACCTCGCGCGCCGATGTCCACCACCACGCACAAGAAGCGCAGACGGGCAAGATGCCATTGTAGGAAGTGTTTTCAGCTCTGGCTGAACAATTTCTAATCTTGTGATGTGGACTCGATAAGAAGAAGAAGAAGACTTATTGACTTAGTTGTAGCTAAGTCATACAAATTCTAAGTCATAGCTTAGAAGGGCTGAACATGAATACGAAACTAACAGAGGAGCAATGGGACTCTGCCTTGGACTTGACCCATTCTTCCTCCATATTTGCCCGTCATGGCCTAATCCAATGCAAAATCTTTCACAAAGTCCACTACACAAATGCAAGATTATCTAGAATTTACCCCGTTGTTAGGGACACCTGCAACAGATGTAATCAATCTCCTGCCAACCATAGCCATATGTTTTGGTCTTGCCCTAAGCTAGCAGCCTTTTGGAGGAGTGCTTTCGACTTGATAAGCAGAGCCTACGGCCAGACTATTCCTCCAAACCCACTGTCAGCCATTTTCGGTTCCCCTCCCAACACCAACCTCTCTGTTGCGGTGAAACGGGTCCTGGCTTTTACAACCTTGTTAGCCCGGAGACTGATCTTGCTTAACTGGAGGCTCACCTGTCCCCCGACACACGCCCGCTGGATTAAGGAGGTGCTTTACAATTTAAAGCTTGAAAAACTTAGGTTCTCTCTCAAAGGCTCTACCAAGACATTCCTAGATACATGGAACCCTTTCTTGGAACTTGTTAACTCTCTCAACTTGTCCCCGGACTCGGAAGAGGACTGAGTGCTCTCCACCATTGTCCTGCTCTACTGCAGCTGCTCTCCCCTTAACCCCTCCCCCTCCCCCCACACTTATTTATTTAATGACTTACTTATTTACTGTTATTAGTGGCCCCCCTTTTTTTCTTCTTTTTTTTCTAGTACTTTTTGTTTCGTTTATCTTACCATATTTGTGTGGATGTGTATGTATGTGAGTGGTGTTTGTCCCCGTTTGGTTCCGACCTGATTCGGCATTGTTTTAGTGTAGAATGGTGGGTGGGGTTGGTGTCATGAGATATTTCTTAACACCTTTAAGAGTGGCATAGAATCACAAACTATAACACAACCTGTTGATTGGAGAGCGTTTTTAATTAATTTACAATTTACAGGTATCAGTGGCAAATGGGACTAGCCCAGTCAACTTGTTTGGCTTGGATAAGGTTGGCCAAATGCCCTGTTTCCGTGCTGTACAGCTGTATAATTTCATGAGTCTAAAGGCAAAGCCAGTATTAATGCTTCTTCCACGTTGGCTTTGAGAAGAGATGGTGCACTGTCTTCATGCAAGCAGTAGTTCTATTGGTAAAGGTGCTCCTGAATGCAGTCTGGGAGGGAGTTCCAGGGTTTAGAACGATGCAGGATTGGTGTAACATGTTGTCCCATACACCTGCTGTCTCTGCCCTTTGTGATGGTTGAGGTGGCATGGGAGGTAAGGAACTGCAGTGTCCATCTCTTGTACATCAATGGTGGCGGGAGATAACGTTGGAGGAGTGCTTTCCAGCAGCGGCCTCTGCAGTCTGTCCGCGTTTTTATTATTTTCTGTCTGTGTTTTAATGTAGTTTTTATTATTTTTTGTTGGGGTGTGTGTGGGGGGGGGTGGGGGTGGGGTGGGAGGGGGGGGGAAACTTTTTAAATCTCTCCCTGCACTGGAGACCCGACCTTCTCTCGTCGGGTTTCCCTTGTCGTTGAGGCCGTAACGAGGAGCGGCCTCCAACAGGAGGAAGCCGGGGACTCAGGTGCTACTCACCGTCGTCGTCGCGGGGCTGGCCGAGTCCGGAGCGGTTGGAGCGGGTGGAGGAGCGCTGCTGCTGCTGCTGCCGCTGCTGCTGCTGCTTCTGCTGCTGCTGCTGCTGCTGCTGCTGCTGCTGCTTCTGCTGAGTCGGAGGCTGCTGCTGAGTCGGAGGCTGCTGCTGCGGGTCTGCGGACAGCGGCGCCGGGAGCCCGCGGATCCCTAGAGAGAGACCGCTTTTCGGGGCTCCTGCAACGGCGAATTCTCCCGCCCGAGTTGCGGGGTTGAAGAGCTCCTGGAGCGGGGCCTAACACCATTGCCCCGCGCGGCTGGAACGGCCGCGGGACTTTACGAGCGCACACCGGAGGCTCCAACACCAAGACCCGGTGTGCGACCTCGCACCACCCGGCGTGGCTTTAATGGCCGCGGGACAATCGCCATCGCCAGCCGGGGGCTTTGACTTTGACTCTGACATCGGGGGGGAGAGAGTGCAGTGGAGAGATAAGTTTTTTTTGGCCTTCCATCACAGCTATGTGATGGATGTTTATGTAAAATGTAATTATGTTGTGTCTGGGTCTATTTGTGTGTAATGTATGGCTGCAGTAACGGCATTTCGTTTGGACCTCCAGGGGTCCAAATGACAATTAAATTGACTCTGACTCTGACTCTGATGAGTGTTGGTCAAGTGGGTGGCATCTAGTGTTGGTGCTGCACTCATCCAGGCAAGTGGACAACATTCCATCACACTCAACACATGTGCAATGTTAATGATGCTAGAAAATGAGTCACTCGCTGCAACATATCGGCCTCTGACTTGCTCGTAGTCACAGTATTTATGTGGCAGATCCAGTCCAGATACTATCTAGGTGGTTCCATTCTCTCCTGTTGGAGATGATCAGTTTGTTGATTAGTACGGGGTGTCAGAGGTTATGGGGAGAAGGCAGGAGAATGGGGTTAGGAGGGAGAGATAGATCAGCCATGATTGAATGATGGAGTAGACTTAATGGGCCAAATGGCTTAATTCTGCTCCTATCATATATCTGTTTATGATATTTTAGATCATCTGACACCTTTGTGATGCAAATATTACACACCACCTTTCATGTCCCACGTGTGGCTAAAGTGCACATTGTCAGATTTTAATAAAGGCAATTTTTATACATTTTGGTTTCACCATGGTGGCACAATTTGCAGAGGGGTGGAACTTCTCGATTGTGTTATTTGTCGCCATCTGCTGTGGCTACTGCACATCAGTGACAGTGGGAGATAATATTGACCAGTGTCCAAGGGGCTGCTTTGTTTCGTTGGCACCCAGCGCATTGAGACTTGCTGGTGCTGCACTCACCTTTACTATTGTGGAACGCACTGTAGTTTAATGCAAAGAAACTCTATTCTAGTAAGCTTTTATTCCACATACACATGGCTGAGACAGTCTAGTTTTTTTGTTGTAAGGGTTTACAGAAACAGGCGGCAAAGTGCAGCTGAGGCACAAGTCAAAATCAATCATGATGCTGCAGAAGGTTCAGTATGTGGAGCTAAGTTGTCCATTGTTACTCTTATCAAGGTAGACAAAAATGCTGGAGAAACTCAGCGGGTGAGGCAGCATCTATGGAGCGAAGGAATAGGCGACGCGGGTTGCGACCAAGGACTATTTTTTCAGAAATAAATAAGTGCACAAATAATTGAAGTGCAAAATATACAAACTAAATCCTACTGAAAGCAGCGTTGAGCGGATAATGTGTGCACAGTGCAAGGATACAAATAATAATAGATCGCTGAGATCAGCACACGTGATGCTCCAAATCGCTCCGATGCCATTCAAATATGCACTAAAATAAGACCTGTACAACTTGTTAAACAAGGAAATAGCACAGGTTACATGTGCCGAGTCAAAGTACTTTCAAAATATTTTCTAAATACTTCTAAAATAAAAATATTTTCTCATCTGCACAACAGAAAATACTTTGTCATCGACAACTTTTCGCAGCTTCAGATACGGAGGCTTTTCCATTTTGGCAGAGATGGTTTTTGTAAATACTGTACTAATAACCAGGGCAAAGAATCTGGATGTAAAATAACTAAACCTGACCCAAACACCGCCGAATAAATCAGCTTCCACAGAAAACGTGACTGCGTGAAGTATTGGAGGTATTCATGGAATGAATGCTTTTGTAATTGTAAGGCATCATTTGATTTAAAGATACAACATTGAAAAAGGCCCTTCTACCCACCGAGTCTACGTTGACCATCGATCACCCGTTCACACCAGTTTTATGTCATCCCACTTCCCCATCTATTCCCTACACACTCGGGGCAATTAGCTGCAAACCTGCACGTCTTTGGGATGTGGGAGAAGACTAGAGCACCAGGCAGACACACACACACAGTCACAGGGAGAATGTGCAAACTCCACACAGAAAGTAGCCACAGTCAGGGTATCTTGCACTGTGAGGCAGCAACTCTACCACTGTGCCCAAAACTGGCAATATCATTGACGAAAAATGGGGTTTGAAGAGGAAAACCACCTGCCAGCAAAATACACAGTGAATTGTGTAGCAGTGATCCCTTCCTTCCCATTTGCTTCTTCTTGTGTGTGGTGCACACAGCCTAAAGTTGTACGTCAACTTGTACTATTTGGTCTATTTGTTTGTGCACGTCGGGTTGATTGCATTAGTCGAAGCAGGGTAGACCACGTGAAGGTTGCAATCTCCCGCCCCTCTCACATGCTTGTGAGACCTGGACTCAAGGTACTGGCAGATACCATCACTGCTTCTCTGCAGAATCCTCCAGATGCACTGGAAGAATAAGCAAACTAACATCAATGTCCAGAGTCAACATAATCAAAAACACAATCAGGATGGAAACACTAAGCAGGTCAGGGACCATTATGTGAAAAGAGAAACAGATAAGTGTTTCCAATCCTGAGCCCAAGGTCAAGGGTGGGAAAGAAACAAAAACAAGTTTGATTTCCGGAGGAGACAACATGAAGATTGCACTGAGCACAGGAGCTCCCCAAAGGGTGACCCAGTGCTGCAGCTGGTAGAGCTGCCCCCCCCCCCCCCCCCCCTCTTATTCGATCCTGACCTCGGGTGCTGTCTGTGTGGAGTTTGCACATTCCCCATGTGACCACGTGGGCTTCCTCTGGTGCTTCAATTTCCCCCCACATCCCCAACAGGTTTGCCGAAGGGCCTGTTTCCATGCTGTATCTCTGAACCCAAGACTCTCAAAGCAGCCACCCAATCTGCATTAGTTGTCTCCAGTGTAGAGGAGACCTCACTTGGAAGAAGCAAGTGAATTGGTCTTTCACTTGGAAGGATTGTTTGATCCCCTGGATGGTGGGAAGGGAAGAGATGAAAGGCTAGCTGTGGCATCTCCTGCTTTAGAAAAAGCTTTAAGATGGAGAGTGTTTGATGGGGGTGGAACTGACCAGAGATGTTTGAAAGGAGTGTTCCCTGGGAAATGTTGACATTGTGTTTGGTGGTGGAATTTTTTTAGGTGCCTGCAGAAATTGCAAAGGATGATCTGTTGAATGTTTAGGGTGTTGAGGTGTAAGGTAAAGACCAGAGGAACTCTGTTGGAGAAACAAAGAACTGCACCTGCTGGTTTACAAAAAAAATGATAAAGTGCTGAAGTAACACCACATTTCAGGCAGCATCTCTGGAGAACGTGGATAGGTGATGTTTTGTGGCGGGAACCTTCTTCAGTCCAGCAACTGCAGTTATTTGTTTCTACATTTCAGAGTCTGAACAATGGTGCGGACCCAAAACATCACCTATCCTTGTTCTCCATGGATGCTGCCTGATCCGCTGTTACTCAAGCACTTTGTGTCTCTTCAGGTAGAACTCTATTCTTGCTCTGTCCATAAGGAATATCTGGTCAAGAGCTCCATCCACCATGTAAAGGAGAAGCCATGATTCAATTGTTCAGTGGTTCAATGGAACTTTATTTTTACATATTTACAAATGCGTGCACCACCATGTTTTGGCGCCATTCCCAAAGTCCAAAGTCCGGTCCACCCGCACTCTCGGTCCACAGGTGCAGTACCTGATCCAGGTAAGCCCCAGGCTCCTGCAGGGTCTTCCTCCGTTGCCTTCGATCAGATCGGCCCGTGAACCAACGCTACTTGAAGTTGGGAAGTCAAATACTTTAAGTACGTTTGAATACTTTATGCTTATTCACATGCCACTGCTCTTTGAATTTCTGCCTCAGGAGATGACTCCTGAAAAAACAACTTAATTTTAAATAGTGCCTTGGCATGGGAGATTGTCACATGGTATGACATGTGATGTGATCACAAAGATCAGCAGCCAAGCCAAAGGGAGGGTGACTGAGAACAGACAGAGGTTTCATATGGCTCTCACCTGTCAACTCATGATCAGGCACAAGGCTTTCCTCATGACCATTTATGCTCTGTAAATGTTTGCTGTGTTTCCATTCACATGCTCCAATGCAGTCAGAGACCTGCAGCAAGAATGCATAACTCATAGTGAACCAAAACAGACAAAATGGTTGGCTGAAATTTCACTCCCAGGGAATATTTTAAAGGTATATTTTATTCATGTTCATATTTCTTTCATTTCTCTTGTTCTGGGTTAAGGTTTATTATTGTCATATGACCAAGGTACAGTGAAAAGCTTTGTATTGCTTGCTATCCACGCAGATCAGATTATACTATCCATAATTACCATAGTCAAACCCACATGACTGGGCGATCGTTTCGCTGAATACCTTCGCTCAGTGACTGGGCGATCGTGACGCTGAACACCTTTGCTCAGCCCGCCTGGACCTACCTGAACTCACGATTGCCAAACACTTTAATTCCCCTTCCAATTCCCATAGTGACTTTTCTGTCCAAGGCCTCCTCCATTGTCAGAGTGAGGCTACTTGGAGGAACAGCATCTCATATTTCACTTGGGCAGCTTACAACCCAGTGGTATGAATATTGATTTCTCTAACTTCAAGTAACCCTTGCATTCCATCTCCATCCCTCCCCCACCCAAGCTTCTCGTTTTCACCTAGCAAACAGCTAACAATGTCCTGTTTCCTTTATCATCACTTTTTTAGCATATCTTCCTATATCTCTCTACATCACTGTCTATATCTCTCATTTTCCTTTCCCCCGACTAGCCTGAAGAAGGGTCTCAAACCAAAATGTCACCCATTCCTTCTCTCCAGAGATGCTGCCTGTCCCGTCTTAATCCATGGATCATATCTGCATTTTGTTTACATAACCCTCTGTCATGTATCTGAGAATGAAAAACACTGGGAGCATTATTTTGCTTCAATGCAAATTATATTAGAACCTTTGTGTCCAGTGCTTTAGCGTTATAAATATTTTAGCTGATGATCAGCAAAATGTGATCTCACCCTTAGTGAAAAGTGTTTTTAAAGTTTCCTTGCTATGTTACTTTATTGTAATTTCTTGTCACTCTCAGCTTTTCCAGAAGTAAACAGGATTTTCAGCATATTACAAAATAACGTTACGATGGACTTCACTTTAATCTGCTGTTTTGCATCACATGCTGACATGAACGGATTGAACAGACACTAACATTATTATATTTGCTACTGTAGACAAATGGTAACTGTAAACTGTACTTTGCAAATCAATGATATTGAACAATTGCAATAATCCAAAAATGATGCAGTTTAATTTTAAATCTTAGAGACCTCATCTACTGGATTCAGTGCTCCTGATGTGGCCTCCGTTATATCAGCAAGACCAAGCATAGGCTATTCGACTGTTTCACCGAACACATGCTTGGTCCGCCAAGACCTGCTGGATCTCCCAGTTGCTAATCATTTTAACTTCCCTTCCCATTCCCCTGCTAATCTTTCTGTGGTGGGTCTCCTCCCTGCCAGAGAAGGCCACATGGAAACTGGAGGAAGCATATTCCACTTGGGTAGCTTACAACTCAATGGTACGAACATAGAATTCTCCCATTGTAGGTGACTAACCTACAACCAACCCCCTCCCTTTTTATACACCTCTTTCTCCTGTGCCCCACCTGGATGTAATCTGTGCTATGTTCTCCCTTTTCCCTTTCCACCCATATTCCTTCCTCCGGCTTCATATTTTGTGACGCTTCTTTATCACACTTTTTTTCTATTCATCTCTGACCTTTGTCCAACTATCTGCCAATCAATACCCCCACACCTGTACAGCCGAACACTTGCCAGATTTTGGCCCCATCCCCTCTCCTCCAGCTTTCTTCCCCCTACTACAATCAGCCTGAAGAAGAGTCCCGACCCAAGATGTCGCCTGATCGCTGTGTTACTACAGCACTTTGCGTTTTGGTGAGCAAGGTTCAGACCTTAGTATACACATGTTTTTCTGACACTGAATGAAGTGTCATCAATGGATTACCCTAGAGATCTAGAATGCAATTACTTCTTCCTCAGTTCTTAAGGGATTTAAGCTTTCAGCTTCCTCATTTACACTGATGGCGTTGGTTTGATATTCCAGTCAGAGACATGAATTCCCTGCTGACTTCTTGTAAGTTTTATATTCTCCCCCTGATATATTTCTGCGTTTATTCTAACATCTCATAATTTTAGGCCCCTTAAGTACTTTTCATGTTTCAGATGCAATATGATGCAGGATAATGGTCGTCCCCAATCAATAACCCGTGCCTGCCTTCCCCCCATATCCCTTGATTCCACCAGCCCCTACAGCTCTATCTAACTCCCTCTTAAAGCCATCCAGTGATTTGGCCTCCACTGCCCACTGTGGCAGGGAATTCCACAAATTCACAACTCTCTGGGTGAAAAAGTGTTTTCTTACCTCAGTCTTAAATGGCCTCCCCTTTAATCTAAGACTGTGTGGCCCCTGGTTCTGGACTCGCCCAACATTGGGAACATTTTTCCTGCATCTAGCTTGCCCAGTCCATTTATATATTTTTATGTTTCTACGTGTGCGATATCCTGTGGAAGTCTTATAGAAACTTACAAAATTCTTAAGGGGTTGGACAGGCTAGATGCAGGAAGATTGTTCCCGATGTTGGGGAAGTCCAGGACCAGGGGTCACAGCTTAAGGATAAAGGGGAAATCCTTTAAAACCGAGATGAGAAGAACTTTTTTCACACAGAGAGTGGTGAATCTCTGGAACTCTCTGCCACAGAGGGTAGTTGAGGCCAGTTCATTGGCTATATTTAAGAAGGAGTTAGATGTGGCCCTTGTGGCTAAGGGGATCAGGGGGTATGGAGAGAAGGCAGGTACGGGATACTGAGTTGGATGATCAGCCATGATCATATTGAATGGTGGTGCAGGCTTGAAGGGCCGAATGGCCTACTCCTGCACCTAATTTCTATGTTTCTCCTGGTCCAAGCTGACTAGGCAGAAATCTACGTATGTCCTGCACGTAGGCAATGGTATCTCAGACTCAGCAGCAGCAGGCTGTCTGTGATGTTCCTGCCAGGTACAGCACAGGTTTGGTCCAGAGCAGACTTAACCCGGTTGGCGATGGCCTTCGACAGGTCGGGTCTTGTCCAGCACTGTGTGTGTGTCCAGCCCTGTGTGTGTGTGCCCAGCCCTGTGTGTGTGTGTGTGCCCAGCCCTGTGTGTGTCCAGCCCTGTGTGTGTGTGTGTGTGTCCAGCCGTGTGTGTGTGTGTGTCCAGCCGTGTGTGTCCAGCCGTGTGTGTGTGTGTGTCCAGCCCTGTGTGTGTGTGTGTGTGTGTCCAGCCCTGTGTGTGTGTGTGTGTGTCCAGCCCTGTGTGTGTGTGTGTCCAGCCCTGTGTGTGTGTGTCCAGCCCTGTGTGTGTGTGTGTGTGTGTCCAGCCGTGTGTGTGTGTGTGTGTGTGTGTGTCCAGCCGTGTGTGTGTGTGTGTGCCTGTGTGTGTGTGTGTGTGTGTGTCCAGCCGTGTGTGTGTGTGTGTCCTTCGCTGGTACACAAAAAAGCTGGAGAAACTCAGCGGGTGCAGCAGTATCTATGGAGTGAAGGAAATAGGCAACGTTTCGGGCCGAAACCCCTTCTTCAGACAAGTGTGTCCTTCGCTGTCAGTCTGTCAGCCAGTCCCTGGTGTCTGCGAGCTTTTAAACTCCTATGTTCGTGACGTTGCATGGTGACGATCGCTGGCGAGGCCGCGGGCTGTAAATAGGCGGCGAGGAGAGCGGGAGGAGCGGCAGTGGAGTGTCGGCGCCGGCAACAACAGCAGCAACAACAACAGCGGCGGGAGCGGACAGCCTGGAGTCTCCGTCTCCATCTCCTCACCAAATGGCGGCCGGTCCGAGCCTCACCTCCTGCACCAAGATGGCGGCGGCCACCCGCCCGCAAGCCGCGCTCCCATTTGTCGGCGCGCCGCTGTGACGCGCCTGCCTTCTAGTGGGTTCCATGCGGCGGGAGGGCTGAGGCGCGTGCGCACTGACCCCCTGTCCCGTCCCGCTCGGTGCCGCCATGTCTCGGTACGCCCGTCCGCCCAATAGTTCCCTCTTCGTTAGGAATGTGGGCGACTGCACCAGGTGAGGGGGGAGAGGGGGGCGCCGGGGATGCGAGGGTCGGGGTGTGGGCGCGGTTACCGCGGGCGGGCGGGAGAGAGGGAGCGGGAGGGGGGTGTGTGTGTGTCCCCCACCCCCACACCATGAGGCGCCGCCACCGCAAGGCCGCAGCCTCGGCGCCCCTTGTCCCCGGGCCAGGATGGGCAGCGTCCAGCCCCAGGGCCCACGGTGTTTCCTGCAGGTCCAGGCGGGGCTCCGGGACCGGGGGGAGGGGGGTGAGTGTGTACCCCCAGCCCCATGTTAACTACCCTGGCAGCGAGGGCTCTCCGTCCCCTCCTCTCTCTGGAGCTGTGGGCATTAGGGGCCGAGAATAAAGAGCGCGGTTAAAGTAGGACGTCCCTGTGGTTTGGAATTGGAGGGATTTTATCTGCATTGTGGTCTACATCGGCTACATGAAGTGCACGTTTCGGTATTAACCTGATCTCCCTCCAAAAAATGTACAAAAGAATATCTGCAATTTAAAATGATAACTTTTTCGAAAAATAAACATCATGTGGTTTTAAAAGTTTTTGAAATATGAGGATTAGAGGGTGTATTTTAGGGGGAAAATCTCCATATTTTCATTTTAATGTAAATTTATTTAGTGTTTAGTATATTTGCAGATCTGTCAATGGTAGTGTGGAAGGTCCTCTTTCTTAAATTATTGAATTGTATATCAATCTTTGGTCATGTTATTATGTTCATTTTAGATTTGGGACCACAATTTAAAAAGTACAAATGTTGGATTTTAGAAATGCTGATGTTTAACTTAAAGGTGTATAGCTTTGGTTAATTGTTCCAAAAGACAAATGTGTATCATATTAAAAAGGTCTATGTAAAGGTTTTGCATACTACAGCACCTAAAATTCTCCATTATTTGACAACTAAGGGGAACGCAGCTCTTATCATGCAACATGAATGACTATTAATCTAAGAACCTTGTTTTTTGGATATAACCATGTTAACAAATTGGGAGAAGCATGATTATAATTATCATAAATTTTGCAAAACGTTAAAAATTGAACTTAACACCGTGAAAATGTTTAGTTTAGTGTCAGCACTCTTTAAATTTATGTAACTAGGCTTTTAGCATGTTCCAAATCATGTGGCTCTCTATGCCCCATTAATGCTTCCTTTTTAAAGCTTCAGTGAAGGGAAAATATGCATTATTTGTGGGTATCCTATCCTTTGGGTGGTTTTTCGGGATGGAGTGCACTAATAGGAATCAAATAGATCATAGTTGATCCAACTTTGTACAAAACCGATCTGTAGAAGGATGCGTGTGTTACATGTGTATGCAGTAGAATCCTGATCTGGATGTGCTGCAGCTCCCCAACTGGTATTTGGTACCTTTATTGGGGGGTAAAAGCTTAAAGAAAGTTTTGTTTTGGTTTATCCTTGCAGTAACCCTTTTCAGATTGGATTTAACATCAAAGATGCTTAATGTTCCTTAATGTGTTAATTCTATTTTTTTTTTTTTTTTTTTTAAGTCCAATGGGTTGAAAGGGAAGTTTTTAAAATTTAGTTGTGCTGAATAGTAATTAGTTTCAAGCAAAACCTAGAACTGCAGATGCTGGAGGGTTGAAATAAATACAGCGAGAACGCATGTAGCAAGTTTGACCGCATCCGATGAAAGGGAAAAAGTTCATATTTCCGATCGGTGATTCTTCAACTTTTAATTCAAGCTTGTTGCCTCAAAGAACAGCTTGCTGGGAATTTAGATATTATGAACGTTTGGAATTACTGCTCGGTAGATACTTTATAGTAAAAGTTTAAAAGGCTATTTGGGTAGTTCTGCTATAACGTGTTTCCATAACATGAGGTGGATATAATGCAACAATTAATTTGTATTATGCATGCTGAAATTGTTATGATGTGATATTTTCCAAGTTCTTAAAATAATCAGACATTGTTGTCCCTTAGAATACAACTGCACTGCAGGAAATTGCCAGGAATCACTTCTATTGACACCTGTACAATGATACTTTGCTCAAATATGTAATATAGCATTCACTATTTTTGCATGCAGTGACAAAAATCATAGTCATTTTTTTTTCTGAAAATTCTACAGAGAAAAATA
The DNA here is from genome assembly GCA_036785375.1 of Leucoraja ocellata. Taxonomy (NCBI): domain Eukaryota; kingdom Metazoa; phylum Chordata; class Chondrichthyes; order Rajiformes; family Rajidae; genus Leucoraja; species Leucoraja ocellata. The sequence continues at coordinate 12,486,225 of JAWMAR010000025.1, read as the reverse complement.
ATTGGGTCTGAAACTGAAACTCCCCCTCCTTCCCATTGACATAATTCTTTTTATGACACCACTTTCTATAGCACACGGTTTCTTAGGAAAGCAGCTATCGCGTTATCGCAGAACTACCTGTAGTGTTCGATAGAATATTAATAAAATGCCCAAATATATCCCACAGAGAGCTTCAGATCATCTATGCAGATAAATAGAACCCAATTGCTGGATTAGGTGACATGTATGGCTATTCCTTTGTTCCATTTATGGTATAATGAGCTATCAATGTATGCACCTACACAGTTAACGTTGATCACTGCAACTAGTCATGCCTAATTAAGATTGCTGATTAAACAATTGAAATCTGGCACAAATTTCAATGATACAAGATAAATTTGGACATTTAGTTCCAGATGGTTCAGGAAGGACCATATAGCTAGAAAAAGCAATATTCAGGTGTCAAATTATTTAGACCTCAAAATGCTTGGGGTAAATTGATAAATCCAGCAGAACCGTTAATCTACCGTTAAACCAGCATTAAAGCAATATAATTGAAAATGGCTCGAGCCTTTCACTCACCTGAAAACCAGCAAATTGACTGGTTCTATTCCTCTCATAATTTTCGCGTTGATTTGATGTTCCAAAATTTGAGATGATAAAATAATCTCCTTCCAGATGGTTTAATATCAATGAGGTTTTTGGACTCTTCAGCACGTGCACAAAGGGCAATTCATATTACAAATCAACTATATCATTTTTATGGTACTTTAGGCCTGAGGATTTACGTCGTGAATTTGGTCGCTATGGCCCAATAGTAGATGTTTACGTTCCCCTTGACTTCTACACTCGACGTCCAAGAGGATTTGCATATATACAATATCCTTTCTTCAATTCTCCTAAATGAGCGAAGCAGAGATACTAAATCTTTTTGGTTTGATGCATTTGAATGTCTTATTATTTTAGTTTCGTAAAGTGTTATTCCTTTGGAAATTGGTGGAGATAAGATACTATGTTGGGGTGTGTGTGCAATCATGTATACAGGCTCCATTGTTTACAGCAGGCATATTCATGCATTCTCGATTTTCCCATGTATGTGATGGTTGCTGTAATCAGTATGGGTATGTGTGAATGGAAATATGTCATGGCCGATTTTGAAGTATCTACAGATAAATTTAAAAACAATGTCATTTTCTTTGTAACTTAACACCTATACAATCTAATTGAAGGAACATTGATTTTGCATCACAGGAGCAGATATGTACTCCATATGTTCCTTGCATATAATATGGGTTAATAATTTTTAATTAATATTGCTAGCAAATGTGTGATCCCATTTGCCCTGATTGTCTGTTTCTTGAACCTCATAAACATAGCTTAAATATGTGAATCTAAATGAATGTTTATAGGCGCCGATTGTAATGTAATTCACAAGAATCATACAATTTATTTCCACATAGTGGAACTTTAGTTATTTCACACTGAAAATAGGTTTTAATTGCTAAGATTATTAAAACGGGTCTAAATCCAATTTTAAACTCTTAACCAAATTTGAAATTGAAATTTACTGATTAATCTGACACCATCAGAACTTTGGGGTGAACAGGCAGGGGGGGCAGGTTTTTGCAGAACTATTGGGTATTACTGCTATTGATATAAATTCTTTAAACTTTTTTAAAATGTTGTACAACGGTATATTCTTCCAGTGAGCTTAAAGGAAAATTGGGCGTGGAGCTCAGTGGGCTTAAAGGGAACATGAGGCATGGGGATACAGTCATTGGTCACAAGTGATGGGAGCAGAATTAGGCTATTCGGCCCATGAAGCCTACTCCGCCATTCAATCATGGCTGAACTATCTCCTTCCTAAACCCATTCTCCTGCCTTCTCCCCAGAACCTCTGACACACGTACCAATCAAGAATCTATCTATCGCCGTCTTAAAAATTGACTTGGCTTCCAGCCTTCTATGGCAAAGAATTCCGCAGATTCACCGCCATTCTTCCATCTCCTTCCTAACGGAATGTCCTTTAATTCTGAGGCTATGACATCTATCCTAGACTCTCCCACTAGTGGAACCATTCCATCCAAGTCTTTTACTATTCATTAAGTTTCAATGAGTCGAGTCAGAGTCATTGAGTCAAGCTTCAATACAGTGAGACAGATGCCGAATGATTAGGATATCTCTTGAATGTTTCTAAAAGAGCATTTCAATTGACAGTTTTGATGGTTTACCTGAAATATTGATAAAAGGCCAGTTCATAATTGAATGTAGTCTATTTAATTGTGGAAATCGAGAGAAATAAATGCTCAGTACCAGGAATCAGAACTGATTACTTGGTGGCATTTATCAGTTTACTGGAAAAGGTGTGGGATTGCATGTTTCGAATGTGGAATGGCATGTTGTGCATTTCATTTGAGACCTGAATTGAATTGAACACATTCAATCCAGTTTTTAGTTGCTCAGCTGCAACGTACTACAACTCATTGTAGCAACTAATGCTGGTGCATCCTTCAGCAGAGTTTTTCCAAGCACTGTCTGCCTTTGTTCTTTAAAATGTTACCATTGTGGATTTGCCGAGTGGCAGCAAAGTAACGTTGCCATTATTGTGATGTGCTGACATAGCTAGATGTTGAGGATAGATGTTTAAACGAACATGGAAAGGACCATACAAGCAGATTGTTTTGGTTGTGATAATGTTGAGCTTTATATAGAAATTGGATCCACCTAGACAGTAGGTTCTTTTAAGGCTTTGAGAGTTGAGTTGCTCTGCTTTTTGAGAAATATTCAGCGTTTGACCTGGAGCAAGTATGGCATTTGTCACAGATCCCGTTGAGCTCTAGTTGATATTGAGCCCAATGGGGGTTTATTGTGGAATTTCTCTTGAGTGCCATGCCAATGGTTATACTTGCCGTTAACAGCTCAGATCAGTTTTTGCATTGAGGATTAAACAGAGAAATTCTTTCAGTGCTTCTAGATCATGCAAATCAGCCTAAAGAAAAGGTGCAAGGAGCAGAAATAGCCCCTTTAGATACATGAAGTCCATAGCTTAGTGATTTAAGTGCTTGCATGAGTGTATGCCTCTACCACTCACTACCCCAGACAGGACATGCCAGATTCCAGCCCATGTTTGTGTTAAATAATTTCCTGTAAATGTCCTACCACTTATTTATAATCATCTTGGTGCAAAGTATGTCACTAATGTGAAGAATTTCTTTTTTTTACTGCTACAACTGTTCAAATATAGTTTTAAAAGAAACTCAATTTGGCCTTGGTGGAATCTATAATGAGGATTAGTGAGTATTGTTAATTGTATTGCTTTTATTTATTAGGTTTTTGGATGATGGTCTCGAGGCTGACTGGGCCTTAATTTTACAGTTTAGAGTGCCATGGTTTTTGTAACCAGGCCATAGTTGAGGGTGTTAACAAGCTTCATTTACCAATGTGGAATTGTTAATGAACATCCTAGCTATAGACACTGCAAATAATGGTATCCGCAAAGTTTGGGTTATATTATGGCCCATTCTATATTCCATTAAAGCATTATTTTTCTATTCAGCAGGGAAACTAAAATTGTGATAATAAAATTCAAATTGACAAATCTAAAGTATTTTGCAGTACAATGGATTTGTATTATTTCCCTTGGCAGCACCAATCATGTTGCAAGACAACAAATGGTGTGGTGTGCAGTACAGGCTAGCTGTGCGTAATCAGAGTTCGTTAGAATGTAGCTACTGCGTGAAAATTTTAGTCTCGAGCTGTTTTAAAGTACCTGACACTTCAATTTTACTGCCCAGAAAACCTTGGCACATATATCATTCATCTTGTGTTACTCTGTGCTAATCATGTTGCATTCATTCTGGGTTGTATGCATGGGTAATATTAGTCCAATGTTGTATAAAATGGTTATTTAGATTTAAAACTCACTTTTTAGGTTACAAAAGGCTAAAATATCTATTACTGTGCCTCTGAAATAAAGCAATTTTCTGCTAATTGTTTTGAATTCAAAGAAATTCATCCCTAGCAAGTTCTCCTTTGGATTAATGGGCACAATTTTTTATTTTCAATACATTTGCATCCTTGCACGTTTGAATGTGAACATGGGATGTGCTTAATATACCATTAATAAATTATGGGATCTAAATAGGATTACCTCTGGAGTTTCTTGTCTCCTAAAACATCAATTTGTTTAACTTTGTCATTGTTCTAGTGCATTGATATTATGTGCTGTGAACTAGGTGCAAATGCAAAGTGAAAAATGAAAATTCTTCTTCCTACAATTATACATAATTTTATTTCAGAAAATATATTTTAGCATGCACTTTCATTAACATTGAGATTGAATTAACGTTTTGAAAATTCCAAACTAAAATGGCAGATTACACTGTTTTGGGAGGTTTTTCTTTGGGGGAAGATGACCTTAAACTAATCTAATGAATTATATTTTACGAAATATTATATTGTTATGACTGCTAAAATGTTTACGGCAGCTGACAAACTAAATTAGAATTAAATATTTTTGGCATCTTGGAACTTATATCTTTTTCACGCAGTTAAATAATTATTTTTTTTGTACACCAGTCCTGTGGACATCATAATTTTGAAAATTTGAACAAATTAGAGCTTCTTCCATTTCCTTAATTTTTTTGCTTCAAGTTTGATTTAAAGTCTGATTATATAAATCACTTTATTTGCCTAAAGTCTGCTTTAGTATTTAAAAAATTAAATGCAGACCTAATCTACAGTTGATTTCATTTTGAATTCATGACATGTTAGGTCATCTGGCTAATAATTTTTCATTTTTAATGAAATAATATAGTAGGAAAACTAAAATCCAGTAACATTGAGTAAAAGTGTGGGGAGAAACTGATCTTGCTGGGGAAAAAAGTAAAATGTTGCATTCCCTATTACTAATTCCAATCATGGTAAGTATTCTTAGATAGCCATTAAAGTACAGTCAGTTGAAGGTGTGTGTTTTTAATGTTCATTGCATATAACTTGGGTATTAAAATACTACATTCATAGATGTTAGTTTGCTCTAAATCCTGTGACTAGCAGGACTTGGTTGGAAGCTTAGAGCTGTTGATATGTTTCCACATAATGTAAACGTATTGTACTGATTTGTGTGGCTTGTGTTCTATTGTTATCATGGTGGTTGTAGGAACTGCTAGTGCTGGTTTGTATTGCACACCAGTATTACTTTTTCTAACAACTTTTTCTATTTATATGCCACTGTAAGTACTTAACCATAAGTTTGAATAATGAAAAATATGATGGGTAGATTTAAGTTGTTTGTAAAATGTACCTGCTGGTGACTTTTGTGGCTAGTTTTGGAGGTAGTCAAAAAATGATTTCAAACCCTGCATGTTTGTCTCTTTATACCCATCCCCTGACATAATTTTTTTGTTGTTGTTGCCTCAGAAATTTTAAAGCATTCCGCTGTAACTGGCGATCCCACAAAGAGTATGAAAGAGCCTTTAGATAGAAATCCAAGCATAAGACAAGCAGACAAGCCAAAGACCTCTTAAGGATCAGGCTTGAAGAAAAGAGAGGGAGGGTGAAAAAGATTAAAGCTTGAAGAGGGAAAAGTCAAGGCCTCGATTTGTCCGCAATTGGAAAAAGGTTGTTTTGTCAAAGTCAAGTGTCTTATTTGGGCCAGCGCCTCATGTCAAGTCCTTCTGGCAAGCACTTAAAGAGTTAAAGGTCAAGCTGACGGTGCAAGGTCAAGTTTACAGCCAAATTTAAGGTAACCGGCAAAGTCCTGATATTGTATCCTACTGTAGTGAAAACAATTAATTCGCTCTTTAAATGTTTTGATTGTGATTTTTACAAACTTAAATGATCCTTATGTAATACAAATCTGTAAAACGTTTAATTCATAATTCATAGTCTCAGTATTGCTGCTGATAAATTCTTTTTTTTAATTTTCATTTGTTATATTTGTTTGTAATGTTTGCAACCGTTTATTTTTCCAACTACATTGGCTTGACAGGAGATGATGGGTTTAAATGCTCTTGTGATGAGTCCATTTTCCATCATGTGCTTCCAAAAATAAAATTCCTGTCAGTTAATGCTCCCCCTTTTTAAAAAAAAAAAAAAAAAGTGTATTTTTGGATTTCTCAAGCTTGAGTAGTTTTGTTTCTGTTTAAAGCTATTTAACTGCCACTCCTTAATCAACTAGGTGCTGCAAAACTATAATTGCGAGTGCCATTGTGACTTGACCTAGTAAATGTAAAGCAGAGTTGGCATTCATTGGTGGATGCCTGCAACCTGTCAGCACCTGTATATTGTGGGAGGCATTTGCCTTCTGGGCAGGGTTTTATCCCCTTGTGTGATCACTACCGTGGCACATGACTGGTGTTTCCCTGGTCCAAGATGCATTTTACTGCAGTGAAGCTGTTTTGATGCTTTGACCAGCAGTGTATTATTGTTTTATATTTATAACTTACTTAATTTTGTTTGCATAATTTTGCTAAATCTAATTAATGAAGACAAACAGTGGTGATTGGATACAGCCTGACAATTAATTTGGGATGTAATATTGTAGATTAGTTTTGATTTTATCGTTTAGATGTAATTGATATAACAATTTTGATTCATTGTAAAATTAGTAAACTTGTATGTGTATTTTAAGGAATAGACCGATAATGGAACTTTAGCATCTTATGCAATTTTATTTAAGAACTAGCTTTCTAGATTTTTGGCAAAGCATTGTTGTGGCTGAAAATGTGTATTAAAGATTGTAGGATTTGTTCGCAACCTGTGAAAGTGAAAAGCCCCCTTAACAGCTTAGCATGTTTGAAGATGTTCGTGATGCAGAAGATGCACTCCACAACCTGGACAGAAAGTGGGTGTGTGGCCGGCAAATTGAGATCCAGTTTGCCCAAGGTGATCGAAAAAGTAAGTATAATTCAAATGAAAGATTAAAATTAATGTGGCCTCCTTTACGTTGGCGAGACCAAGCATAGATTAGGCAGCTGTTTCACTGAAAGCTTGTATTCTGCGTCCTCCAAGGCCTGCTAGCTCTCCTTCCCACTCCCATATCAACCTTTTTGTCCTGGGCCTCCATTGCCAGTGAGGCCACTAAAAATGGAAAGCATGGCACTTCGTGGTCTGCTTGAGAAGCCCACAATCCACAGACATTTCAAGTATATCCCTGCCCTAGTACGCGCACATTTCTCCTGCGTCTATCATACATCGTCTGCACATTTGCTCCTGACCAGCTGAGTTCCACCAGGAATTTGTTTGCTCAAATTGAATGTATTTTTGAATTTAAATTTGAACTTTCTGCTATGCAAGGTCGCAAGAGGGGGTAAAAACACCTCCATGCCTTCTAGTCCTCCTTGTTTCATCTAAATCTCTTTCCAGCATAGTAATTTCTGAAAGTTGTGCTTTTAAGTTTTTTACATGTTTTTCATGTTTATTTGAGGCAAAAATGTATTGCACATCATAGACGGTAAGACTTTTTGATTCTTTATTTCTGACCTTGCATTTCTGCAAATCCTGACTTGAATAATTCCAGCACCTGGTCAGATGAAGTCAAAGGAACGAAGGTCCTCGCGAAGCTCACCTCGCTATGATCGTTACGATGACTATGATCGGAGGAGGCGGTCCAGAAGTCGCAGCTATGACCGGAGGAGGTCACGAAGTCGTTCATATGATCGCAGTCACAGGAGGTCTGACAGCCCGAAAAAGTAGGTGGTAATGACAACATTGTGCTTGACCTAAATTCAATGGAATCTCTTTCAGTTGTTTAACTGTGTCTCTTGTTGCTAGCTCACGGAGCAGATCCAGTGGAAAGCGCAGACGCAGCCGCAGTAACTCCTTCAATGACAGGTATGGGCAAGTGGACTGCATTGACTGCTACACATGTTTCTGTTAAAGTTTCTAGATTTAACAACTTAGCACTGTTAAGTAACTACATTAATCAGTGAGGTCTTTAACTTACCTAGCCTGAGTAAGTTGGGTGTACAGTAAGCTAGAGACTGAACTTGTGAGAACTCAATCAACATTGGATCACATTGAAACTGTTGTAAAAGAGTGCAGTAGGGAAGGATAGCCATGTTTCTGCATTAACCAGAGAGTCGTGTTCTTGTATCCTGGCAATCAGCACCAAAGGACCAAGAAATTGGTTTAAAGTGGCTGAGTAAACATGAGTTCACTGGTGAGACATTAAAATTTTTGCTTGGATGTAGAAAAGACTAGTGAGGGTAAATGTAAATGCAATGTATATTTTGCTAATGGAGAAAGAACAAGGCAGGGGTATTAATAACTGCTTCAAGTTGGTCTTCGCAGGAGAAGTGAGACAGGGTCTGCTAGACATATTAGCCAACCATGGCATGAGTAACAATCAGAAATTAATGTTGGTTAAAAAATAAAGCAGTTAAGTTGGTGAGCTTTAGAGCTAATAAACAAGTTATCATGTGGGTCTGAGTCCTTGTGTATACTTTAGGCCAAGGTAAATGTCTAATGAGTAGAGGCTTGTGGGACAAAATGCCGAAAATTGGAAATGTAATGTTGGATCAACATTCTCGTATTTTATTTAGTCTGAAGAAGGGTCCTGACCTGAAATGTCATCTGTCTGTCCCCCTCCACAGATATGACTGACCCTCTGAATTCCTCCAGCACTTTGTCTTTTGCTCAAGCCAATTATGTTGTTGAATAGTGTGAAGAGGCCACAGAATGAAAATGAAGATGCTGGAAATTGCTATTTTACCTACTTGCAGGAATGATTACATTTCAGTGCTTTAGTCACCAATTTTGAAAGATGCTCTAGAAATGTAATTCCATCTTTTCCCTTAGGCATAGACGTCGGCACCGTTCTTACACCAGATCAAGATCCAGGTCGAGGTCAAGATCTAGATCACGATCCAGGTCTAAATCAGTATCAAGATCAAAATCAGCATCCAGAAAGGAATCGAAGACACGATCACAATCAAGATCATGTACCCACTCGAGATCGGGGTCTAGGTCTAAATCCAGGTCGATGAGTGCCCACAAGTCTGACAGTCACCATGAAGACTGAAACAGTGGAATGGCATCCATTTTCAGCTTCCATTTGTGCTTCTTTTTTTATTTTATTTTTTTCTGGGGGGGGGTCTTGTAGATGTTAAGAGAAGGTGGGTACTGTTTTATGACTACAAGAAAATCTAGTGTGAAAGACTAATTTGTTGATGGTGCTTGAAAGATTTCAGCCACGATTTTAAACCGAATGGTGCAGTAACTACAACTAGTTAATTAACGTCCCGTTAACATTGGTATTATTCATTAGTTCATTGAAACTCTTTCACAATTTTGCTTTTAGGCAATTTTAGAGTTTGATCAATGACTATGCTGTGTTACTGTTGTTTTTTTTAAATAAAGCAGTGCCCTCTAAACTGTGCAACGAAACATACTAAATTGTTTTTGCAGTTAATATTCAATTGGATTAATAAAACTGCTGGTACAAATCAAACTGTGTGAATTAGAAATTTGTAAAGGCTGTTAACAAGTCACGAACAGTGCTGTATTCATTAACATAATGAGAATTTTATTATATCTTTCAATTTGTTGCCTGAAGTTCAATTTCAGGAATCACTTTGCTTGACTGATCACTTTAAGCACAATCAGAAAGTTGCAGCAATTTGCTGTCCAGACTCTTGTTCCGTTTGTGTGCATTGATGCAATGCAGTGATCGGGCATGCTTCCTGTAATATTGATTTGTGTATTTTGCATGACTGCTTTTTGTTTCATTCTTGGCTGTAAAGATAATTTGCTAACATTGTTGCAGAAACTACATTTATTTGAATGTAAGAAAACTACAGAAACTGGAGAATTTAGGCTTACTGAACAGCTGAGAAAGTGATCAAAAAACTTATTTTCTTTCATGTAGAAGCTTGTAAAAAAAGGGATTTTTATACTGTCTTTTTAATAAAAGCCGTTTGTAACAGTTCATCTATAGTATAAATGTTTTCAGTTAAGCTTTAAAATACCAAGTTGTGTAGCTTTTTGCATGGATAGAAAGATGTGACATTTTAAATGGTATTGATCTTTCAGGGCGTGTTGCTTTGAAGTAAAAGTAACAGTCGTATAATCTAAAGAATTTGCATTTGGGGCCCGAGAAGTCACATTTACCCATTCACATTGGGAGAAACGAAACTGGGTGAAAATTGGCGTAAGTGGCCTGATCAGCTGCCGTAACTTGCAGATGTATCAAATTGGGGCTCTACAACTACAAGTTGCTGGTTATCCTTTTAATTTGTGCCACTTTAGGGATCTGGCCAGGATATATACAGACTGCCTTGCCTTTTGAGGCCTGGTTTGATTCCTGTCTTGACTTAACCAGATTTTTGTGCTTGTGAAGGCCACAAATACAGACTATGCTTTTCATTACTTTTTTAGAGTTTGGTTTAAGATATGCAGTACAAAAACTCTCCTTGTAAACTTAGCACAGGTTCAGAATTGAAGCTAACGACATCTTGAGTTTTGGGGACAACTTGTGTAAGTCGTACTCATTCTTTTTGTTCATAGCTGACTGTAACTTCATTTGTAAATAAACCTCTGCTGTATAATAAAGCACCTGCAGGATCTGTTTCTTTTTTCCTCCTTTGCTGCAGCATGTTATGGCTTGTGCAGCGTAAGAGGCACCTTAGCTGATGGAGCCTATACCAGCTCTTAACAGGACTAGTTTATTTTCTTCCAATTACTTATTAGATAATTTATCTTCCATATTGTTGTCCACTATCATAATATCATATGGTCAATGTATTTCCTATCACAAATGTCCTATGCATGATGTCTGCTAATCTTTGTTTGTTATTATTCTGTTCTAATGCTGTTCACCCCTTTCATAACCACCTGACTATCAAGGTGAATAATCCCAAGTTTCTACATTTAAATACAGTGGCGTAGGAAAGTGGTGATGCTCAATTGGAATTATTCTATAATGTTCACAGCAGGAATAGGTAAGACATCCCAGAAGTTGCTATCGGGGTTTAAGATAAAGAGACTGCAGATGCATTGTGTCATGTTGCTGTTACAAAACCACTTTTCTAGATTGGATCCCATTTGCGACTTTGTCATCTAACCAATATTATCACTAAGAACCACCAAGTCTGTGCAGGAGTGATTGTTAAAAATACAGAACAAAAAGCAGGTGGTCTAGTAAAAACCACATTGAACCCTGCACCAAATGTCTTAAGTACTCAACCTTTACTACCTTATCATGAAGCATTCAGCTCACTAAATTCCATAACGTACATCAAATACCTTGCCTGTATCAGAAATCTTACTTTCAAATATCAGCTTGCATGACCTTCCCATGCTGACAGCCATAGAATCGTAGTGTGATAGTGTGGAAACAGGCCCTTTGGCCCAACATGTCCCCACCATCCTGTGTTTGGTCTATATCCCTCCAAACCTGTCGTAACTATTTCTTAAATGTTGGGATAGTGCCTGCCTCAACTACCTCCTCTGGCAGCTTGTTCCATACATTCACCACCCTTTGTGTTAGTCCTGTTAGTTATATCATCCTTTAATTTTCCCATTCCCAGAGTTAAACTGACTTTTATTTACAACTTTAACCTTTCTTGCCCTTTCTGAAGAACCCTGCAACATTAGTTAAGTCTATTCCCCGCCTGTATGACTTTAATCTTTGTTAAACACCTTTTTCCTAAGAATACTGCAAAGTCTGGGTTTGCTATTTCCTAAGAACATTAAAATTAATTGAACCCGCTACTTATATTAATAATATATACATATTTTCCTCAACATTCCTTCTGGCTATGGAATAGCCAATGTATAATTCCTCTCCCATTTAAACCCACAAATTAACAATCTGAAAGTCCAGGAATTTCAGTTCATTCATTATCTTTATGGGGGCTACCGGAATCAAGGGATACGAGGAGAAGGCAGGCACGGGTTACTGATTGTGGATGGTCAGCCATGATCACAATGAATGGTGGTGCTGGCTCGAAGGGCCGAATGGCCTCCTGCATCTATTTTGTATTATGCATTCCTCAGTTCATTAAGCAACCCTTCAGCAGCATAACCAGGATTCCCGTGCTATCCATTAACTGGTATTAGTGAATAAAGGTGTTGTCTGGCCATGTTAACAGCTAATGGTATTCCACTTATACTTATCCCCATTGATGGTAGGAAGAACACAATGGTGACTAACATGCCCAACCAAATGCAATCCTACAGTGGGTTAACACATGAAGAGGGACAGCACTAGGCCTGCACTCACTGGAGTTTAGAAGGATGAGGGAGGACCTCATTGAGACTCAATAGTGAAAAGCCTGGATAGAGGGGATGTGGGAGAGTCTCGGACCAGAAGCCCTAGCCCTGGAATTTTAGAAAGTAGATGAAACTGAATTTATTTAGCCAGGGTGGTGAATCTCGAATTATTTCCCACAGATGGCGGAGGAGACCACGTCAATAGATATTTTTAAGGTGGAGATGGACAGATTCTAGATTAGTACAGGTGTCGGGGGATATGGGGAGAAGGCAGGAGAATGGGATCAGCTATGATTGATTGGCAGAGGTAAACACAAAATGCTGGACTACCTCAGCGGGACAAGCAGCATCTCTGGAGAGAAGGAATGGGTGACGTCTTGGGTCAAGACACTTCAGACTGATGTTGGGAGTGGGCAGGACGGATAAGAATGTAGTCGGTGACAGACTGGTGGGAGAACTGGGAAGGGAGAGGGAAACTAAGGGCCATTTGAAGTTCGAGAAGTCAATGTTCATATCGCTGGGGTGTAAGCTACCCAAGCGAAATATGAGGTTCCGTTCATCCAATTTCTGCTGGGCCTCGCTTTGACAATGGAGGAGGCCCAGGACAGCTGCTGATGCGGAGGCTGCTGCTGCGGGTCTGCGGAGAGCGGCGCCGGGAGCCCGCGGCTCCTCTGGAGGGAGACCGCTTTTCGGGGCTCCTGCAACGGCGAATTCTCCCGCCCGAGTTGCGGGGTCGAAGAGCTCCTGGAGCGGGGCCTAACACCATTGCCCCGCGCGGCTGGAACGGCTGCGGGACTTTACGAGCGCACACCGGGGGCTCCAACACCAAGACCCGGTGTGCGACCTCGCACCACCCAGCGTGGCTTCAATGGCCACGGGACAATCGCCATCGCCAGCCGGGGGCTTTGACTTTGACTCTGACATCGGGGGGGGGGGGGGGGAGAGAGTGCAGTGGAGAGATACGTTTTTTTGGCCTTCCATCACAGCTATGTGATGGATGTTTATGTAAAATTGTAATTATGTTGTGTCTGGGTCTATTTGTGTGTAATGTATGGCTGCAGAAACGGCATTTCGTTTGGACCTCTAGGGGTCCAAATGACAAATAAATTGACTCTTGAAAGGTCAGTTTGGGAATGGGAGGGGGAGTTGAAGTGTTGGGCCACCGGGAGATCAGGTAGGTTAAGGTGGACTGACGGAAGTGTCCAGCGAAACGATCGTCGAGCCTGCGCTTGGTCTCACCGATGGACAGAAGTTGACACCAGGAACAGCGGATACAGTAGATGAGGTGCAAGTGAACCTCTGCCTCGCCTGAAAAGACTGTTGGGGTCCTTGGATGGAGTCGAGGGGGAGAGGAAGAAGGGTCTCAACCCAAAACATTACCCATTCCTTCTCTCCAGAGATGCTGCCTGCCCTCCTGAATTACTCCAGCATTTTGTGTCTATCTTCGATTAAAACCAGCATCTGCAGTTCTTTCCTGCATATTGATTGGCATAGACTTGACGGGCTTAATTGCCTTATTCTGCTCCTATCACTTATGAACTTATACTTGGCAACTGGGTAACAAGCAAAGACAGAGAGTGTGGTTTCAATTAACACAGGAGCCATGCAATGAATGCCCCAAAGTGTGCAAACTCAATTGTCTGGACCAAAAGACAAACAACCCAAATGGGGGAGAAACGGAAATCTTTATTGTTATATAAATCATTACACTACCATTCAATTAAATACATATTTTAAATTCATTGACTTAATTTGGTTTCAACAGTAATTGGAATAATTCCATTATTGTATTTAACTTGTCCATCAAATCTAAATTGGGGAGATTATAAATTAAAAAAATGACCTTTTTTCTGGATTTTGGGCTGCTGAATTGGGACATTTGTACCCAATTTAATTATGATATTTTGTATTCAAATAGTAGGCCCTCTACCTGGCATTAACTGAGAGGCAACAGAATGCCCATTATTGAATAAATGTCTGCTTTATATAATGAAAGGACAAATAGCAAACATGACATTCTGGGGGAAATCTGAGTGATCACTGAATTACAATTGAATCAAATGTCATTATTACAGAATGTGTTATTGAAAATTTATATCAAACCCAATTTCTAAATATTAAGGCAAAAGAAGTACCCAAGCCACATCTGAGATGAATGGGCTCCATTGGTGTGTATGAATGTTGTTTTTGCAATCTTTGCCCGGTTCTGATGAAACATGAAGCAATCAGCTTTGATCCACGGTTTAAAAGATCAACAAAGAACATGGTACACCATTGCACAAGTGCGATCAAAAATCGTGGCATCAATCCAGGCTCATTCCAATCCTGACATTAACAGTACAGAATCCATACTTCATTTTCCCTACCATTGATAAAAGGATTACCAAAAGCAAAGTCAGATATGATCAGGTAACTACATTGAAAATAATGTATAACAGATACAGGTTTGGCACAGCAACCTCATTCTGTGTTTTTTTTTAAATAGGAAATGAGCTATTATTTCTGCAACTTAGTTTTTTTTTTAATGCTCGTTTTCACACCCGCAATCGCAGCTTTCAGGTCACGTTGTCAACAACTTAACTTTTTCTTACTCATTTGTATATTTTTTTTAAAGAAAATTAATCTTAGGTTTACACACGCCACGAAAGATGGCATTGTTTACACTGACCTATCGTACCAAAATACTTTATCAACAGGGACACCCCGTTTTAAAATATACATATGCACATTCTTAATCCTTGTATACTGGCAGCGGTTTTAACAGTAACAAACTCATTATCCCTGTACAAGAATTCTTTTTGGCAAATGATAAAATCTAAAACCAAATTTGGATTCCAGGTTTGCATCAAAGCAAAGGAGATGTTTGAAAGACCAAAGCCTTCGGAGAGGCAAGATGAAAGTTTGCTCAAATGAAACCATTTACGAAGATCTGCTTTGGTCAGCAGTGATTGGCAGGCAACATGATAGCTCAATGACTTTTCTGTGTTAATACAACTAAACAGGTAGTTTTAAGTAATAGCCTGTTCAATAAATACACTTACTCAGTTGGTTGGTAGCATTAAAAATTCTTTTCTCAATAAAAGTGAACAATAAAACAAGGGGGCTCTGCAAGGAGTTGATGCTGGAGGTTATGGCTGTGGCTTGTTGCCTGCCCTGTGTACAAGCTGCCTCCAACATACAACAGTTCAATGATCAAGAGTTGCAAAAATCCCATTGAAGAATGGATGTAGTGAAAGGTATGTAGCACATGGGCTACACATACAACCTGCGTTGGTTAATTGCAGCTAGACAATTGGGAAAGGAAGCAACATTAAAGCTGCCTCAGTACTTTGGACCCAAGTGGATGACACACTTACTTCATTGCACATAGGAACATGCCCAGCAATGGGAGACTCAGACACAGAACTCAGCTCTTTCCTCTTTAAGGAAGAAGAGGGAAAGGCAGGCAAAGCTGGATGAGAAAACAAGTTCACTTCTGCAATACTAAGTCCAAGCTGCACAAAGGCACCAAACCTCACCAAGCTGGGCCAATGTACACTAAGCAAGTAAACACCCTGGGTGGGTAATTAAAGGCAGCATGTGGCTGAAATTTTTAAACTCTACTGAAAGATGTAATTAAAAACAAGAATGCCAGCCCTGAACAAACCCCACATTTGAGCTACAGTCTATGCTTGCACTTTAAGTAAGGTCTTCAATTGAAAGGCCATGTCACTGTGGTCAGAAGGGTCCAGGGGAATATGTACCCAGTGGCTTGGTGGTCTGGGTAACACACTTGGTGATGGTGGCTCACTGAACTTGGCTCCAGCGTAGTGCTGGTCACACTGTGACCGGAGTAGTGCACCCGAGCTGCTCACAACGGCCTCCCAGCTCTGACTATTGGGAAAGTGCATAACATTCTTTGCTTCCTTCTGAGCAACCCGATACACATCGGACATGAACAAACAGCATCCGTGAGCCTGCTCGCCTTTCTTGTGCGCCATCTTCACGTGGTTGAGGCCGTCGTCTCTGCCGTTCTGGCGGTCATTGGTCAAGTGCTCATTTCTCTTGGCAGTGGAGTGGCACGGCTGTGATATCGGAATGTTCAGTCCCTCAACCCCTCCCATCTTCCTCTGAACAACCTGTGTGGACTGAAACAAAAAGCTTTGTTTAGATTAGAGATGAGGCTAGCACTCCGGCCCGCAGAGTCCACGCCATCCATCAATCACTTTGTAGTTTAGTTTATTGTCACCCGTACCAAGGTAGGCATGCAGGTGCAGCAGGCAGTAAAGAAAGCGAATGGTATGTTAGCTTTCATTGCAAAAGGATTTGAGTATAGGAGCAGAGAGGTTCTACTGCAGTTGTACAGGGTCTTGGTGAGACCACACCTGGAGTATTGCGTACAGTCTTGGTCTCCAAATCTGAGGAAGGACATTATTGCCATAGAGGGAGTGCAGAGACGGTTCACCAGACTGATTCCTGGGATGTCAGGACTGTCTTATGAAGAAAGACTGGATAGACTTGGTTTATACTCTCTAGAATTTAGAAGATTGAGAGGGGATCTTATAGAAACTTACAAAATTCTTAAGGGTTGGACAGGCTAGATGCAGGAAGATTGCTCCCGATGTTAGGGAAGTCCAGGACAAGGGGTCACAGCTTAAGGATAAAGGGGAAATCCTTTAAAACCGAGATGAGAAGAACTTTTTTCACGCAGAGAGTGGTGAATCTATGGAACTCTCTGCCACAGAGGGTAGTTGATGCCAGTTCATTGAGAGGGAGTTAGATGTGACCCTTGTGGCCAAGGGGATCAGGGGGTATGGAGAGAAGGCAGGTACGGGATACTGAGTTGGATGATCAGCCATGATCATATTGAATGGCGGTGCAGGCTCGAAGGGCCGAATGGCCTACTCCTGCACCTAATTTCTATGTTTCTATGTTTCTATGTACCAAGGTAAACATAGAAAATAGGTGCAGGAGTAGGCCATTCGGCCCTTCGAGCCTGCACCATTTGCCATTCAATATGATCATGGCTGATCATCCCACTCAGTATCCTGTACCTGCCTTCTCTCCATACCAAGGTACAGTGAAAAGCTTTTGTTGCGTGCTATCCAGTCAGTGGAAAGACAATACATCATTACCACTAGCACCATCCTACACACACACTAGAGACAATTTCCAATTCTTATCGAAGCCAATTAACCTACAAACCTGTACGCCTTTGTAGTGTGTAAGGGAACCCACACAGTCACGGGGAGAACGTACAAACTCCGTACAGACAGCACCCGTAGTCGGGGTCGAACCCAGATCTCTGGCGCTGTGAGGCAGCAGCTCTACCCGCTGCGCCATCGTGACGCCCACTTTCTCATCCACTCCGAAAACACTTGGGGCAATTTACAGAGGCCAAATAACCTACAAACCCACACGTCCTTTGAATGTGGAAAGAAACCCACGCAACCACAAGGAGAATGTACAAACTGCACGGACACAGACAGCAACTCTAGTCAGGATCAAAGCCAGGTCTCTGCTGCTGTGAATGCAGCAATTCTCTCACTGCCGCCCACAAACTTTTTCTGCAACGCCTGAATAAACTAAGGTACACCTTAAAATGCTTGAACAACATTTGAACTTGAGCAGGACATCTACATGTTTTGTGCATAGACATATGACAATGTTAGAGATGAGAATTGAAGCTTTCATGTTTATGCCTACACTAAGACGGCAGCAAACTCATTCATTGAACAGCCCAACACATCAAACTTTGCTGCCTCCAAGTAGAGGTTGGCAATTTTACTTCGGAGTCACGTGAGTGACTACGTGAAGAACCCGTCCAGCACGCATGCGCGACATTGAGTTTACGCAGTGCAACAGCGACACAGCGGGAGTCGGGCGCTCCCGCTACAGTTTACAAAGACGGACCGTCAGGTAAGTTTATTCTGAGGTCGTTTTTTCCGGAAAAGAAGGGTGTTGTTTTGTTTCAACAGGGAGAACATGAACAAAACAAAACCATCCAAGAAATCTTCCCCCCGTTCGACTCCAACGGAGGAGCGTTCCATCAGTGGGGGCAAGAGGCGGTAGGACCGCTAACCCAGCGATCCGCCATCCCCGACACCGTGCCGAGCCCAGTCCCGCTAGCGCAGCCTGAGCAGCGGGCTGGATGTAAAGCAGCACGGAACACCAACCGGCCGGTGGTTTCCGATTCATCGGACGGGGACGTCTCACCGCCCGCGCGGGGCAGAGACAGCCGCCTGAGCCGCGTGGAGCGGTTCGTGGAGCATAAGCTCCAGCGTGACTTGCTTCGAGAGGGGCAGTCTCGCAGAGGGAGTTCAGGCACTCCCACCACAGTGCCTCACAACGTACTGGCCATCGCTTCCCCCTCTTCCGAGGGCAGCTTTGGCAACCAGGGCTGGGCTGGTCAAGAAGAGGGGTCACTGGCCGAAGATGTCGGGAGTACGCTTGGGGTACAGGAACAGAAAGAGCTACTGGGTGTGGTAGATCACTACGTGGCAGCTCCACGTGCAGGACGGCCATTAGAGCCAAATCTGGCGTCCAGCATTAACTACCTGTCCTTCAAGCCCCTACAAGAGCAGGTAGTCAATGAGGCCCTAGAGCTGTATTCGGCCCCAGAGAATTGTGCCTCGCTCAACGTGCCGGCCGTCAACAGCCAAATCTGGGGGCACGTTGGGCCAAATATCTGCAATCAAGAGCTCAAACTACAGCAGATCCTCAGACTCCTGACGTCAGCCATCACTTCGTATGGTCGTTCTGTGGATGGGACAGAAATGACCACGAATCAGCAGGATACACTCGCTCTGCTGTGCAATACCCAGTTAGAAATTAACAACCTCCGCAAGGAGGTTATAAGACCTGCCCTCGACCCGAAATTCGCGGGTTTGTGCAAAACGCCGACCACAGAGCCAGAAATCCTGCTCTTCGGCAAAAACCTCTCCAAGAAAGTAAAAGATATGGAGGAGTCCAAAACATTTGGCCTCATGAGGGCAGGCCCCGGGACGAGCAAAGCCACTAAAGCACATCACCACCGGAAGCCTTTTTTAGGCCAAGGCCCAGAACGGACCCCATGGAAAATGCGCCACCCCCCAACCAGCAACACATCAGACAACTCATCAGAAGACTCATTGTCCGACAAAGATGCAAAAGAAACACCCGTAACCATGGAGGTAGGTGGGTCTGGTTCCTACCAGCATATAGAAAGTGGGGGTTCTATACTAACAGGGGGGAGATTACACCTGTTTGAGCAAGCATGGAAGTCTATCACGAATGACAAGTATATACTCAACAGCATTCGTGGATACAAAATACAGTTTGCACTAGAAAAATTGTCACCAGTTCAGCATTCACCCCAAAGGGTCTTTTCCCTCTCAGTTAAAGAAAAACGAGAGGGACAAGCTGAACTGGTGAGGCTAATCACAAAGGGTATCATTGAAAAAAACAAACATGAACCCTTGGAATTTGTCTCTAATATATTCACTAAAACTTAAAAAGATGGTGGATGTTGCATCATAATTGACTTAACTTCACAAAATATGTTTGTTAAGTATGTACATTTCAAAATGGAAACGTTCGGCAGTGAGTGAAGTATGAACTGTTACATGGTTTGAAATCACAGAGCTTTAAAATCTTCACGTAGTCACTCACGTGACTCCGAAGTAAAATAGTAAGATTAAACGAGAACTTACCAGTTTGAAGTTTGATCTGTATTTTATGAGGAGTTACAGTGAGGGATTACGTGCCCTCCGCTCCCACCCTCAATAATAGAGATCAAACTGGTATCTAAGCTCTCCTTTTCTTTACTATGTTTATGTTTATTTCAATTACTGTGTCTCTGTGATTCCACACCGCTGCTTTGAAGAATGCCGTGCCTGCGCGCTGGACGGGTTCTTCACGTAATCCCTCATCGTAACTCCTCATAAAATACAGATCAAACTTCAAACTGGTAAGTTCTCGTTTAATCTTACTATTAAACCAACACCAATAACCCAGCGACAAGCTCACATCCCAGTTTCCCACTGACATTAAACATGTTCACCCAGCACAAGGGCAATACATGTTGTTACCCACAGCCAATCTGAATAGGTGGGGAGAATACACACATTCCCCAGGGCAGGGGAATAGGTTTAAGGTGAGATAGGAGCAGAATCAGGCCATTCGGCCCATCAGGTTTACTCCGCCATTCAATCATGGCTGATCTATCTTCTCTTCCCCTCTCAACCCATTCACCTGCCTTCTCCCCATAGCCCCTGACACCCAAACTAATCAAGAATCTATCAATCTCCACCTTAAAACTGTCCACTGACTTGTGGCCTCCACAGCCGTCTGTGGCAATGAATTCCACAGATTCACCACCTTCTGACTGAAGAAATTCCTCCTCATCTCCTTTCTAAAGGTAGGTCCATGAATTCTGAGGCTGTGCCCTCTGGTCCTAGACTCTTCAACCAATGGAAACAGAAACATCTTCTCCACAACCACTCTATCCAGGCCTTTCACTATTCAGTAAGTTTCAATGAGAAACCCACTCATCCTTCTAAACTCCAGCGAGTTCAGTCCGAATGACAAATGCTTATCATAGGTTAACCCACTCATTCCTGGGATAATTCTTGTAAACCTTCTCTGGACCCTCTCCAGAGCCAGCACATCCTTCCTCAGATATGGAGCCTAAAACTGCTTACAATACTCCAAATGTGATCTGACCAGCACCTTATAGAGCCTCAGCATTACACCTCTATTTTTATATTTGAGCCCTCTTGAAATAAATGTAACGTTGCATTTGCCTGAATGGAGAAAGATTTAGCAGGAACCCGAGAGCTACTTTTTTTTCACTTGGTGGGGGAGGGGAGGTGTGGGTTTCTGAAATGAACTGCCAGAGGAAGTGGTTGAGGCAGCTTCTAGAACATTTAAAAGACACTCGGGCAGGTACATGGATAGGAAACGTTTCAGGGTCACGGGGCCCAAATGTGAGGAATTAGACAGGGTATCTTGGTAGTCTTGAATGAGTTGGGATCAAGGGCCCGTTTCCTTGCTGTATGACTGTAACCAGAGTTCGGAGGTGGAGATAGAGATGAACTATTTCTACAACAAGTCTGAGTGTTTGCAAATTCCTGGGAGGTGTTGAATATATTCAGGCCAGGATTGGAGTGACCCAGAAGTGTTACGGGCGGCACGGTGGCGCAGTGGTAGAGTTGCTGCCTTCCACTGCCAGAGACCAAGGTTTTACCCTGACTACGGGTGCTTGTATGTACGTTCTCCCTGTGACTGTGTGGGTTTTCTCCAGGTGCTCTGGTTTCCTCCTACACTCCAAAGATGCACAGGTTTGAGGGGTTAAATTGTCCCTAGTGTGTGTAGAATTGTGTTAATGTGCGGGGATCGCTGGTCGGCATGGACTCGGTGGGCCGAAGGACCTGTTTCTGCGCTGTATCTCTAAACTAATCAATCCCATTGTTTCGTTACTGCCATTATTGATAAATGGCACTAAAAGTAATCTTGCAGGTACAGCAGGCAGTGAAGAAAGCCAATGGCATGTTGGCCTTCATAACAAGAGGAGTTGAGTATAGGAGCAAAGAGGTCCTTCTGCAGTTGTACAGAACCCTAGTGAGTCCACACCTGGAGTATTGTGTGCGGTTTTGGTCCCCTAATTTGAGGAAGGACATTCTTGCTATTGAGGGAGTGCAGCGTAGGTTCACCAGGTTAATTCCCGGGATGGCGGGACTGTCATATGTTGATAGAATGGAGCGTCTGGGCTTGTATACTATAGAATTTAGGATGAGATGGAATCTTATTGAAACATAAGAATATTAAGGGTTTGGGCACATTAGAGGCAAGAAACATGTTCCTGATGTTGGGGGAGTCCAGAACAAGGGGCCACAGTTTAAGAATAAGGGGTAAGCCATTTAGAACAGAGATGAGGAAAAACCTTTTCACCCAGAGAGTTGTGAATCTGTGGAATTCTCTGCCTCAGAGGGTGGTGGAGGCCTATTCTCTGGAGGCTTTCAAGAGAGAGTTAGATAGATCTCTTAACAATAGCAGAGTCAGGGGGTATGGGGAGAAGGCAGGAACAGGGTACTGCTTGTGGATGATCAGCCATGATCACAGTGAATGGCGGTGCTGGCTCGAAGGGCCAAATGGCCTCCTCCTGCACCTATTGTCTATTGATAGTAATTTAAAAAAATGTGAATTCAATCACCCAAAATTAAAGTTTTTAACTGCTCTGGTGGGATTTAACTTTCAAGGCCAGGATTCAATAGCGCAAGCTGCACACCCCCCCTATAGTAAGACCACAGCCCCCATACTACACACGTGCTCCCCCCATTCTGAAGGAAGGTTTCTGCTATAGCACGGTCAACCAAAGGTTTATCAGACAAATAGAAGCGGACTGTTTTCAAACTAATAAGAGGCCTCAAGGCCAGCTAGACCCACCTCACCTTAAAGCGGGTAGCTACCGACAATGTGGATGTGTTGATAGTTCACAGTGTAATGGAAAACAGTGAATGTAAAGGCACTATTCATGGAGAGAAGCAGGAAGCAGGAAACTGTAGGAAAATTGCTGGAATGCACGAAGTAGGTAACAGCAGGTCATTTGGAAAAGCATAAAGCAATGAAGTGGAGTCAACAGTTTTATGACATGGAAATATGGTGGTGCTGGAGTAAGGTGGAGACGTAACAAACGGGTGGGGGGTTGGGTGGGGGGGGGCAAGCGAGGGGGAAGACGGCAAATCAGAAGCTGAGGCACAAGTTCAGGGGGCTTCCCCATTGGTGGGAATGTGCAGTCATTCCCATCGGGATCATTGGCTAACAAACAATAGGAATAAAGACCATTGAATCTGAAGATGGCCCCGACCTGAAGCGTTGTTCATCGTCTTTCTCCACAGATGTTGTCTGATCCTCTGAGTTACTCCAGCACTTTGTGTCTATTTTTGGTACGAACCAGCATCTGCTGTTCTGTTTCTACAATAGGGATGCATTAATCCTTTCCTCTGCCTCCACTTGTCTACTTATCTTGCACCTGTGGCGCAGCGGTAGAGTTGCCATCTCACGGCACCAGAGACCCGGGTTCAATCCTGACCTCTGGTGCTGTCCGTACAGAGTTTGTACGTTCTCCCTGGGACCTTGTGGGTTTTCTCTGGGTGCTCCGGTTTCCTCCCACACTCCAAAGACGTACAGGTTTGTAGGTTAATTGGCCCTCTGTAAGTTGAGAACTCTGTTAAGGGTGTAGGCTAGAACTAGTGTACAGAGTATTCAGGTGATTCTTGGTCTCTGGACCAAAGGGCCCGTTTCCACATTGTATCTCTCATCTAAAATTATTTGACACTCTCAGAACACAGAAGACATGGAACACAGTACAGCAGAGGATCAGGCCCTTCAGCCCACAATGTTTGTGCCTCATTGCTCTGGGAATATTGTTACTGACGCACATCCGATTACAGTAAATAGTTATGACCACTCTGGACAATCACAAATGTACAAGTCAGCGTTTCACCCTGTACCCACCCCAGTGTGTGGATAGTGAGATGGAGGGGTCCTGGTCTTTGGGTAGGGAGTTGGGGTTCGGAGAAGGGGGGCCGGAGGGGGCTGGGGTCCGGGGACGGGTGGTCAGGCAGGAGTTGGGGTGCAGAGGGAGAGGGGGAGGGGGGGCTAGGGACAAGAGGGGACTGGGGTCGGGTGTCTGGGGGGGGGGGAGGAAAGAGGGTCTGGGGGGGAGGGAGCAGGGAAGGGGGTTGATAAAGGGGTCGTGGGGGGGGGCAAGCGTCTGGGGGGGGGGCTGGAGAGAACAGGGATCAGGGGTCAGGCAGAGCAGGGTGCCGATAGAGGGGTGGGGGTGGGGGGGGAGAAGAGAACGGGGCCAGGGGTACGGGAGCATGAGTGGGGAGGGGGTTGTGGCAGGGGGGGGAGGGGGGGAGGGGGTCCGGGGACGGGAGGTCAGGTAGCAGGGGACAGGCGGGGGTTGTGGTGCAGAGCAAGGGGGGGTCTAGTGGGGACTGGGGGGGAGGAGAAGGGGGTCCGGGGGGGGCTGGGGTCCGGGGTCCGGGAGCAGCCGCGCTGGGGGAACCGATCCACCTACCTGGAGCCCCGGCCGCGGGAACTGTCCCCGGCAGCTGCAGCGGGTCTCGGGCGCGGGGTGAGGCCGGCATGGGCGCGCCCCAGGCGGGGAGAGAGGCTCAAGGAGGCGGCGGGGACGGAGACCGAGACCCGCGAGCGGAACGGGCGGCACAACTTTCAAATCGTCCCAACTCCGCCTCTTCCCCCCGCCCGCCCAGAGACGGAGACGGAGACGGAGCGCTCCCTCCCCCACAACACCCCCCCCCCCCCCCCACACACACACACACCAACCTCCCCCTCCCCCTCCCCTCCTCACCCCCACACACCCCCACCACACACCCGAACCCCCTGGAGAGGGAGCGCTCCCCCCACACACACATCCCTCCCCCCCGTGAGAGTGAAAGTCTATCCAGCCAGATCAGATATTCTGTACATAAATAAATACACTCAGTTCAAAGTCAAGTACAATAGAAGGTACACAAAAGTGCTGGAGAAACTCAGCGGGTGCAGCAGCATCTATGGAGCGAAGGAAATAGGCGACGTTTCGGTCCGAAACCCTTCTTCAGACACAATATAGCCAGGGAAGGGACCGTGGGAGAACAGAAGGCAATGATTGGGGAATGGATGGCGACCGGTTTGGCAAATGCCCCCATTTCATGGGCAAGGGGGTCACACTAAATGTCCCGTTCAATGCTCTGTCCCATTTGGGCTCCTCTGACTTTGTCTTCTCTCATTTTCCACCAAATTCAAAATTAAGACAAGAAAACACTTCATAGAGTAATCCAACATGGAAACAGGCCATTCAACCCGACTCAACACCAAATCCCATTATTGGGCCCATATCCCTCTAAATCTTTCCTATCCATGAATCTGTCCATGTACCTTTCAGATGTTGTTGTGGTATCTGTCATGGCAGAGAGTTTGGTACACAGCAGAGAAGCAAGCGTTGTCTGCGGAGGGCGCTCAGCATCGCCAAGGACTGCTCTCACCTCAACCATGGACTGTTTACCCTCCTACCATCCGGGAGGCGCTACAGGTCTCTCCGTTGCCGAACCAGCAGGTCGAGGAACAGCTTCTTTCCGGCGGCTGTCACTCTACTCAACAACGTACCTCGGTGACTGCCAATCACCACCCCCCCCTCTGGACACTTATTATTATTTATTCAAATCGTTTGCTATGTCGCTCTTCCAGGGAGAGGCTAAATGCATTTCGTTGTCTCTGTACTGTACACTGACAATGACAATTAAAGTTGAATCTGAATCTGAATCTGAATCTGAAACAGGCCCTTCATGCCAACCAAGACGTCTACCTGAATTAGTCCCATTTATGTGGGTTCAGGCCTGTATCTCCAAACCTTTGGAGTCACCTGAACTAGTCCAGGTGCTGTTTTAACAAAAAAAAGTCCCAAACTGTATGTGATGGATGGTCAGAAGAATTCTATGTCTATGATGTAATCAGTCTGAAGACACGTCACCTATCCATGTTCTTTCAATCTGAAGAAGGGCCCCAAGCCGAAACGTCACCCATCCCTTTTCTCCAGAAATGCTGCCTGACTCGCTGAGTTACTCCAGCACTTTGTGTCTTTCTCTGGGGATGCTGTCTGACCCATGTAGTTACTCCAGCACTCTGTAACACAGAATTCAAGAACTTCAGATCGCCAGCTTTTCCAGTTTGCCTCGGTTGGTTCTGGTGAAAGATTTACTGGTGTTTGTTTAGCTTATTATTACCATTTGTACAGTGAAATGCCTTGTTTATGTGCTATCCAGTCAGACTGCCATGAGTACAACCAATCCATACTAAGTACAACAGGTAGTACAAAGCAGAAAATACCATTGCAGAATAGAGTTACAGGGTTGTTGTGTTACCGTTACAGAGAAACAAGATGTAGGTTGGGAGATGGGGACTACATCCTAGACTATGGGAGACTCAGGAGGTGATAACAGTACGGAAGAAGCTGTTCCTGGATCTAGTGGTACCTGGTTTCAGTGCAATGTTGTAGGTGATTTGTGAGACCACACCTGGAGTATTGTGTGCAATTTTGGTCCCCTAATTTGAGGAAGGACATTCTTGCTATTGAGGGAGTGCAGAGTAGGTTTACAAGGTTAATTCTCGGGATGGCGGGACTGTTGTCTGCTGAGAGAATGGAGCGGCTGGGCTTGTACATTCTGCAGTTTAGAAGGATGAGAGGGTATCTCTTTGAAACATATAAGATTTTCAAGGGTTTGGACACGCTAGAGGCAGGAAACATGTTCCCGATGTTGGGGGAGTCCAGAACCAGGGGCCACAGTTTAAGAAAAAGGGGTATGCCATTTAGAACGGAGACAAGGAAACACTTCTTCACACAGAGAGTTGTGAGTCTGTGGAATTCTCTGCCTCAGAGGGCGGTGGAGGCCGGTTCTCTGGATACTTTCAAGAGAGAGCTAGATAGGGCTCTTAAAAATAGCGGAGTCAGGGGATATGGGGAGAAGGCAGGAACGGGGTACAGATTGTGGATGATCAGCCATGACCACATTGAATGGCGGTACTGGCTCGAAGGGCCGAATGGCCTACTCCTGCACCTATTGTCTATTGTGATTATTTTATAATAAAACTATTCAGATATCTCAACAAATTGAGCACAATAAAGAGCAATGAACTTCTCCTACCAGTTTGACCTTGCAGTTATCATCTTCTTGGATGCTTGAGATTATCTCACAGTATCATTCACTGTTGTTCAGAACATAGAGCAGTACAGCACAGGAACAGGCCCTTGATAGGCCCGAATGGCCTAACTCTGCTCTTATAATTTATGAACTGCCTCAACCACCACCCTCTGCAGCAAAAAGTCCAGGCACATCTCCATTCTACTTTGCCTCTGTTGCTGTGGCAACATCTCAGTTTACACCGCCTAATTCTGCCTGGAATTGTTTTTTGACAAGTTTAATTTTTACTCTGCAGCGTACTACACAGAACCCAAGCTACTCATCAGGTTAACGGCATCTGGGTGGACATTCACATTGGTCTCCCGCGGTACCCCTGAAGCCAGTGATTGTTGGAACAGTGCAGGGAGGAAGAACATCTCCTTCCAGTCCGAGATCTGGCACCAACGAGACGGAAATGGTCTCTACCCGCTGGAGAGTATTCTGGCAGTCGCCAATGGCAACAGGAGCTCCAGCTACAGCTTTGAGTTAAGGAATTATGTTTTACCAGCAGTCGGTCTCCAGAACATTCAATCTATCCGTAGGTATGTGGACTGTGTTGTCCTTATCCCACAGGCTGAGCAGACACATGAGAGTAGTCGGGGAAAGTGTTGGCGAAATCCTCAGGGGAATGTTTTTCTGTACATTTGGACAGTCATCAGGGGATAGACTGTGTGTGTGTCTATCTGTGTGTCTGTTGGTGTATGTTTGTTTGTGTGTGTCTGTCGGTGCATGTTTGTCTGTGTGTGTGTGTGTGTGTCTGTGTGCCTGTGTGTGTGTCTATCTGTGCCTGTGTGTCTGTCGGTGTATGTTTGTCTGTCTGTGTATGTTTGTTTGTCTGTGTGTGTGTGTCTGTCGGTGTATGTTTGTTTGTCTGTGTGTGTGCGTCTGTCTGTCGGTGCATGTTTGTCTCTGTGTGTGTGTGTGTGTCTGTCGGTGTATGTTTGTTTGTCGGTGTATGTTTGTTTGATTGTGTGTGTGTGTGTGTCTGTCTGTCGTGCATGTTTGTCTGTGTGTGTGTGCTGTGCTTCTATCTGTGTGTGTGTGTGTCTGAGTGCGTAGCTAGCTGCGTGTGCATCCACGTTCTGAGTCTGCCTGGCGAGAGGCTGGGACACATGGAATCCAAGGTGTGCAGCAAGCTGGATCCAAACTGGCTCAGTGAGAAAGGGTGACAAAGAGTGGTGAATGTATGAAAGGAGCTGCCAGAGGAGGTAGTTGAGGCAGGGTCTACAGGGACGTTGTACATGTACATGGATGTACATGGATAGGACAGGTTCAGAGGATATGGGCCACACGCGGGCAGGTAGGGCAAATGAAAGTGCTGGAGTAACTCAGTGGCAGGGTCAGGCAGCGTCTCTGGAGAAAGAAATAGATGGAGTTTCGGGTCGAGACCCTACTTCAGACACAGGGTATGTTGGGTGGTGTGGGCAGGTTGGGTCAATGGGCACTGTTTCCACAGCTGTGACATATATATAAACCTCATGGATAGGAATTCAGGAAGGTGTTTGATAAAGTTACGAATGACCCAACATTTGTGGTATTGTGGAGAGTGGTGAAGGCTGTCAAAGTCAACAGCCATATACAGTATATACCAGGTAGAAAGCTGGGCAGAGCAAGGGCAAAGACAATGTAACCCCAGCTGGTGTTGATGATGCTGTACATCTCCCAACCTCGCCATGTTTCTGCTCTTTATGTTTCAGTCTCAACATGGTTATTTTTATGCTAATTGAAGAAAAAAATAACTGATATGTGTCACTCAGAACCTGGTTACCACATAAACAGCTGCAGAGTTTGAATTAACTCTGAAACCTCTGCAGCTTTCACACTTAAGGAGAAGACATTGCCAAACTC
>JAWMAR010000025.1:12445479-12457280 GCA_036785375.1 Leucoraja ocellata | reverse complement strand
ACAACACACACACAACACACTCAATAAACAAACCAAGAATCTCCACAGACTGGACGTTCATTTATGTGATGACACGCATAGTTCAATGGTGATAGGAGCAGAATTAGGCCATTCGGCCATCAAGTCTATTCAATCATGACTAACCTATCTCTCCTAATCCCATTCTCCTGCCTTCTCTGGAGAAAACCCACACAGGTCACGGGGAGAAGGTACAAACTCCGTACAGACGCATGACCCGAGGTGTCAGGGGTTATGGGGAGAAGGCAGGAGAATGGGGTTGAGAGGGGAAGATAGATCAACCATGACTGAACGGTGGAGTAGACTGGGTGGGCTTTCTCCTGCCTTCTCCCCATAGCCCCTGACACCAAGGGTCCTTGTTTACATCAGTGCCCAGCCGTGTTGTACAGTAAGGGCTGCAGGAGAGTAAACTCCATGGCTGAATGGCCTAATTTGCTTCAATAAGGTACCAACTGCGGAGCGGGTCCCCACCGTGTGGGGTTGTGAGTGGGGTCCCGGGAGCGGGAGGTCTGGGGAACGTCCACTCGTCTGTGTTAGAGGGGGCGACAGATTCCCGTTGCCCACCTGTCGATGAGGTAGCCGATCACTGCGCTGCCTCCATCAGCACTCGGTGGTTTCCAGACAACGAGGACATAATCCCGGTCAACATCCCGGCATTCCACGTCTAGAGGCGATCCCGCTGCCCCGGGCTCTGCAGCTGCAGCGTCTGTGCCGAGAGATCGTAGCTTTTAGTTCAGAGATACTGCGCGGAAACAGGCCCTTCAGCCCATCGAGTCCGCGCTGACCAGCGACCCCTGCACACTAACACAATCCTACACACACACTAGGGACAATTTACATTTACACCAAGCCAATTCACCTACAAACCTGCACGTCTTTGGAGTGCGGGAGGAAACCGGAGCACCCGGAGAAAACTCACACAGGTCACAGGGAGAACGTGCAAACTCCGTACAGACAGCACCCGTAGTCAGGATGGAACCCGGGTCTCTGGCGCCGTGAGGCAGCAGCTCTACCCGCTGCGCCACCGTGACACCCTAAGGAGATGCTGCCTTGGTCAGTTAACCCATCGTAAGTGAACACGTACATACACAACAGGAGTTTACTGGGGACACCAGGAACTGCAGACGCTGGAATAATGAGCAAAGCACAAAGTGCTGGAGGAACTCAATGGGTCAGGCAGCATCTGTGGAGGGAGTGAATGGACAGACGATGTTTGGGGTCATAGAAACATAGAAACATAGAAATTAGGTGCAGGAGTATTCGAGCCTGCACCGCCATTCAATATGATCAAGGCTGATCATCCAACTCAGTATCCCGTACCTGCCTTCTCTCCATACCCCCTGATCCCTTTAGCCACAAGGGCCACATCTAACTCCCTCTTAAATATAGCCAATGAACTGTGGCCTCAACTACCTTCTGTGGCAGAGAATTCCAGAGATTCACCACTCTCTGTGTGAAAAAAGTTTTCCTCATTTCGGTCCTAAAAGATTTCCCCCTTATCCTTAAACTGTGACCCTTCTTCAGGCTGATGGAGTGGGGGGGGGGGGGGGGGGGGGGGGGGGGGGGGGGGGGCGAGGCAAAGCCTGGCAAGTCTGAAGAAAGGTCCCAACCTGAAACATCACCTATCCATGTTCTCCACAGATGCTGCCTGACCCGCTGAGTTACTCCAGCACTCTGTGAAACGTCACCTATCCATGTTCTCCACAGATGCTGCCTGACCCGCTGAGTTATGGTGCAGCAGCATCTATGGAGCTAAGGAAATAGGCAACTTTTTGGGCCGAAATCCTTCTGGAAATAGGCAACGTTTCGGGCCGAAACCCTTACGGGTTTCGGCCCGAAACGTTGCCTATTTCCTTAGCTCCATAGATGCTGCTGCACCCGCTGAGTTACTCCAGCACTCTGTGAAACGTCACCTATCCATGTTCTCCACAGATGCTGCCTGACCCGCTGAGTTACTCCAGCGCTCTGTGTCCTACTGTGATATGTTTAAAGAGCAGGTTTAAAGCCCCGGTGAGCGGGTGTTGGAGCAGACAGTTGTGGGCTCCATACCTCTGACAAACACGTATCCGCTGTGTTCCTTACACCCGGTCGGTGTGAAGAGACACACTGTGTACAACCCCTCGTCTTCCTTGTAGACGTGAGTGAGGGTTAGCCGGGTGTCGTGAGCAGACGTGGCGATCTTCACCAAAGGAGACTCCTTCAGCAGAGCGCCTGTAAGCACAGTCACCGCATCAATGCCCAGCGATACCCCCACACCAGTGGTCACCACATCAATGCCGGGTCAGTGTGGGGGAGGTGGGGTCAGTGTGGGGTCAGTGTGGGGGGTGGGGTCATTGTAGGGGGTGGGGTCAGTGTGGGGTCAGTGTAGGGGGGTGGGGTCAGTGTAGGGGGTGGGGTCAGTGTGGGGACAGTGTGGGGTCAGTGGGGGGTCAGTGTGGGGGGTGGGGTCAGTGTGGGGTCAGTGTGGGGTCAGTGTGGGGTCAGTGTGGGGTCAGTGTGGGATCAGTGTGGGGTCAGTGTAGAGGGGTGGGGTCAGTGTGGGGTCAGTGTGGGGTCAGTGTGGGGACAGTGTGGGGTCAGTGTAGAGGGGTGGGGTCAGTGTGGGGTCAGTGTGGGGGTGGGGTCAGTGTGGGGGGTGGGGTCAGTGTAGGGTCAGTGTGGGGGTCAGTGTGGGATCAGTGTGGGGTCAGTGTGGGATCAGTGTGGGGTCAGTGTAGAGGGGTGGGGTCAGTGTGGGGTCAGTGTGGGGTCAGTGTGGGGTCAGTGTGGGGGAGTGTGGAGACTTTGCGGGGGTGGGCAGCACTGACCGTCACGGAGCCAGATGACCTCTCCTGACTGCCCGTTGAGGGGTGTGGAGAAGCAGCAGCTGAGCGTCAGAGAGCCGCCCTCCTTGGGGAACGATACTGCAAACCCATCGAGGATGTCCACGTCGGGCACTGGCCGGGCGGCTGCAGAACACAACGGGTCGGTCAGTCATGGTCATCTTTACGGTAACACATCACAGCAACACCATGCAGGGCAGAGCTGCAACACATGAGCCAGTCTCACCCCCGGTCACTCCCTCTTCTCCCCTCTCCCGTCGGGCAAGAGGTACAGAAGTGTGAAACAAACGCACACCTCCAGATTCAGGGACAGTTTCTTCCCGGCTGTAATCAGGCAATTGCACAATCCCTACGGTCCTGACCTCCCATCTATCTCATTGGAGACCCTCGGACCATCTTAAATTGAACATTACTGGACTTTACCTTGCACTAAACGTTATTCCCTTTATTCTGTATCTGTACACTGTGGACGGCTCGATTGTAATCATGTATAGTCTGGATAGCACGCAACAAAAAGCTTTTCACTGTACCTCAATAAACCAAACTGAATGTAAACCTCATCTCTGGGGGCACCATGCAATCGTGGCCACACGGTCTTCACCACCACTGAAGTGTGGCTAGTTTGAGGGCAATAAGTTCACAAGTTCATAACTAGAATAGGGAGACTGTCTTAAAATCACGCTGAGCAAGCAGCACTAGTGCCTGGATTTGAAGGCATTAGCAAATGAAAGGTTGGAGTTAGTTCATAAGTGATAGGAGCAGAATGAGGCCATTCAGCCCACCAAGTCTACTCCGCCATTCAATCATGGCTGATCTATCATTCTCTCCCCCCTAACCCCATTCTCCTGCCTTCTCCCCATAACCTCTGACACCCGTACTAATCATATGGTCTGGGTAACACTGCAAGAACATAGACAATAGGCAATAGATGCTGGAGGGGGCCATTCGGCCCTTCGAGCCAGAACTGCCATTCAATGGCTGATCATCCCCAATTCCATTGCTCTGCCTATTATACTTGAGTTGGACATGATTGTGTTGTGTTTGGTATATCTGATCTGTTTGGATAGCACGCAAAACAAAGCTTTACACTGTACACCAGAGATCCCTGTCCAACCCAAGCAGATCCCCTATATCCAGCTACGTTATATAATGTTCCCATTTCACAGCCCCAGCACTGCAAGGGTTAACATCGGCCGTTTGAGTAAGACACAGAGACTTACAGTCTAGACAGGTGGAGTCTCCAGCATCTGAGCCTTGGTATTCTGTAAATCAACACAGACATAGTGGATGAGGAACCCTGGACAACATGATCAGAAAGTCACTGTTATCGGGTGATTTCACCAAAGGTCACTGGATCATAGACCCTCACCCACGTGACCACAAACTTTAACTGGGCTACAAAACGTCATTTCCAGTACACGTTATTGATGCTACAAATGCAAAACTGAGGCATTATTGATGTTTTGATTAAATGCAGTGAGCAAACGCGATAATTCCCGATATTTTCCATCTTTACATCTGCACGGCCAACAACTTCCGCTGTTATTTTCCCTTCAGCTCTCTCTTGTCTTTACCTTTGTTTTTCTTTAACTTCTGGACTCTAAAGTAGGGTAGCTGTGCCTCACGGTCACCCCGACACACGCTCAGTTATTTACAGCTCAAAAACTAACCGTTTTCGCGGTTTTTAACAGGTTTGAAAGTTTGCGTTTCTAGCTTCAATAACATGTCCTGGAAGTGACGTTTGTACCCCAGTTAAAGTTTGCGCTCACGTGGGTGAGGATCTATGATCCAGTGACCTTTCGTGAAATCACCCTATATGTACAGTTTGCACAGGCAGCTGTTCCAGCTGCTACGGTCAGGCAAACGCCTCCGTTGCCATGCGGTGAGAACGGAGAGGTTGAGAAGGAGTTTCTTCCCAGAGGCAATTCGGACTGTAAACGCCTATCTCACCAGAGACTAACTCTACAGAACGTTTTTCCTTCCATTATTTATTATGTAAAAGAATATGTGTATTATGATTGTGTTTATAGTTTGTTTGGTTGTTTTGTTGTTTGTCTTTTGCACAAAAGTCCGCGAGCATTGCCACTTTCATTTCACTGCACATCTCGTATGTGTATGTGACAAATAAACTTGACTTGACTTGACTTGACTTGACTTGTTATCAGGCAACTGAACCATCCTACCCCAACCAGAGAGCTGTCCTGAGCTACTATCTACCTCATTGGTGACCCTCGGACTATCCTTGATCAGACTTTGCTGGCTTTACCTTGCACTAAACGTTATTCCCTTATCCTGTATCTGTACTCTGTAAATGGCTCGATTGTAATCAGGTATTAGTATTGTCTCTCCGCTGACTGGTTAGCACGCAATGAAAGCTTTTCACTGTACCTCGGTACACATGACAATAAACTAATTGTAACTGCAACAGTGGCAGGCGGACAAATTCGACGCTGCAGAAAGTTGCCGCACAGTTGCATGTTCCCCAACCTCTTGCAACTGATGCCTCATTGCAACAAGTGGACCAGGTAGCATCTGCTGGGTAAAGATGAACGAAACTCACACCGAGACCTAAATAAAACCTCTCACACTATGAGTAATGTAGTAACTGGCAGCTCACGTCTGAAACTGACAACTAATCTGCGCAAACTCAGAATCATTTCATCAAAACTTTCATAACTGCAGTTTTTTTAATTGGTTTTCAAATTAAATAGAAAGATTTGATTCATCATGTTCATGTGATGGGATGGAATTAGGCCCTTCAGCCCATCGAGTCACACTAGTTCTATGTTATCTCATTTTCTCATCCACTCCCTACACAACAGAGGCAATTTGCAGAGAGAGGATTAATCTACAAAACCGCACGTCTTTGGGATGTGGGAGGAAACAGGGGCACCCGGAGAAACCCCACCCGGTCACATGGAGAACGTGCAAACTCCACATAGACAGCACCCGAGGTCAGGATCGACTCTGGGTCACTCCAGACTGCCCAGAGCAGAGAGTCAGGAGGGAGAGACTTACTGTTCACAAGGATCGTGGCGTAGGACCATGCCTCGCCGTGGGTATTTGAGGCCAAAGCAGAATACCGGCCAGAGTCCAGCGGGCTGCACCTGGAGAACAGAAAGGTGGCATTACCTCAACCTCACAACTCCTGTTTCATGCTGGAGGAATACCTGGATAGAGTGGATGTGGAGAGGATGTTTTCAATAATGGGAGAGTCTAGGACCAGAGGTCGTAGCATCAGAATTATAGGACGTTCCATTAGGAAGGAGGTGAGGAGAAATGTTGTTAGTCAGAGGGTGGTGAATCTGTGGAGTTCTTGGCCACAGACGGCTGTGGAGGCCATGTCACTGGATATCTTTAACGCAGAGATAGATAGATTCTTGATTAGTGCGGGTGTCAGGGGTTATGGGGAGAAGGCAGGAGAATGGGGTTAGGAGGGAGAGATAGATCAGCCATGATTGAATGGCTGAGTAGACTTGATGGGCTGAATGGCCTAATTCTGCTCCTATCACTTATGACTACCAACAGACCTCCTAACCCTACCTGAGAACACAAGGCCCAGAGGACATAGGTTCAAGGTGAGGGGGGAAGATTTAATAGGAATCTGAGGGGTAGCCTTTTCACCAAAAGGGTGGTGGGTGTATGGAACGAGCTGCCGGAGGAGGTAGTTGAGGCTGGGACTATCCCAACAATTAGAAAACATTTAGACAGGTACATGGATAGGACAGGTTTAGAGGGATATGGACCAAACATAGGCAGATGGGACTAGTGTAGATGGGACATGTTGGTCGGTGTGGGCAAGTTGGGCTGAAGGGACTGTTTCCACACTGTATCACTCAATGATTCTATGTCTAAGTCATAACAACTTGTTGAAACATTATCTTATCAATAGTCAATAGTCAATTTAATTGTCATTTGGACCCCTGGAGGTCCAAAGGAAATGCCGTTTATTTTATATTATAGACATCGAGCTACATAAGTACACAAGGTATAGGAGCAGAATTAGGCCATTCGGCCCATTGAGTCTACTCCACCATTCAATCATGGCTGATCTATCTTTCTTTCCTAACCCATTCTCCTGCCTACTCCCCATAACCCCAGAATCTATCTATCTCTGTCTGCCTTAAAAATACCCATTGACTTGGCCTCCACCGCTGTCTGTGGCAATAAATCCCACAGGTTCACCACCCTCTGACTCTCAAACATTTGTGGTCAGGCTCATGAAAGATATGCGATAATCGCAACAGATTGTCAGACTAACATATTACCTGCTAATCTCAAGTGTCTGTAAACCAATTTTGTTCTCAATTGTGTATTTTCCAGGAGCGTCTGGTGGTTTGATCGGAATTCCATCCTTGAACCTGACAGAAACAACATTGGATGCGTTAAAGTCCGTGGCAAGTGTCACAATATCGACAACACTCGCTCAATACATCTCATGCCAAAGCCCAGTCTCAGGTAGAGGTGGACAAATTAAAGATTTGAGTCAGATGGAATATTAATTGGCTTATCACCTGTGATGTGACTCAGCAGTGGGGTATGTCAGTATCTCTAAACAATTACTAACTAATGTTTTAAACTTTTGGAATCTTATTTTGATTTTATACTTATCAGTTATTAGATTATCAAATTAGCAGTTGATTTATCATAAGATCTAGACAGGAGAGTGTTGCATATCAATGGTGAAAAGATGCAGGTGGTGAAAAGCTGCAAGAAAGCCATTGAGTGTTGGAAATACTCAGCAGGTCAGGCAGCATCTTTGTAGAGAGAGAGAAAGTCTCTGATGTAACTCTGCCTTTCCACAGATGCTGCCGGCCCAGCTGAGTCTTCCCACTCTTCCCTGATCGTCTGCGTTTCCTAGCTTACGGGGAGGTGTGCACCTATCTGCATTAACTTTCGTGTAGGAAGGAACTGCAGATGCTGGTTTACACCAAAGATAGATGAAAAATGCTGGGGTAACTCAGCGGGCCAGGCAGCATCTCTGGAGAAAGGAATAGATGACGTCTTGGGATCGAGACCCTTCTTCAGTCTGAAAGTCATGGGAGAGGGAAACTAAAGGTATGATAAGGCACTGAACAGATCAGAGCCGGCATTGATGACTGAAGAAAGGTGGAGCCCACAATGGTCCATTGTTGGCTGTGGAAGAGATGATAATGCAAGGACACAAACAGTGAAGTCGGAGAGCAGGAGGAATCAGAGAGAGGGAGCAGCGAGAGAGGGTTTAGTTTAGTTTAGAGATACAGCGTGGAAACAGGCCCTTCGGCCCATCGAGTCCGCACCGGCCATCGACTACCGCTGCGCCACCGTGCCGTCTGAGCTCGGGTTGTTGCAGAACTCCCGTTTGACAGAGGAGGGGAATTTCTTCACAGTAACCACACCTTGAGCAGGTTTTGCGGTGAAGCAGCCAAAATGGAGGGACGTTCCTTCAGGAAGGAGATGAGGAGAAATGTATTTAGTCAGAGGGTGGTGAATCTGTGGGATTATTTGCCAGAGACGTCTGTGGAGGCCAAATCAGTGGATATTTTTAGATAAAGATAGAGATAGATAGATTGTTGATTAGTGCGGGAGTCGGGGGTTATGGGGGGAAAGCAGGAAAATGGGGTTAGGAGGGAGAGATAGATCGGCCATGATTGAATGGCGGAGTAGACTAGATGGGCCGAATGGCCTAATTCTACTGCTATCCCTTATGACCTTACATGACATAGGGGGGAGATTTATTTCCGTTTTTCTCACCATGTGACGGTGGGGGATGGGGCTCCTTGCACGATACAGGACAGTGTGACATTCATCTTTTCCCACACGGTGTGTGGTCTCAGCAACACCACAAACTCCGGCCCATGGGCATCCAGGTCTTCACGGTGCTTCTTCTCCTCCGCCATTCTTTTTTCCACCTGAAGCGACACGCATTTATCTTTCATTTACTCCAGTTATTCAGGGATACAAGATTGTAATCATGTATAGTTTTTCCACTGACTGGTTAGCACGCAACAAAAGCTTTTCACTGTACCTCGGTACACGTGACAATAAACTAAACTAAGCAGTTCAATGATGAGCTAACGGAGTCTGTGATTGGGGCCCAGGAGCTGGGAACAGTTGGGTTTACCTTGCCACGTATCGCTTTGTGATCAGACGGCGCTAACAGAATTTTCCGAGCCTTGTAATAAATTTCGTCCACTTTCTTCATGTCATTTCCAAATAACACCCTCTTGCCTTCTTCCCTTTTCCTCCTCCGACCCCCTGCACCAGCCTCAGGTCTGCAGGAAGGAAACACAAGAATTAACTTTTAATCCAAGAATAAAAGCAAAATAAACGAATTAATTAACTACTAGATTCTAGAATTGTCAGAGGTGGTGGCATAGTGACCGTCGCTTTAATACAAAGTGATACAGTGTGGAAACAGGCCCTTCGGCCCAACTTGCCCACACCTGCCAGCATGTCCCATCTATACTAGTCCCACCAGCCCGCGTTTGGTCCATATCTCTCCAAACCTGTCCTATCCATGTACCTGTCTAACTGCTTTTTAAATGTTGGAATAGTCCCAGCCTCAACTGCCTCCTCTGGCAGCTTGTTCCGTACACCCACCCTTTGTGTGAAAAAGTAACCATTCAGATTCCTATTAAGTTTTTTCCCTTCACTTTAAACCCATATCCGTCATCTTACACTAGACAATAAACCCTTTATCCTGTATCTGTAGACTGTGGATTGTAATCATATATAGTCTTTCTGCTGGCTGGGCAAGACCTTGCGGGCAGGGAAATAAGACGGGCAGGAGCTGATCCAAGTTGCAGTGGAACAAGGAGCTGCTTCCAGCGTGGGAGCGGGGATTGGTGCACAGCGAACCTCTCCTGTGGAATGCCTGGACATTAAACCTGTTGTTCTGTCTCCAGTGACAGCTTGGCCTTTGTCTCTGCAGCTGGTGTGACCACTCACGGCCGGCTATATTTACCTTCTGCTGCTGACAAACTCCAAACTCCATGACAATAGTCACCAACTGTGGCACGGTGGGGCAGCGGGTAGAGCTGCTGCCTCACAGCGCCAGAGGATCGGGTTCCATCCTGACTACGAACGCTTGTCTGTACGGAGTTTGTACGTTCTCCCCGTGACCTGCGTGGGTTTCCTCCGGGTGCTCCGGTTTCCTCCCACACTCCAAAGACGTGCAGGTTTGTCGGTTAATTGGCTTTGGTAAAATTGTAAATTGTCCCTAGTGTGTGTAGGATAGTGTTAGTGTGTGGGGATCGCTGGTCGGTGTGGGCCTGTTTCTGCCCTGTATCTCAAATTTAAACTAAATTTAAATTATAGATTCTTGTTCATAGGTAACAGGTAACACCTCGACCCACCTGAAGCCATGAATCGCTGAGCTCCCCTCAGCCGAGGATCTTGTTCTCACAGCTGACGTTACCCAGCGGGGTGTGCTGTCAAAACGCTCGGCTCTGCTGTGGTGGAACCTGGTGGCCATGTCTCAGCTCAGTGTATCTGGAAGAGAAGTGGCAGGAGAAACTATAAACCACACCCTGTCACACCATGGTCTATGGAGGGGCAGGATGTGGCATTGCCCACACACAACCTATCACCTGCATGGTGAACCACAGATAAACCGTGACCTCCGGGGACAAGACCAGCTTCTGCCCTGCAACCACCAGGCTCTTAGAGTCATTGAGTCACAGAGTGATACAGTGTGGGAACAGGCCCTTCAGCCCATCTTGCCCACACTGCCCAACATGTCCCATCTACTACACTAGTTCCACCTGCCTACATTTGGCCCATATCCCTCCAAACCTGTCCTATCCGTGTACCTGTCTAAATGTTTCATAAACGTTGCCCTAGTCTCTCCTCCGGCAGCTCGTTCCATACACCCACCACCCTTTGTGTGAAAATGTTACCCCTCAGATTCCTTTTAACTCTTTCCAACTCACCTTGAACCTGTGTCCTCTGGTCCTCGATTCCCCTACTGTGGGCAAGAACAAGATGAAGAGACAGACAGACTGTTGGCGAGGCTGCCATCGAGCGGTGCCCCCTGTCACCAGACTGTGCGATGAACCTCTCATAGACCCCCGGCCTGAGTCATTGTGGCCCCTGCACTTGTGTCTCTGCAGCTGT
Source organism: Leucoraja ocellata (assembly GCA_036785375.1). Lineage (NCBI taxonomy): Eukaryota > Metazoa > Chordata > Chondrichthyes > Rajiformes > Rajidae > Leucoraja > Leucoraja ocellata. Next base: position 12,446,343 of record JAWMAR010000025.1, on the reverse strand, counting down.
GACTTTCTGCACTCTGTAGAATCTACAGGAGGAGCTGCCTCAGAAAGGCAGCCAGCATCACCAGACACACGCCCACACCACCCTGACCCCACCCACACCACCCCGACCCCACCCACACCACCCTGACCCCACCCACACCACCCCGACCCCACCCACACCACCCCGACCCCACCCACACCACCCTGACCCCACCCACACCACCCTGACCCCACCCACTCCACCCTGACCCCACCCACACCACCCTGACCCCACCCACACCACCCTGACCCCACCCACTCCACCCTGACCCCACCCACACCACCCCGACCCCACCCACACCACCCTGACCCCACCCACACCACCCTGACCCCACCCACACCACCCTGACCCCACCCACACCACCCTGACCCCACCCTGACCCCACCCACTCCACCCTGACCCCACCCACTCCACCCTGACCCAATGACCCACACCACATTGGCCACGCTCCTATCTCGCTGCTACCATGGGGGAGAGAAGGTACAGGAGCCTGAAACCCGTGACCTCCAGGTTGAAGAACAGCTTCTTCCCAACAACTATCAGGCTCTTGAACGCTGCACAACACTGACCTCAGCGACTGTGATCTCACACGGACTGTGTCTGTCATTGCTCTAATGACTAGGATTTTGTTTTGTATTACTATTGGTGTTGTGAATCTATAGATGTTTCTGTCCACTCTATTATCCATGTATACTGTGAGTGCAGAATGTTACGCTGCAGCAAGTAAGATTTCTGTTGTTGGTCCTGAGAACAATGAAACATTCTAGACTCTTGACCCTGTCTGCTTCCTCCTTTCACTTCCTGCTCTTGACTGGAACCAAGCATGAATGTGTTTTCGGATGTGCT
>JAWMAR010000025.1:12282979-12435479 GCA_036785375.1 Leucoraja ocellata | reverse complement strand
TCCATCTCAGGACGTTGGGACAATATCCGCCTGTCCACCTTGTAAAGAAAACCTTCTCTGTCCACCTGCATTGCAGTCGATGGGATGTCCCTGTTGGTCGAACCGCCAGTGTTTGCGTCAGGAATGTAATCTTCCACTCGTGTCCGTGAACCGTCTTCACCTGCCGCCTGAGTGTTTGACGGACGCTGGGAGCGATACGGTGAAGACCACCCATTGTCCCCCAGCCCAGAGGAGCGGTCAGTCTGAAGGTCACACGGCCCGCTGGTCTGCTGGCCCATGCTGTGGTGTTGAGGTGCGTAGGGTCCCAGCAATGTGGCCAAGCCAAGCTCCCCCACTCTCAATATTCCTGCCGTGTGATATTTGAAAAGACCAGTGTCCTCCGCGAGAATGTTCTGTTCAAAGTGGAACATGGCCTTCTGGCTGGTGACTTCCTGTGGCTTGGACATGGAATGTTTCCATGACGACTGTTTCTTCATCAGGATCTTGTCCAGATCCTGAAATTAAAACATGCAAGTCAATTGTAGAAACAAAGAACTGCAGGTGCTGGTTTATAACCAAAGCAAGACACAAAGTGCTGGAGTAACTCAGGGGGTCAGGCCCAATGAGTTACACCTGCTCATGCCAGTAAATTAATCAACTTTCTCAAGAACTTTCTCATTTTACATGCGTTTGTCTCCCATACTATGTTAGTTCTGCAGGAAGCAACAATGTCCGTCTCATAGAGTCTTAGTGTGATACAGCACGGAAACTTCATCCCAACTTGACCACACCGACCAACATGTCCCATCTACACTAGTCCCACTTGCCTGTGTTTGGCCCATATCACTTCAAGCCTGGCCTATCCACGTACCTGTCTAATTGTCTCTTAAACGTTGCAAAAGTATAGAAACATAGAAAATAGGTGCAGGAGTAGAGGCCATTCGGCCCTTCGAGCCTGCACCGCCATTCAATATGATCATGGCTGATCATCCACTCAGTATCCCGTACCTGCCTCAACTACCTCCTCCGGCAGCTCGTTTCATACACCCACTGTGTAAAAAGTTATCCTTCAGGTTCCTACTAATTCTTTCCCCACCTCACCTTAAACCAATGTCCTCTGGTTCTCAATTCCCCGACACTGGGCAAGAGACTGCGTGTGTCTACCCCATCTATCCAACGTAAATCTCTTCATGTATTTACATCTACCCATGGTCTCCAGCTATGCTGCCTGAGCTCTTAGTGAAAGCCGAGTCAGGGGATATGGGGAGAAGGCAGGAACGGGGAACTGATTGTGGATGATCAGCCTTGGTCACATTGAATGGCGGTGCTGGCTGGAAGGGCCGAATGGCCTACTCCTGCACCAATTGTCAATTGTCTATTGATCTGCTGAGATACTCCAGCAATTTGTGTTTTGGGTTTGGATGCTTCTTCTGAAGAAGGGTCCTGACCACGAAACGTCACCTATCCATGTTCTCCACAGATGCTGCCTGACCCGCTGAGTTACTCCAGCACTCTGTGAAACGTCACCTATCCATGTTCTCCATAGATGCTGCCTGACCCGCTGAGTTATGGTGCAGCAGCATCTATGGAGCTAAGGAAATAGGCAACGTTTCGGGCCAAAACCCTTCTGGAAATAGGCAACGTTTCGGGCCGAAACCCGTAAGGGTTTCGACCCGAAACGTTGCCTATTTCCTTAGCTCGATAGATGCTGCCTGACCCGCTGAGTTACTCCAGCACTCTGTGAAACGTCACCTATCCATGTTCTCCACAGATGCTGCCTGACCCGCTGAGTTACTCCAGCACTCTGCGCCTTTCATTTGTAACCCAGCATCTGCAGTTCTTCCTTGTGTCTAGATTCTGTGTGCTGGTGGCTGAAGGCTGGTGTGGTTAAGGAAGGATGTGTTGAGTTTAGCATGAGAACAGGTGCTGTTGACAGTGGCTGGCTACGTGAGTGAATGAGTGGAGATGGTGCTGAGCTCATCCCTTGTGACAAGTTTCACTACACAGGGTGGCCATGAGTGTCATTCTATACAATACTGCTGGAGCTGGCACTAGCAGCTGCAATGTCACACATTCTCCTCCCTGCCACCAGTAGAGACCAAGACACATTACCAATCTAAAGCCCATCTAGTAACTGGTTTAGATCAACACCGAGCAAATGTTTCTGCACGAAGCCATGGTGATACGGGGATAATATCTTGCAGTTTAATGAATTAGCGACAATTTATTTATGTCATCAAACGTTTTTAAATGCTGGTGGTTAAGATAGTCAGCAGCTGCCCTTGTGTTGAAGCCAGGTTGTAAAAATACCAGCCTGTGAATGTGACATCAGGTTCAGCTGCGAGCGTCCTTCAGCCTCCCCCCCCCCTCCCCTTCCCCCCCCCCTCCCTCCCTCCCTCCCCCTTCACCCCCCCCTCCCCTCCACCCTCCCTCACTCCCCCCCCCCTCCCCCCACCGGGCAACAGGGAGTCAGGGATGGATACAAGACTAGTGGCCTCGTCATGTGGCAACTTACACCCCCCTTCACCTCTCACCCCTGACCCCGACCCCCTCCCACCCTCACTCCCCCCCTCCTCCTTCACCCCCCCCCCCCCACCCTCTCCGACCACCTCCCCTCTCCCTCTCCCTCCCCTCTGCCCTCACTTCTCCACCCACTACTACCATCCCCCTTCCACCCTCTCCCCTCTGCCCTCACTTCTCCACCCTCCCCCCTCCCCCAACCCCCACTCCTCCCCTCACCCTCACCCTCACTTCTCCATCTCCCTCACCCTCCCCCCTCCTCCTGTTCCAGCGCTGAGCTGCTCCATGCTCTACATTGTAACACACAGAAGGTGGACATACCAGGGCATGTGGCAGCGCTATGTGAAGTGTTGTATAACTATGGACCATCCAGCAGAATATTCCCGTGGTCATCAGTCCAAACAAGACCGACGCAGTCACTAGCAGAACAATCATCAGTGTCCACTCTACAAAAGTTAAAGCACAATAAATCACTGTAGAACATGAAGGGGATTTAGACTAGAGATACAGTGTGGAAACAGGCCCTTCGGCCCGAGTAGTCCGCACCGACCTATGATCACCCCCGTACACTAACACTATCCTACACACACTAGCGACGATTTTACATTTGTTTTTACCATAGTCGATCAACGTACAAACCCGCACATCTTTGGAAACCGGAGCACCCGGAGAAAACCCACACAGGTCACGTGGAGAACCTGCAAACTCCGTAACGACAGCACCCGTAGTCAGGATCGAACCTGCGTCTCTGGCGCTGTGAGGCAGCAGCTCTACCCGCTGCACCACCGTGCTGCCCTTTATGTTTTGCTCAGGATTCCAGCATCTGCAGTTGCGGCCGTCTCCACAGAGCCAGGCTTCCTTCCATCTGCAAGAAAACACCGACCCTACACACACGCACGCGCGCACACACACACACTCACACACACACACACACCCCACACACACCCCACACACACACACACACACACACACACACTCACACACTCACCTCTCTCTGTCTCGCTGCAGAAGTCTGCAGTCTGACTCTCCTTTAAGAAGATATCTCTCTCTAAAAGCAGCTTCGCAGTGCCACAGTATTCAGTACTGGGCTCCAAAGATTCAAATGTGAAGTTTCCGTTGTCATTTAAGGCGACAAAGACCTGAAAATAAAAATATAATAGATAATTTCTCAACTAGAGTTTTACAGCATGGATACAGGCCCTTCGGCCCAACCTGCCAATACTGGCCCAACCTGCCCATACTGGCCAATGTCCCAGCTACACTAGTCACAGAGTGATACAGTGTGGATACATGCCCTTCAGCCCAACTTGCCCAAACCAGCCAACATGTCCCAGCTACACTAGTCACAGAGTGATACAGTGTGGGTACAGGCCCTTCGGCCCAACTTGCCCAAACCGGCTAACATGTCCCAGCTACACTAGTCCCACCTGCCTGTGTTTGGTCCATATCCCTCCAAACCTGTCCTATCCATGTACCTGTCTAACTTTGGGATAGTCCCAGCCTCAACTACCTCCTCTGGCAGCTTGCTCCATACACCCACCACCCTCTGTGTGTAAAAGTTACCCCTCAGGCTCCAATTAAATCTTTTTGCCTTCATTTTGTGAATTATTTTGTTTTATCGAAATGAGTGTCAAATTTAATGAAAACGATGTTTTACCATCTTATTGGTGGCAGCTTCATTGAGCTGAACCTTATATTCAACGACGGAGAAGATGTCATCGATAGACCGCCGCACTGCGTCTCTGACGGGAACTGTTGGTGGTTCCAGCCAGATGTCGATGGATCGAGCTCGGACCCCCAACCTCACCTCAGGGGGGCCAATAACAGCTGAAAGAGAAGCAGAAGAGGAGTAGTTTAACCTGGTGGTGCACCTGTAGAGTTGCTGCCTTCTGGACTTAGGCTGAGGAAACGTTACTGAGACGAGACCTGTTGGGTCAAAATCCAGAGGAAAGTAATGGTTGACTGTGGAGGTTTAACCAGTCAGAACCTTTAGCCCAGGGTGGCAATGTCAAAGACCAGGGGGCATTGGCTTATGGTCAGAGAGGGCAAGTTTCAATGAGTTGTGTGTGTCAAATGTTTACACAAAGGAACCAGAGGTGGTGATTAGGCATTTGTGGCTTTTAGATCGGTCCAGGGCAGGGATTGGAGGGATATGGATCATGTACAGAGAGTGGCGATTAGTTTATCTTGGTGTGGTGTTCAGCATGGACATTGTGGACCGAAGGGCCTGCTCCTGTGCTGTTCTGTTCCCTGTTCTATGTGGAGGTGGGTGGAGCACTATTTTGTCACTGGTTCCTCTGTATAACTGGCCTTGTGTCTCATTGTCTCAGCTCCAGTGGTGACAGAGAGATAGCATTGAGGCCCCAGTGTTGGGGGAAAGATACTCACTCTTGTCCAAGGGGCAGAAGCGTTCTGATATAGTCCATTCGGACTCGCCACCCTGCCCCACCGCCTTCACTCTAGCATAATACCAGTTAGTCTCCTGGTCAAATTCCCTGGTCAAATCACAGCGGTGTTGGGAGATGCGGTAACACTCTGCTTTACTCAGCCAGGCCTCGCCGTAACTGGAGAGGGAATGGGACATTCATGAAACCAAGAGTGACACTGCACACCCTGCAAACCGCTCCACACTCTACACGTCATTGCCTAGCAAGGTGCCAGCCAGCTGGACATAGCCACACCACCTTTGTAGAGCTAAATGATGTTGGTACTGTCTCTACCTGCTTTGGTTCTACCTGTCCCAGGTGTAGTGAAGGATGGGCCTGGTGCAGATGCCACGCAAGGTGCCAGTCAGCTGGACATTGCCGCCCCACCTGTCGCTCGTGGAAAAGTTCTTCCGGACCAACACCTTTGACCACATGTCCATCGGGCAGTGGTCAGCACGGAATGTCCTGCAGGCACTGCAGGGAAAGGACTCGATGGATCCGGTGGCGTGGTTCCCAGAGCAGACTGCCCAGCTTGTCTGGCAAAATGCCTCATCGCCCAGAACTGACCAACAAGCACCAAGACCTGGCTTGGCTGGCGGTGAGGGGAGCCCTCTCAGTTAGATCCTTCCTGCACCGTCGGAACCTCACCACCAGCTCGCGCTGCCCCCGGGACGGTTGCGGTGGAGAGGAGACGGTTGCCCACCTCTTTGCAGAGTGTGGGTTCGCAAAGAGAGTCTGGAGAGGTATGCAAGGGTCCCTGGAACACTTTATCCCGAACAGCTCCGTCACAGAGGACTGTTCCGCTGAGTTACTCCAGCACTCTGTGAAACGTCACCTATCCATGGTTCCTCCACAGATGCTGCCTGTTCCGCTGAGTTACTCCAACACTCTGTGAAACGTCACCTATCCATGTTCTCCACAGATGCTGCCTGACCCGCTGAGTTACTCCAGCACTCTGTGAAACGTCACCTATCATGTTCTCCACAGATGCTGCCTGACCCGCTGAGTTACTCCAGCACTCTGTGAAACGTCACCTATCCATGTTCACCACAGATGCTGCCTGACCCGCTGAGTTATGGTGCAGCAGCATCTATGGAGCTAAGGAAATAGGCAACTTTTTGGGCCGAAATCCTTCTGGAAATAGGCAACGTTTCGGGCCGAAACCCGGAAGGGTTTCGACCCGAAACGTTACCTATTTCCTTAGCTCCATAGATGCTGCTGCACCCGCTGAGTTACTCCAGCACTCTGTGAAACGTCACCTATCCATGTTCTCCACAGATGCTGCCTGACCTGGAACGATTTACGGACTGTTCCAGGGACACATTCAGAGACTGACATCGAGTGCTGCTGGAGGGTCATCAACTCGGTCAAAGACGCTCTTTGGTCTGCCCGAGCGTTGCTCACCACACCCAGCAGAGCGAGCTGTCCGTCAGGGAATGTTGCCGACTGGCCCACTGCAGACGGCAGGAGTACGTGCTAAGGGACTCGCTGAAGCTTGGTGCAGCCAACGCCAAGGCTCGGTGGGGAGGGCCACAGTCTAGGGTCCATCTGCTGCTGGACATGGGGGGGGGCAGAGTCCAGGGGGACCCCCCTCACACAAGGGGCGGGATATCACCCGGGGGGGGGCACATGTAATTGTGCGATGTGTAAAGAAAAAGGGAGGTAACTCCAGCATCTGCAGTGGTGGAGCTGAGAATTTAAAACTGTCTATAACCCGAAGATGAAACAAACGCCCTCTAATTAAGCCCAACATGTGTCGCAGCAAAACCGCCCTGCATACCAATCCAGCCGGATCTAATTAACTTTAATCTGCAGTAAACACTCCTGGTGCGTGGGCAGGAACTGCAGATGCTGGCTTACACCGGAGATAAGACACAAAGTGCTGGAGTAATTCAGCGGGTCAGGCAGCATCTGTGGAGAACATGGATCAGTGATGTTTCACAGAGTGCTGGAGTAACTCAGTGGGTCATAGAAACATAGAAACATAGAAATTAGGTGCAGGAGTAGGCCATTCGGCCCTTCGAGCCTGCACCGCCATTCAAAATGATCATGGCTGATCATCCAACTCAGTATCCCATACCTGCCTTCTCTCCATACCCTCTGATCCCCTTAGCCACAAGGGCCACATCTAACTCCCTCTTAAATATAGCCAATGAACTGGCCTCGACTACCCTCTGCGGCAGAGAGTTCCAGAGATTCACCACTCTCTGTGTGAAAAAGTTCTTCTCATCTCGGTTTTAAAGGACTTCCCCCTTATCCTTAAGCTGTGACCCCTTGTCCTGGACTTCCCCAACATCGGGAACAATCTTCCTGCATCTAGCCTGTCCAACCCCTTAAGAAGGGTCAGGCAGCATCTGTGGAGAACATGGATAGGTGACGTTTCACAGAGTGCTGGGAGTAACTCAGCGGGTCAGGCAGCATCTGTGGAGAACATGGATAGGTGACGTTTTCAGGTCGGGACTTTTCTTCAGACTGGGATATTCCTGTAACCGAATCAATAAATGGGACGTACATCTGGTACTCAACATCATACACGGAGTCTCTGGGTCCATGTGGCGCCCATTGAAGGATGGAATTGAAGTTACTGGAATTGATGAAGACATGGACGGGTCTGGGTAACGTCGTCACCGCAAGGCAGCCTGAAAATAGAAAACAGGTTTGAATTACACCCACCTTTACCAAATGTTAAGAAGGAACTGCAGATGCTGGAAAAATCGAAGGTAGATAAAAAATGCTGGAGAAACTCAGAGGGTGAGGCAGCATCTATGGAGCGAAGGAATAGGTGACGTTTTGGGTCCCGACCCGGAACGTCACCTATTCCTTTGCTCCATAGATGCTCTCACCCGCTGAGTTTCTCCAGCATTTTAATCCACCCACCTTTACCAAAGACCCCACACACCATCCTGGCCACACACGCATCTCCCGCTACCTTCAGGTAGAAGGTACAGGAGCCTGAAGACTGCAACAACCAGGTTCAGGAATAGCTACTTCCCCACAGCCATCAGGCTATTAAACTTGGCTCGGACAAAACTCTGATTATTAATAACCCATTATCAGTTTATTTGCACTTTATCAGTTTATTTATTCATGTGTGTACATATTTATATAATGGTATATGGACACACTGATCTGTTCTGTATTCAATGCCGACTATGTTCTGTTGTGCTGAAGCAAAGCAAGAATTTCATTGTCCCATCAGAACTCTGTTACAGATCTCTCCAAACATGTGTGGAATTGAAACGAACTGCATATTTCAAAAGTTGCAATGGACTCAGATAGTAGTTCATAGCATAGGAAATAGGTTGGATGTCATAGGTTTAAGTTCTGTTTAGTTTATTGTCACGTGTACTGAGGTACAGTGAAAAGCTTTTGTTGCGTGCTAACCAGTCAGTGGGAAGACAACACATGATTACAATTTGCAGTGTGTAGGTCCATGATGATGGAATTACAATAGACAATACACAATAGATGCAGGAGTAGAGGCCATTCGGCCCCTCGAGCCAGCACCGCCATTCAATGTGATCATGGCTGATCATCCACAATCAGTACCCCGTTCCTGCCTCCTCCCCATATCCCCTGACTCCGCTATCTTTAAGAGCCCAATCTAGCTCTCTCTTGAAAGCATCCAGAGAACCTGCCTCCACTGCCCTCTGAGGCAGAGAATTCCACAGACTCACAACTCTCTGTGAGAAAAAGTGTTTCCTCGTCTCCGTTCTAAACTGACGTTTAGTTTTAAGGTGAGAGGGAAAATATTTAATAGGGGACCATGGGTAAAAATAGGGCACTTTCTTCACACAGAGGGTGGTGGGTGTATGTGACGAGCTGCCTGAGGAGGTAATTGAGGCCGGTACAATAACAACATTTCAAAAGACCTGTGGACAGGTTCACAGATAAGAAAGGTTTTGGGGGGAGGGGGGGGTGGGCAAAAATACAGGCAGATGGGAGGTGGAGACAGGGCACAAAGTCAGCATGACAGTGAGTTTTCTCAGAGACCTTCAGTTTCTTTCCACACTCCAAAGGCGTGCAGGTTTGTAGGTTAATTGGCTTGGTATAAATGTAAATTGTTCCCAGTGTGTGGGATGAATGTTAGTGTGCGGGGATCGCTGGTCGGCGCAGACTCGGTGGGCTGAAGGGGTTTCCACGCTGTATCTCTAAACTAAACTAAAATAATAATGAAACCATCAACTCAATTGAATTTAGAACTGTTCTGAAACATGTTATAGTCAATAGCAGAGATTAGTACTGGAGTCAATACTCATCAGCAATAGCAGAGATTAGTACTGGAGTCAGTACTCACCAGCAACCATATAAACCATATAACAATTACAGCACGGAAACAGGCCATCTCGACCCTTCTAGTCCGTGCCGAACACATAATCTCCCCTAGTCCCATATACCTGCGCTCAGACCATAACCCTCCATTCCCTTCCCATCCATATAACTATCCAATTTATTTTTAAATGATAAAAACGAACCTGCCTCCACCACCTTCACTGGAAGCTCATTCCACACAGCCACCACTCTCTGAGTAAAGAAGTTCCCCCTCATGTTACCCTTTTAACTTCTGTTCCTTAATTCTCAAGTCATGTCCCCTTGTTTGAATCTTCCCTACTCTCAGTGGGAAAAGCTTTTCCACGTCAACTCTGTCTATCCCTCCCATCATTTTAAAGACCTCTATCAAGTCCCCCCTTAACCTTCTGCGCTCCAAAGAATAAAGCCCTAACTTGTTCAACCTTTCTCTGTAACTTAGTTGTTGAAACCCAGTCAATAGCAGAGATTAGTACTGGAGTCAATACTCACCAGCAATAGCAGAGATTAGTACTGGAATCAATACTCACCAGCAATAGCAGAGATTAGTACTGGAGTCAGTACTCACCAGCAGAGATTAGTACTGGAGTCAATACTCACCAGCAATAGCAGAGATTAGTACTGGAGTCAATACTCACCAGCAACAGCAGAGATTAGTACTGGAGTCAGTACTCACCAGCAACAGCAGAGATTAGTACTGGAGTCAATACTCACCAGCAACAGCAGAGATTAGTACTGGAGTCAATACTCACCAGCAACAGCAGAGATTAGTACTGGAGTCAATACTCACCAGCACAGCAGAGATTAGTACTGGAGTCAGTACTCACCAGCAACAGCAGAGATTAGTACTGGAGTCAATACTCACCAGCAACAGGAGAGATTATTAGTACTGGAATCAGTACTCACCAGCAACAGCAGAGATTAGTACTGGGATCCAACGGAGCCACATGGTGTAAATCCCACTCGCTCTCACGTAAGCACAGCAGAGACAGGCAACTCCAAGGTGGATTGTGAACGTCAGGAAACTCTTGGCTTCAGTAACCAGGGACGTGAGCAAAACCCCAGCATTTGTGAGGTCTTTCCTTTATCCCAGTCCACATACGCCCACCTGTGTGTGAAGGCTCCTGTCTGTACGCACCGGTCTGTGATCAATCACCTTCAACACAGTGGAGTTCCTGGTTGGTAAACGGGAGACTTGTTTGGACAGCCCTGTGTGATCATGTGGCCACCGATTGGATAGCGACTGGGCTGCTTACATTCATCAACTTATCTAAAGTTATGATCACTATGATAGGTGGAGTCTGAAGTTCAATTAGTTCTTTCTGAACACACCCTTCAGTCAGGAGGTGAAACCAAATATCCTGTAGCAGAGGATCTTTGGGTGAAGTTGTCCCTGGTCAATCGTAGAGACAAGGAACGGCTTCTGGCTATTGTCCAACAACCTGTCTATCAACAACCCCCTCAATGGTGTCACCTGTTACTCCCCACCCCTTCTCTCCCAGCTTTCTTTCCCACCTCTCCTGGAATCAGTCTGAAGAAAGATCTCCACCCAAACATCACCTGTCCATGTTCCCCAGAGACGAATTAATACTTTAGTGTCACAAGTGTCGAGGCAGTGAAATTCTTTGCTTGAGTACCAGAGGTATGCAAACAGTTGCCACATAGAGGGCGTAGACAAAGGTTGCCACATAGCTGGCTCCTCCTGTATTCCCCCCGCCCCTCCCCCCACAGCATTCCCCCCATACCGGGACCCCATTGCTCTTCCCCCCCCCCCCCCCCCCCTCATGGTGGTTCGATGCTACCTTTCCCACTGAGATACTCCAGCATTTGTGTGTTTCTAAGGAAGTGCAGATGCTGGTTTACAAAGAAAGACAGAGTGCTGGAGTAACTCAGTGGGTCAGGCAGCATCTGTGGAGAACATGGATAGGTGACGTTTCACAGATTGCTGGAGTAACTCAGCGGGTCAGGCAGCATCTATGGAGCTAAGGAAATAGGCAACGTTTCGGGCTGAAACCCGTAAGGGTTTCGGCCCGAAACGTTGCCTATTTCCAGAAGGATTTCGGCCCGAAAAGTTGCCTATTTCCTTAGCTCCATAGATGCTGCTGCACCATAACTCAGCGGGTCAGGCAGCATCTGTGGAGAACATGGATAGGTGACGTTTCACAGAGTGCTGGAGTAACTCAGCGGGTCAGGCAGCATCTGTGGAGAACATGGATAGGTGATGTTTCACAGAGTGCTGGAGTAACTCAGCGGGTCAGGCAGCATCTGTGGAGAACATGGATAGGTGATGTTTCACAGAGTGCTGGAGTAACTCAGCGGGTCAGGCAGCATCTGTGGAGAACATGGATAGGTGACGTTTCAGGTCAGGACCCTTCTTCAGACGCTAGCATTTATTATTCATGAATAATTAAAAAATCAAAGAAAGTTAAACGACCGACATGTCCCAGCTACACTAGTCCCACCTTCCTGCGCTCAGCATCGCCAAGGACTGCTCTCACCCCAACCATGGACTGTTTACCCTCCTACCATCCGGGAGGCGCTACAGGTCTCTCCGTTGCCGAACCAGCAGGTCGAGGAACAGCTTCTTTCCAGCGGTTGTCACTCTACTAAACAACGTACCTCGGTGACTGCCAATCACCACCCCCCCCCCCCCCGGACACTTATTATTTATTTTTATTCAAATCGTTTGCTATGTCGCTCTTCAAGGGAGATGCTAAATGCATTTCGTTGTCTCTGTACTGTACACTGACAATGACAATTAAAATTGAATCTGAATCTGAATCCATATCCCTCTAAACCTGTCCTATCCATGTACCTGTCTAGCTGTTTCTTAAACATTGCAATAGACCTTGCCTCAACTACCTCCTCCGGCAGCTCGTTCCATGCACCCACCACCCTTTGTGTGAGAATATTACCCCTCAGATCCCTATTAAATCTTTTCCCCTTCACCTTAAACCTGTGCCTCTGGTTCTCGATTCCCCTACTCTGGGCAAGAGACTCTCAGCTTAGCTCAGTTCAGTTTTTATTTATCATATGTAGGTTAACACAGGGTCAACAGTACAATGTGTTTGACAAGACAACGGGTCACCTCAGCAATGATATTACAAGGATAAAATTAAGGTAAAAAAAAAAGATAAGAGTGGCATTGGTAGGTAAAAAACAATAATAATGAATAGAATATTCAACATATATGATGTGTTTATGAGTTCAGAAGCCTAATGGCATGATGATAAAAACTGTTCTTAAGTTGTTATCAAATGTACATGGGAGGATTACATACTAACACAAGAAATCTGTCTCCTTGTACAAGATCCATAGCAGTGGAGAAAGTACAAACAATTCTCCTGCTCACTGCTATAACCTACACTTTACTCTATATTCGACCACTTTGCTGAAGATTAATTTAGCAATGCACACTTCCTGAAAATATAATTGCTCTCTCGTGATGCTTGTAAAGGAAGATTTGCTCTTAGTAATAGTGACATAGGGCAGGGAAACAGGCCCTTCAGCCCAAATTGCCCACGCCGACCAAGATGCCCCTTCTGACCGACTCCCACCTGCCCACCTTTGGGCCATATCTCTCTAAACCTTTCCACCTATGTAGCTGGTCAAATATCTTCTAAATGTCATTACAGTACTTGCCTCCTCTGGCAGCTCGTTTTATATAAACACTTATGTGAAAAAGTTGCCCCTCAACCACTTATTACATTTTAGTACAGTTACTCCATGGGTCAGGAAGCATTTCTGGAGAAAACGGATAGGTCTTAGATGTTTCCTCTCACCCTTCTTCTTCTTGTGTGTGGCGTGCACAGCCTAAAGTTGTAAAGCAACTTGTTCTGTTTGATGTTTAAGAAGGAATTGCAGATGCTGGAAACTCAAAGGTAAAGGCAAAAATGCTGGAGTAACTCAGCAGGTGAGGCAGCATCTATGGAGCGAAGGAAATAGGCAACGTTTCGAGTCGAGATCCTCACATCAGTCTGAAGGAGAGTCTCGACCCGAAACATCGCCTATTTCCTTCGCTCCATAGATGCTTCCTTACCCGCTGAGTTTCTCCAGCATTTTTGTCTTTAACTTGTTCTGTTTGATCTTGTTTGTGCACGCCAGGTTGATTGCATTCGTCCAAACAGAGTGGACCACGTGAAGGTTGCAATCTCCCACCCCTCCCCTCACCCTCAACTATGTCATCTATTCCTCGATTCAAATACTCTGTGCATTCAGCCGATCAATTCCCCTCATTGGTTCTCTGCACCTCTATAAGATATATCTGCCTTTTATCTTGCAGAGTTTATGCTTAACTGCAACGCAAAATCCCCTGGTTGCGCTGAGTTAGCACATCCTATGCAACAATATGTTGCTCTCACTGGAACACAGGATGTGGGCAAACCACCACAATATCTCACGTTAAATTTTCTTTGTCTGAGACGTTGTTTGCAACGGTTGTTGCAAGAGTCCCCCTGCTCGGTGGGAGATGAAGCAATGGTTCACACACTTGCTGGATGAGCTTGGAGACCGTTCCTCTAGAGTCTCCAACACCAGCGCTCCCTCCCTCTAATACGGGGCCCAAATCTGCTCACAATATATAAATGACTTGGACGAGAATACAGGCATTGATATGATTTATGTGGTCATGTGAACTGAAATGCAATTAAAAATGTTATTTTGAGTACCACCCAGTCACATTATACATGGGTACAACCAACCCATACACAGTAGAACAGGTAAAGAGTCTTATAGATGAGGCTGCTCAGACCCTCTAGTCCTGGCAACATCCTTGTAAATCACTTATTTCTGATTGTATGGTGACCAGAACTGCAACATAAATAATTCTGCAGTGGGCAAAGCTGTACTATAATATCCCAGCTCATGTATTCCATGTCTCCACTAAACACCAAGTACACCTTCTTCATTGCCTTATCCACCTGTACTGCCACCTTCAGGGATTTGGGGAACTGTGCAGTGAGGCCATTCAACTTGGCAATACTCTCCACATCCACTTTCCAGCCTTTCACCATTCGGTAAGATTCAAAGAGGTCTATGTAGTCTGTGTTAAAATTGTCATTTATGGAAATTTGCCATGTTCAACCTAGCTGCCACATTAAAATAGCACCTACACCCAAAGTATTTTATTGACTGCAAAGTATTTGGGGAGCATGGAAGTCTAAAGAAAGGTCTCGACCCGAAACGTCACCCATTCCTTCTCTCCAGTGATGCTGCCTGTACTGCTGAGTAATGCCCCTGTCCCACTTAGGAAACCTGAACGGAAACCTCTGGAGACTTTGCGCCCCACCCAAGGTTTCCGTGCGGTTCCCGGAGGTTTTTGTCAGTCTCCCTACCTGCAACCTCCGGCGACCACCTGCAACCTCCGGGAACCGCACGGAAACCTTGGGTGGGGCGCAAAGTCTCCAGAGGTTTCCGTTCAGGTTTCCTAAGTGGGACAGGGGCATTACTCCAGCTTTTTGTGTTTCTCTGGGAAGTATAGAGGTTTGGAGGCCATGTTGCAGTTATATCAGACATTGGTGAGGCCGCATTTAGACTATTGCTTTCAGTTTTGGTCACCATGTTGTGAAGCTGGAAAGGGTGCAGAGAAGATTTGAGGATGTTCTCAGGATCCGAGGGCCTGAGCTACAGGGAGAGGTTGGGCAGGCTGAGACTTTATTCCTTGGAGTACAGGAGGATGAGGGTGTGATGTTATAGTGGCGTATAAAATCATGAGAGGAATAGATCAGGGAAAAGCAGAGTCTTTTACCCAGAGTAGGGGAATCGAGAACCAGAGGATATCGGTTCAAGGTGCAACAGAAACCTGAGGGGTAATTATTTTTACACAAAAGGTGGTAGGTGTCTGGAACGAGCTGCTAGGGGAGGTAGTTGAGGCAGGGACTATTGCAACGTTTAAGAAGCATTCAGACAGGTACATGGATAGGACAGGTGTAGAGCGGTGTAGTGTGGATGGGGCATGTTGGTCAGCTTGTGCAAGTTACGCCACAGAGCCTGTTTTCACACTGTATGACTGTTGTGAAAAGATCTTGCTCCAAAAGTTATGAAGAATATATTTAATAGTAGCAACATGAATACTTGAATATACCAATAAAAATAAAGACCATGTAATCTACAAATCAAAAAACCCACAATGACCAGATTTTCTAGAAATGTCCTTTTATTTTTAAAAAAGTTAAAAAAATATGGAAATACACAAGAATACCTGGTTTGAAAAACACTGATTTTCAAAATGCTACAGTGCAAACGGTCTCAGTTAACATATATACTGGGTAATGTTACATGTTATAATACTCTGATTAAAAGCTGATCAGGCAGCTAGGGAGAGTCGGCCCGTGAGCCTGGCTGATGCAGGCACGAACCAACTGGGCACAACTGCCCCCTCCCTTAATACTTCTGAGTAAAAATATGCAGTAATGCAATAATTGCAATAGAGAAATCATCTGAGTTTTGCAGGGAGTTCCAAGTTGCTATTACTACTGGAGGAACTCGGTGGGTCAGGCAGCCTCCGTGGTTGGTGGGGGGGGGGGGGGGGGGGGGGGTGGAACATAGAATGTTATGGCTCAGGTCCCATCTTCAACTCCCCTCTACCCAATCTTCCACAGATGCTTAAGAAGGAACTGCAGATGCTGGAAAATCGAAGGTACACAAAATAGCTGGAGAAACTCAGCGGGTGCAGCAGCATCTATGGAGCGAAGGAAATAGGCGCCGTTTCGGCCCGAAACGTTGCCTATTTCCTTCGCTCCATAGATGCTGCTGCACCCGCTGAGTTTCTCCAGCAGTTTGTGTTTTGTTCACAATTCCTGCACCTAGAGTATCTTGTCAATACAAAATTCCTATTACAGAATACAAAATGCACAGTAAACATTTAGGCAGCATGGTGGCGCAGAGGTAAAGCCGCTGCCTTACAGCGCCAGAGACCCGGGTTGGATCCCGACTACCCGTGCTGTCTGTGCAGAGTTTGCACACTTGTCCGTTTTTCTTCAGGTTTCTCCGGTTTTCTCCCACATTGTAAAGATGTACAGGTTTGTAGGTTAATGGGCTTCGGTAAAACTGTGTAGGAGGGTACTGGCATACGGAGTGATCACTTGTCAGCTTGTTTCTGCACTGTATCTCTGGAGTAAAATACTTTCCCTACATCCCATAGAGGCAAGTAGGATTGGAGCCAATGTCCCAGGCTACATTGTCCTGTGGGTTCAAATCATGATCAGGCACTGGTGGGTTAAAAGATAACAGGTCATCACCATCATCGATCCCCCCGTTACAAGTGAGCAGCTTCACAGAAGTCAAAGGGACATCATCGTTACTCCCCTCGTCACAGGGCTCCAATACATTAATACTGTCATGGAAGTTGCTGCAATTCAGCAACACAGAATTAACACTGCAAGGGCTGGCAACATCGCTGCACAATTTAGTCTGGAGTGGAGTGTGATGGGAACACCCAGAGCCCTGACTCTGGATGTCAAAGGCAGCATGATTGGACGTGAAAGAGCAATTTGCTTTCCGATATGGGTCTGTGTTGGCTGCCTGGTAGAAACTATCATCAGGTCTTTCATCTCTGTCCACGATCACTCCGTCGGGAATCCAGCGATTCTCGGTGTAACCGTACGATTCCAAGTCCTCATCACTCTCACTGGAAGAGCCCAGACCACCCAAAGCACCAGTTGCAATATCGTCCCCAGGAACAGTTCTTTCAGAGGAAGGTTTTTCTTTCATCGTTCCACTTTCGTTACAGTGAATAACATTTAACAGACTGCAATCAACAGGTTGGCAATATTCCATTTGGATAGAAGATATTTTATTTGTGAAATCCTAATAAAAGAAACGTTCTTTAGTAATGGATGGTTCAAATGAAATTAAAAATAGCACATCAATTTACTAATTATTGAAACTACAAAGTTTTATTTTTAACTGTATATGCTATCATTAAATAAGTATATTTGGAAAAAGGCTCTTATGCATTAGGGTTAGGGTCTTATGCACCCACCGTCTATCTATTCCCCGTATGATTTTATTCATAAGATCACCCCTCAGCCTTCTACGTCCTAGAATAAAGTTCTTGCCTGCCCATCCACTCCCTACACCTCAGGCCCTTGTACCCTGGCAACATCCTTGTAAATCTCCTCTCAGCCTTTCTCCAGCTTAATGGCATCTTTCCTATAACATGGAGACCAAAATGTGCACAATACTCCAGGTGAAGCCCCACATTGACATCTTGTAAAATGGTGATGTAATGCCCCAACTTCTATACCCAGTTATAGGTACAGAGTGCTGGAGTAACTCAGCGGGTGCAGCAGCATCTATGGAGCTAAGGAAATAGGTAACGTTTCGGGTCGAAACCCTTCTGGGTTTCGGCCCGAAACGTTGCCTATTTCCAGAAGGTTTCGGCCCGAAACGTTGCCTATTTCCTTCGCTCCATAGATGCTGCTGCACCATAACTCAGTGGGTCAGGCAGCATCTGTGGAGAACATGGATAGGTGACGTTTCACAGAGTGCTGGAGTAACTCAGCGGGTCAGGCAGCATCTGTGGAGAACATGGATAGGTGACGTTTCACAGAGTGCTGGAGTAACTCAGCGGGTCAGGCAGCATCTGTGGAGAACATGGATAGGTGGCGTTTCACAGAGTGCTGGAGTAACTCAGCGGGTCAGGCAGCATCTGTGGAGAACATGGATAGGTGACGTTTCACAGAGTGCTGGAGTAACTCAGCGGGTCAGGCAGCATCTGTGGAGAACATGGATAGGTGACGTTTCACAGAGTGCTGGAGTAACTCAGCGGGTCAGGCAGCATCTGTGGAGAACATGGATAGGCGACGTTTCAGGTTGGGACACTTCAATTCCCTGACTGATAAGGGCTGATAAAGGCCAGCGGGCTAAAATCCTCCTTTACCACTCTATCTAACTGTGATGCCAAACATCCCCAGATATTCCTTTTATTTTTCACCTTCAGCATTCCCCACTGCCATTTCTGTCACTGAATTTCACCAATCTATCCTAACATAGGCACATAATGCAGGAGTAACTCAGTGGGACAGGCAGCATCTCTGAGAAGCTCCCTGTCCCGCTGAGTTACTCCAGCATCTTCGATTTAAACCAGCATCTGCAGTTCTTTCCTACACATCCCAACACAGGCCTTCAGTATTGGTCGCTTTGTAACTCCAAACTTTTTTCATCTCGTTTTTTGTCATCAGGACTTGGGAATGATAATCTAAAGTCCAACACAAAACTGCACGCCGGAAATCTGAATAAAAATTAACATCATTGCAGGAGCATCTTTGAAGAGAGAAGCTCGAGTTGGTTTGGACAGTTAGTTGGAGAGAGTTATGTTAGTTTTGATAAAACATCATCAATAATTAAAGCAAAGGGCTGGAGGAGTTGGGCGAGTCAGGTGGTATCAGTGGAGGAAGTGGACAGACACCGTTCTATCCAGGCACCTCCCGACCCACTGAGTTCCTCCAGCACTTTGTATTTTGCTCAAGATTCCAGCATCTGCAGTTTCTTGTGTATCTATCAACTTTGAAATATTTCTCTCTGGAGTGGCACGGTGGTGCAGCGGTAGAGTTGCTGCCTCACAGCGGCAGAGACCCAGGTTTGATCCTGACCACGAGTACTGTCTGTACAGAGTTTGTACCTTCTCCCCGTGACCACGTGTGTTTGCCCCCGGGTGCTCCAGTTTCCCCCCACATTCTAAAGATACACAGGTTTGTCGATTAATGGGCTTCGGTAAAATTGTAAATTGTGAAGGATATTCAGCACACTCCCGATGGGCCGAAGGGCCTGTTTCAGAGCTGTATCTCTAAAGTTTAAATCTGCTCTGCATTTCCACCAAGATGCAGATGACAAATCAGCCAAAAAAAATCCCAGTTCTTCAAATAGTTCAAATAGTTGAAGAACAGGGATTTTTTGATAAATTGTTATCAAACGACAGAGAATATAAGAATATGAGTTAGTTTTACCAACCAATGCTTCCGGGGTCTTCAGTCCTGATGGAACCGAGATGATATTTCTCACTTTGATCACAACTGAAGGAATCAGAATGAATAATCCCAGCGCACACGCCACCAGGACAAGAACCATCAACATGTGCATTCCTGAATGGAAAACGTAATGTTAAAATGCTTTAGGCTTAACCTTATTTCTATAGACAGAGAAGGATGGACAAACAAAAAGGTACAAACAGAAAAATATCCACACTAGTTAGAGTCATAGATAGACTGTGTGGAAGCAACTTGTCCACATCAGCCAACATGTCCCAGCTACACTGGGAAATCTGTTCACAGTATGTCTGCTTTGAAGATGTTCTCCTCCTCTCCAACGAGAGTTCTGCAACATCCTCTCTTGATGCTACCCCTCTGTGATTCTTCATGCTCCCCACTAGTTTTTTGGATATATTTCATTCATAGTTCTTTATCTCTCTACATCATCGTCTTCACCCAACCAGTCTGAAGAAGGGTCTTGACCAGAAATGTCAAGCATTCCTTCTCTCCAGATATCACTGACTGTCCCGCTGAGTTACTGCAGCTTTTTATGTCTATCTCCAGCTACACTAGTCCCACCTGCCCGCGGTTGGTCCATATCCCCCAAAACCTGTCCTATCCATGTACCTGTCCAACTGTTTCTTAAACATTGGGATAGTCCCTGCCTCAACTATCTCCTCTGGCAGCTCGTTCCATAGATCCACCACCCTTGATGTGAAAAAGTTACCCCTCAGATTCCGCATAATTCTTTTCCCCTTCACCTTAAACTTATGTCCACTGATCTTTGATTCACGTGCTCTGGGCAAGGCTCTGTATCAAAAACTATGGATGTTTGAATGAATACATTTATCGGCCAAGTATTCACATACAAGGAATTTGCCTTAGTGCTCCACCCGCAAGTGACAACATGACATACAGTGACAGTTAGGAATGACACATAAAACATTAAACATTAATAATAAAACATTATCGATTAAACATGTGAATCAAATAAAATATCAGAATTCAAATACATTGAAATGCACTCAAAGTTATAATTCAAGTTTTAACTATCAGAGATTTAAAAATTACACACAAGAACATTTGAAACATATATTAAAAAGTAAGTTGACAAAAAGTCAGTGTATTCCTTAGATTTTCCTCTCCATTTAAATCATTGAGATTCCATTCCCAAGCCAGGTACACTAGTGTGAAAAAAGAGACAAAGTACTGGAGTAACTCAGAGGCTGTGGAGAACATACATAGGTCTAAGGTCATGATGTTTCGAGACGAGACCCTTCTTCACATGCTCTCTAGATGTGCTGCCTGAGCCGCAGGGTTACTCCAGCATTTGGTGGGGTTTTTTTGTAAAGCAGCATCTGCAGTTGCTTGTTTTTCCATGCTCTAGCTGATGTTGTTTTTGCAGACTCCAGCACAAATGCAGAGGAGCTGCTGAAACCTTTGGTATACGTGACAATAACATACTAAACTAAATGACAGCCGCGGCTTCCATGATCGGTACTGAACCACGTGATCGAATAATATCACTGAGGGTAGACAACAAATTCAGGATTTCACACGTGTGTGGATACCCTGTCCGTACACAGATAAATGGCAACCATCGTGCAGCTTAGCTAGATACGTCCCTGCAATCACTAGGGTGCAGCCTCATAAGGTAATAAGAGATAGGAGCAGAATTAGGCCATTCAGCCCATCAAGTCTACCACGCCATTCAATCATGGCTGATCTAATGTTCCTTCTCAACCCCATACTCCTGCCTTCTCCCCATAGCCTCTCCCACCGTACGAATCAAGAACCTATCAATCTTCACCGTAGAACAATCGACTGACTTGGCCTTCACAGGCAATGAATTCCAAACTCACCAACCTCTGATTATAGAAATTCCTCCTCATCTCCTTTTTAAAAGTATATCCTTTTATTCTGAGGCTATTGTAGACTCCCCCACTAATGGAAACATCCTCTCCACATCCACACTATCACCTTAAACCCATGCTCTTTAGTCTTTGACATTTCCACTCTAGGGAAAAAAGTTTCCCCAGTTCTGACAATCCAGGTTAACAATCCAGGTTTTTTGTATTTTAAATGTATTATTTATTATTGTTTTTATTTATAAATGTATTAAAGTCTTGACCTTCGAGTAAGCAGTCAGTGATATTTGAAAGAGGAAGAGCATCAGAACATAATTACAGCACTGTGTACCAAGTGCACACGTTATACCTTAGGTTTAGGAAGTTCTGCATGTCCGCTACAACTCTCACCACCTTCTACAGATGCAACACAGAAAGCATTTTATCAGGATGCATCACAGCTTGGCTTGGGAACAGCTCTATCCAAGACTTCAAGAAATTGCAGCAAGTTGTGGAAGCAGCCCAGACCGTCACACAAACCAACCTCCCTTCTATTGACTCCATTTATACCTCACGCTGCCGCGGCAAGGTCAGCAGCATCATCAAGGACCAGTCATGCCCTGGCCACTCCCTCTTCTCCCCTCTCCTATCACTAAACTGATCTTCAGTATTAAAACAGGTGTGGGAGTACATACTTCCAAATGTGTGAGAAGAGAAATAAACAGAACATCAAGTATCACATTACCATATAAATCCATACCCCAGTTCCAAACTTACCTTTGGCCTCGAGACTGAGACAAAGGGGCTCAGAGAAATTGCCTCTTTTGTTAATACTCTTGTAAACAGACCTGGCAGATACACAGACATTACTGCCGTCCAACTGAGTCTTCTGAATTTCCAGAACTTTCTCTGCTGTGTTTTGTTCAATTGGCCTCTGCTCAAAATTAAAACATGAATATCATAAATGTTTATCTCTGAAAGTTAAATTGAAAGCACATATTACTGTTAACATTTCATAAGTTCATAAATGATAGGAGCAGAATTAGGCCATTTGGGTGAATGTCCTACTTTTTTGGATTATTATTGCCAGATAGTGTGAAAAGATTGCTTTTTGTGCTATCCAGGCAAATCATAACATGCATAATAGGAATCTGAGGTGTAACTTTTTCACACAAGGGGTGCATGGAACGAGCTTCCAGACTATTGCAAAGTTTAAGAGACAATTAGACAACTACATGGATAGGACAGGTTGAGAGGGATATGGGACAAACGCAGGCAGGTGGGACTAATGTAGATGGGACATGCTGGCCTGAGTGGGCAAGTTGGCCGAAGGGCCTGTTTCCACGCTGTGTGATCTATGACTATGACTTCAGTATTTTAAGCAGGAAAACAAAACGAGTGCAGAATATAGTGTTACAAATGACGTTGCAAAAGTTAATTTATACTGCAAGTATGGTTTAAATAGTGTTGGAAATCAGGAAACTCTTCTGGCCCTGTTTAAGAGGGAACTGCAGATGCTGGAGAATCGAAGGTTACACAGAAAAGCTGGAGAAACTCAGCGGGTGCAGCAGCATCTATGGAGCGAAGGAAATAGGCAACGTTTCGGGCCGAAACCCTTCTTCAGACTGCAACTCTTCTGGCCCTGTTGCAGTACAATAAAAATGGCTGGCACTAAAATACAGAGGGACCTTGGGGTGCGAGTGTATAGCACCCTGAAAGTGGCGACACAAGCAGGTAAGGTGGCAAAGACAGCATTACCACATGCTTGCCCTCGTCCATCAGGGCACCAAGTATAACATTGGTAAATCACATTGTAGCTGCATAAAATGTTGGTTAGTCCACATGAATGAATGAATGAATGAATGGATGAATGGTAGACACAAAAAGCTGGAGTAACTCAGCGGGACAGGCAGCATCTCTGGAGAGAAGGAATGGGTGACGTTTCGGGTCGAGATCTTTCTTCAGGATGAATGAATGAATGAATGATACTTTATTGTGACAAGCCACAGTGATATTCTTTACTTTTTTTGTTTTTTTTAAAGAGGCATACCATTAGTATTAGTTCTCAGTGTGTCCCCCACCCAGGCCAGGTCTGCCTTTGTCCCCTTGGTCTAATGTGGGTGAATGGTCATAGCATAGTAGACAATAGGCTCAGCATGGACAAGTTCGCACGAAAGGATCATTTCTGTGGTATACATCTCTACGCATACATACTTTGACAAGTTCATCCGCATTCCAGAACTTGACGTCGTAGCTCAGGTTATCAAGCAGACAGGCTTTCAACACCTTCTCTTTGCAAACTGCTAACTTAACCATTAGGTGCACCAACATGGATTCTTCTTTCAAATCTACTTTCAGCTGAGGAGCACCTAGATCAACTTCAGAAGAAACAAAGTATAGATTATCTTTGTTGCATATTATTAACATGGTAGGTTAACAAGAATATCACAGTTTTATGTTTATCATCTTAAACAAGCCACTAAATTCAACTTATCACTAAATTATTCATGTTTAACGTTTCATGTATCATTCTTAACTGTCACTGTATGTCATGTTGTCATTTGTGGACAGAGCATCAAGGCAAATTCCTTGTATGTGAAGACAAGGCCAATAAACTTATTCATTCATTCATTCTAATGCCACTTTAGGTGGAACAAGCCGATTATAGGACTAGGAATCCGAGGGGTAACTTTTTCACACCAAGGGTGGTGGGTGTATGGGACAAACTGCCAGAGGAGGTAGTTGAGGCTGGGGCTATCCCATTTTTTAGGAAACAGTTAGACTGGTACATGGATAGGACAAGTTTGGAGGGATATGGACCAAGCGCAGGCAAGTGCGACTCGTGTAGCTGGGACATTATTGGCCAGTGTGGGCGAGTTGGGCCTGTTTCCACACTGTTCCATCACCCTATGACTACAATTTAGATCGAGCAGAGCAAGTTGGCAGTACTGGTTGGGGGATGCAGGATAAGGGCATGATTGCCCCTATTTATTTTCTGGATGGATTGACCAGAACTCTAAGTATAGGCAGGACATCTAACTTCAAAATAAGAACATATTTACCATTTATGTTGAGCTGCAAAATGGAGAAGAGAGATTGAAAATATTCCGGTTTTTGCGCTAAAGTGAAAGTGAAAAATCAAGAGGTTTCCTCCACTGAAATGACTCAAGAGTGACTCAGCAGGTCAGGTAGCATCTCCGGAAAACACGTATGGGTGAAGAAGGGTCCCAATCCAAAACGTCACCTATCCACGTTCTCCAGATGCTGCCTGACCCGCTGAGTCTCTCCAGCACTCGTTGTCCTTTTTTGCAAAATTAGCATCTGCAGTTCCATGTTTCTACATTTCCTACAATCTTTGGAATTCTTCCTCCTCGTGGATTCTTGACTTGAAGGTTGAGACATTTCAGATGAAATTTGAAGCAGCTGGATAACAGAAACGGGTATCTGGATTTGCCATCACTACCAAACTAGTAGCAAATCATCTGCACAATTGTTCTGTAACCAACACAATGACCCCCTGGACGGGCTGGGAATATTAAATTCAAATAATTAAAGGAGTGGAATAGAAAGGCAGCGTCAGTAATAGTGACCGTAAGCACTGGCTCAAGGAATCACTTATATGGAATGGTCAGTTCTCCATTAATGTGTCCTTCATTTGCAATGGCCCAGAAAACCACTACATTTAGGAAGTTCACTAAATGTTAGCTTTCTCAGTAACGCCTACATCCCCAATATGAATAGAAAACATGCCGTAAACGTTAGTACAAAATGTCCTCATCAAATAAATCCGGTGGAAATATACAGATCGATAAAATGTGGATAAAAATACCTACTGTCTTTAAATGGATTAAAATATTTGGACCATCTCCAAGCAGTGGACGGCCCTGGCACCCGGCTCCCAATCTTGACTCGATAATCTGCATAGCAGCTTTCAATGGTGCACGTAAGGTCGCAGCCCTCTCCAGATGGGTCGGTACAATTGGGGGCACGCCGCCAAACACTGCTGAAATAATACAATGGTAACAATCATTTTGGTTGATTGCTTGAAAGAAACAGCATGGAAACAGTCCCTTCGGCCCAAATCGTCCATGCTGGCCAAGATGTCCCAACCAAGCTAGTCCCATTTCCCTGCATTTGACCCATACCCCTCTGAACCTTCACTATCCAATGTCTTCTGAATCACCTTTAAACTTTGCCTCTCTCACCTTAAAGCTATGTTCTCCAGGCTTTAACATTTCCACCTTGGTGAAAAAAAATTCTGACTAGTTCTAACTCCACAGGCAATGAATCTCCTTATGGATTTTGACCCATCTGGCTAATTGTTGCACTGATTCTTGCTGAATGTAGATGCTTCATCCATTTTACAATGATGGCTTTAGCTAATGGGTGGTGTATTATTGAACAGGATTGTTGAACAATGTTGAATGGAGTTACTAAACTAAACTAAACTGTGTTCGGAGTGCTTGTGATGAGAATTGCGGACAGAGCAGACACCTTGTGGATTGAAGTGGCGGAGTAATCAGACCTTCTAGCTTGCTGCAGCTCCAAGTTCTCTTAATAAAGCATGTACAATTTAGGCATTGTGTCCATTATTACAGAACACAATCACTGGACCGTTCATCTGCACACCAGAAATAAATTAAAAGGGAATTACCTTGCCAAGTAAAATATTTCAGGAGAATATTCTTCAGTGTTCCAGTTTAAAAGAAGGCTAAAGTTCTTAGAACTCAAATTTACATTTTGAGAAGGTGGCAGATTACCTGAGAACAAGTAAAAGAGATATTACTGAGTGCCCAGTATAAACTTGAATTACATTACAACAAAATTATTCCATACCACATCATGATCATTCAAGTATATCTGGATATGTTTAATATTAGAAAGATCTTTTTCCCAATTTAACTTTATGTGTTGAAGAAAATTTGCCATATGTTTTGTAATACTTAAGGCAGTGCTTCTTAAATTTGTGAATGGGTCACCCAAAGGTGAATGAAATTATTTTGGGGTGAATGACACTAGAGGGGTGAATGAAGGGTGAATTACTTAATTTATTCATATATATATATATATTTGTTTTTCAATATGCATAGAAACTTACAAAATTCTTAAGGGGTTGGACAGGCTAGATGCATGAAGATTGTTCCCGATGTTGGATAAGTCCAGAACAAGGGGTCACAGTTTAAGGATAAGGGGGAAATCTTTTAGGACCGAGATGAGAAAAATATTTTTCACACAGAGAGTGGTGAATCTGTAGAATTCTCTGCCACAGAAGGTAGTTGAGGCCAGTTCATTTGCTACATTTAAGAGGGAGTTAGATGTGGCCCTTGTGGCTAAAGGGATCAGGGGGTATGGAGAGAAGGCAGGTACAGGATACTGAGTTGGATGATCAGCCATGATCATATTGAATGACGGTGCAGGCTCGAAGGGCTGAATGGCCTACTTCTGCACCTATTTTCTATGTTTCTATACTTAAAAAAAGGGAGTATTCCAGGAAAAGAACTGTAGTAATCAAAGCCGGAAAGGGTAGGATGTGGGTTAAAAGCCCAGTGTTTAGACGTTGGGATGGTTTTTTTTATCATTCTCATAGAATGATTTTCCAACTCCAGTGGTAATTAAACTTCTTTTTTTCCACTCCTAGTTTTCTTTACATATTTTTAGGATGTTCAAAAAGTTGAATAAAATAAACACTTAAGAAATTAGTTAATTTATGTTTTTTGCCCATGTGACAAATTAATTAGGTATAAAATTATACACAAGGGAGAATAAGATGAAAATTACCAAAAAAACAGAAGAAAATTTAGTCGAGGGTGAATGAAATGTTGTGATAAAGCTTCATGGGTGACACTGAAATAGTTTAAGAAACACTGACTTACACCGACCAAAATATTGCGGAAATTCAGATTATTGAAGCCTTAGAATCTTCCATCTACTCTCGAGAGATTTGACTGATTTCTAAACATTTCACCTGAAACAGGTCACTCAATATGCAGCACTCCAATGCATTCCACTTGAGTGTTCAACAATAGATATGTGACGGTTTTTACCTCTACCACCCTCTCAGACTGCGTAAGCCCACTTTAAATGTTTTCTACAATATTCCTAACAGCCCACTCAACAGCACAATAGAGC
Source organism: Leucoraja ocellata (assembly GCA_036785375.1). Classification (NCBI taxonomy): domain Eukaryota; kingdom Metazoa; phylum Chordata; class Chondrichthyes; order Rajiformes; family Rajidae; genus Leucoraja; species Leucoraja ocellata. The sequence goes on along the minus strand of JAWMAR010000025.1, from coordinate 12,408,302 downwards.
AGCGACAGAACTGCTGATCACAGCGCCAGGGACCCAGGTTCGATCCTGACATAGGGCGCTGTCTGTGTGGACTTTGCATGTTCTCCCTGTGACCTCGTGGGTTTCCTCCAGGTACTCTGATTTCCTCCCAGATTCCAAAGTTTGGAGGTTAATTGTGTTCTGGAAATGACCTCTAATGTGTAGGATGAGAAAGTGGGATAACATAGAACTAGTGTGAATGGGAGATCGCTGGTTTGCGTGGACATGGTAGACCAAAGGAACTGTTCCCATGCTGTATCTCTAAACTAAACTAACCCAAGCTGCATCAGTTATGCCAGTGATGAAGCTGAATTTTAGTAAAGAATATAAGAAGATATTAAATTGGTTTCTGGGCTAGCTTACAGCTTATATTTAGTCTCAAATTAGGCTTGCCTCAGGTTGCAGGGGTGTGTGAGATAACATTGTCTCCCAAGTGAAGGAGCTAGAGAGATATCTTCACAGGGAGATGCCATAAACCAATGTTTATGGGGAGGAGGCGATAAAGGAAGAGAGAAATAAACAGTCACATCTTTGTAAACAAATGACCTATGTTTATGAGGGACCAAATGACAGAGGAAGCAGCGACCAGAGCAAGGGTGGTCTATTTGGAGATAAAACAAATGGACAATGTTTTTAGTATATCTTGTACCATGTAAAAAAAAAGGTTTGATGTGATGCATTCTGTGGAAACCTTTTCCAGTACTTCTGACCATGACTAATGTCTGTGGAATGTGATAAGGGGACAAAAAACCTATTTAAAGCAATGTAATTCTGTTGTTCAGGGGAGGTGACTGAGCACAGTCAAGTGTCTGTGTTAGTCACTTGACTGGAGTTCTCCCTCCCTTCCATCGGCCGATGTTAAGTAAAGTTTTGAACTGGTCTACCAAACCGTTTGTGTGGTGTCTGTTTATTAAGAAGCGAACCTGGTTTAGTAGTTAAGATAAGTAGCTTTTTCATTGGCGTAGTTATGCAGGCCTCGCTGGGACCACATCAACGGCTGACTGTGCAAGAGGTTGCGGAGGTTGCCGGGATTGGAAGGGAGATAACTGAGCTCTATCGGTCCCCTTGTAAGACTGACTCCCTAGAAACTCCCGGGTCACATCTGTGATCCTTCATCAGAAATTGAATTGGTTCCCTGCCGAGGTTCTTAGCAACAGACAACGGTAAGACCAGTTGGGGTTTATGTGGGGGGTTTTTTTTTTAAAGAAGGGATTGTGTATGTATTTTTAAGACGGAATTGTGTATGTATTTTTAAGAAAGGTCTTATGTATATTGTTAAGAAGGACGTGAGTGGTTCCTCTTTCTGTCTATCTCTCTTTGTTTTCTCTTTTTCTCTCTCTACTAAGGGCTCATCGGCCTCGTTGAGACATCCGTGATTTGTCGGGTTGAGATACGGGGGTTGAGGTGTGCGTCTGGCTTATTGAGACATCCGAAGCTTTGTCGGATTGAGAAATAAGTGGCGTTGTATATTAAAGAATTAGGAAGTCTGCTAGGTTGAGAAACGGGGGTCCCGGTTCGCGGGTCTGCTTCGTTGAGACACCTGGGGCTTATTTTAAGAGTTACGAAGTCTGCTAGGTTGAGAAACGGGGGTCCCGGTTCGCGGGTCTGCTTCGTTGAGACACCTGGGGCTTATTTTAAGAGTTAAGACGTCTGCCAGGTTGAGAAACGGGGGTCTTGGTTAGCAAGTCGGCTTCGTTGAGACACTTGGGTCGTATATTAAAGAGTTAAAAAAGGTCAGCCAAATTGAGAAACTGGGGTCTCGAGTAGCGAGTCGGCCTGGTTGATATATTTGGAACAATTCGGAATTAAAAAGTCAGCCAAGTTGAGAAACTGGGGTCTCATTTAGTGAGTCGGCCTGGTTGATATATTTGGATCGATTCGGAATTAAGAAGTCTGTTTTCTCTCTCTCTCTTTCTATCTATCTATGGGGAATGCTCTGGAAACCAGTCCTATATATGTGTTATTTGAATCCTAAGTATAATAAGAAATTTAGAATGTTAAGTTACAAGTTGACCAAACGGTTAGGGGATGATGCTTGGCCAGTAGGGGGAACATGGTATGTTGAGACAATTAAATAAGCAGAGGTGTTGATATGGGAAAGGAAGACAGGAACCCACTAGAAAGCCAATTTAAAATAGACTTTAATTTACAGCAATTGAACACTAAATTCCTTCCATTTGGCCTATAAATTGATGTAAATGAGATTTAAAAATCATGTTTTATTGTGACTTATTTGTGAATATTATTTGGACACTTAGGCAATTTAAAAATGTTAATCATTTATTAAGAAATGGATAGATGTTTAGATCTAGTAATTGAAGTTTGAAATTAGCTACAATTGGGTAACTAACTAATTATATGTTTTAATTTCAGGTCATCCAAGTAAGATTATTTTATATTTGTTTCAGAATGGTTCAATCTATGATAACTGAAAATTTCATTCAGTTCTCTTAATTTTTAACAAGGACGATGGGCTATTGATGTTCCTTTATTCTGGGGTGGCCCAGCCCACATGGACTGAACTTTCTTCAGAATGGCAAACTTGCGGACTAACCCACATTTAAAGGATGGTACACACCTCCTTTTAAACAAGATTGAAGGCAAACATGACAAGCGCAGCAAAGATACCCTGACTACAGACAGTAAGAGGTCTGCAAAGGCCAGTTAAATCTACCTGTTTTTGCCACAACCAAGGCACTGGTGTATTTTAAGGAAACAGTATATTTGTGACAGGGCATTGTTATGTTGCAAATGCAGTGCACACAAGAGAAGCATGAACCAGTTACACCAGCACACAGGGAATTCCAAGCGAAGCCGAATAAAGGCTGAGCAATTTTTATGATCCTTTTCCTGTCCTATGGTAGTATATTATAGTGTCACGTCCGGGGGAGGTTGGTGGCCATTTAAAATGTTTGGAGGGACTTGTGGAACGATTGTCCACTATGAATTGATTGTGTTACTAGTGTACTATTAAATTGTCTGATGAGATGCTTATGGTCTTTCGTATGTACTCAGGAAGGACTGTAGTTGTTATCAAAATTTTGATAAAAGGATGGAATGATGAAGCTGAATTTTAGTAAAGAATATAAGAAGATATTAAATTGGTTTCTGGGCTAGCTTACAGCTTATATTTAGTCTCAAATTAGGCTTGCCTCAGGTTGCAGGGGTGTGTGAGATAACATTGTCTCCCAAGTGAAGGAGCTAGAGAGATATCTTCACAGGGAGATGCCATAAACCAATGTTTATGGGGAGGAGGCGATAAAGGAAGAGAGAAATAAACAGTCACATCTTTGTAAACAAATGACCTATGTTTATGAGGGACCAAATGACAGAGGAAGCAGCGACCAGAGCAAGGGTGGTCTATTTGGAGATAAAACAAATGGACAATGTTTTTAGTATATCTTGTACCATGTAAAAAAAAAGGTTTGATGTGATGCATTCTGTGGAAACCTTTTCCAGTACTTCTGACCATGACTAATGTCTGTGGAATGTGATAAGGGGACAAAAAACCTATTTAAAGCAATGTAATTCTGTTGTTCAGGGGAGGTGACTGAGCACAGTCAAGTGTCTGTGTTAGTCACTTGACTGGCGTTCTCCCTCCCTTCCATCGGCCGATGTTAAGTAAAGTTTTGAACTGGTCTACCAAACCGTTTGTGTGGTGTCTGTTTATTAAGAAGCGAACCTGGTTTAGTAGTTAAGATAAGTAGCTTTTTCACCAGAACCTGCAAATGCCAGGAACCTATGGATCTGCACTCCTCGATCCTTGAATCATATTTCAAGAGGGCTTGTATATAAAAACAGGGATGTAATGTTGAGGCTCTACAAGGCCACATTTGGAATATTGTGAGCAGTTTTGGGCACCATATCTGAGGAAAGATGTGCTGGCTCCGGAGACGATCCAGAGGTTTCCAAGAATGATCCCGGGAATGAGTAGGTTAACCTGTGTTGAACATTTGTCGGCACTGTGCCTGTACTCACTGGAGTTTAGAGGAATGAGGGGGGACCTCATGGAAACATACAGAATAGTGAAAGGCTTGGATAGAGTGGATGTGGAGAGGATGTTTCCACTTGTGGGAGAGTCTAGGACTAGAGGTCATAGCCTTAGAATTAAAGGATGTTCTTTTAGGAAGGAGATGAGGAGAAATTTCTTTAGTCAGAGGGTGGTGAATGTGTGGAATTCTTTTAGTACGGGCGTCAGAGATTATGGGGAGAAGGCAGGAGAATGGGGTTAGGAGAGAGAGATAGATCAGCTATGATTGAATGGCGGAGTAGACTTGGCCGAACGGCTTAACTCTACTCCTTTCACTTGTGACCTTTCCTTCAGCTATTTCAGAATCCAGGAAACTGTAGTGGATGCAAGTCATCGTTGACCCAAAAGGTCGGCAAGAGTCTTGGCTGTAGCCTAATAAGTATTTACCTCAGATATTGATTCGCACTGTGTGCGAATTCTGCTACAAAGCTTGTGTCCAAAAACACAAACGCGATATAACACAAATAATGAATTAGGGAATGACATTTCTATTAGTTTGGCCAACTTGGTTATAAAGCGATTTTGATGGGGAACTAGAGAACTACTTATACATTGTTTTTTAAATTAACAAGCAGAAAAATGCAATCTTTCAAAAGAGACAGTCTAGGTTTCTACACATACTTCCGGCAGTCATCAGGCATTGTCTCTGAAGAACAGTTTCACCACAGGACATTGAACTTGATGAACACTCACTTCCATGGATACTTCTTGGTTCTTGGTTACTTGGTCCTCCAAAATATTCCAACTGGAATTTAAACTGGAGGTTGTGAAGGGAGGGATTAAGCCAGAAAGGGTTATTGGGAAGAAAGTGCGACTTTAAAAGTAGTTGCATCTGGTTGGGTAACTATAGTTTGGTGGAGATTATTCCATGCTTTAATTGTGCGGGGGAAGAACGAATTGCTGTACACATCTGTCTTTGTAGCTGGGATCACAAATTGGATCGCATGCCCTCGTCTGCTCCTAATTGGTTTGGGGTTGGTGTAGGTCTTGTAGTCTATGTCTAGCTGACCATTTAACGTTTTGTAAAAACAGGTCAAACGGTGAGCTTCAAGTCTGTCTTGGAGAGGGTTCCACCCCAGAGAATTCAGGAGTTTGGCGACACTCGCTTCTCTCTCATAGGTGTTAGTAACAAATCGAGCGGCCTGTCTTTTGACACGTTCGATCGATGAAATGTTTTTATCTGTGTATGGGTTTTGGGGGAAATTGAAAGCCTCAAATTCTACAGCCCCTAACTCTCTTTGCCCCATTGATACAAATGTTTTTCTAATGTGATTTTTCATAATAGGTAGTTTGTTAGAAACAACTATCACATTTTAGCAGAACTCGAGTCCAAGAGCAATGCAGGGGACAGCATCAAACACCTTGGGCGACATCTTTTGATCAAGAATAAGTGTGGAGCCTCTTTACACATTTTTTGCTGACAAAATTAACCTGTCTCCATTTCACGTCTGTTACTTGATGATATGATCCAATTCACGGAAACCACGACAGATGTAATCTCAGTATGACCTGACACCAAGCAAGGCTGCAAAACTCTTCTCAATCTTTCTTGTCTCTCACCTCCCACAGGCTTCCTGGCTCACAAAGGCTGCAGATGCTCAAATCTGCAGCAAAATACATTGATCGGTGTAACTCAGCTGGTTGAGCAGCAGCTGTAGAGGGAAAGGAATTGTGAACGTTTCCACCCATGATTTTGATTTCAGACGTGATTTTTACTGGAGACGTTGACAACCACTTTCCTGACCACACCGGCTGCTCCACTCACTCATAGAAACATAGACAATAGGTGCAGGAGTAGGCCATTTGGCCCTTCGAGCCTGCACCACCATTCAATGTGATCATGGCTGATCATCCAACTCAGTATCCTGTACCTGCCTTCTCTCCATACCCCCTGATCCCTTTAGCCACAAGGGCCACATCTAACTCCCTCTTAAATATAGCCAATTAACTGGCCTCAACTACCTTCTGTGGCAGAGAATTCCACAGATTCACCACTCTCTGTGTGAAAAATGTTTTTCTCATCTTGGTCCTAAAAGACTTCCCCCTCATCCTTAAACTGCGACCCCTTGTTCTGGACTTCCCCCAACATCTGGAACAATCTTCCTGCATCTAGCCTGTCCAACCCCTTAAGAATTTTGTGCGTTTCTATAAGATCCCCCCTCAATCTTCTAAATTCCAGCGAGTATAAGCCAAGTCTATCCAGTCTTTCTTCATATGAAAGTCCTGACATCCCAGGAATCACTCCAGCACATTATTTATTTTAACACCATCCAGTGTGTACTAGTTGCCTGCAATTCTCCTGTACCAGTACACGTCTCTAATGTGCACATCAAGAAATACACTAAGAGATAATTCCACAGCTTCAAATTAACATTTCCGGGATGTGGGAGGAAACGGGATCACCGACACGGGTTACAGGGAGAACTTACAAACTCTACAAATATAGCTCCCGAGGTTAGGATCGAACCCGGGTCTCTTGAGGTGAGGCAGCAGCTCCATCTGCTGCAACCTACTTAGTCAGCCCAGTAAACCACACACCACCACCGTATGACCTAGAACCCCCTCCCCTTGGAGGGACCACTCCTCTCTAATAACCATCTCCCCCCCCGCCCCCCCACACCACCACATCAACATGCTCCCCCTCACCAGAACCATCACCTTCACCCTGCAGTCACCCTTCTCTCAGTTTCCAATACCCCCTTGTAAACCCCCAACCTGATGCAACGCCTGTTCCAATCCCCCCTCCTCATGCAGCGACCGGGCCCATTCAATATGATGCAAGTGGGGATTGCAATCCCAGTCTCTCTCCCTTCACTCCGCAATACCTCCACCCACCTCAATCCCTCCCTCCCCTTTGTAGTGCTCCCACCTCACTACAATCCCACCTTGCATTCTCCCTTACAAGCATCCCCTCCCCTCCTGTAGTGCCCCCCACCTCATTGCTATCCCCACTAGCATTCTCTCTTACAAGCCAAAAGGATCTTTGCTTACAAGCATCCCCTCCCCTCCTGTAGTGCCACATTGCAATCCCCACTAGCATTCCCCTCCACTCCGTCTCATTGTAATTCCTCTCCCCCCCCTCTTGCAGTGTTCCTCTCACCTCTACTCCCCCCTCTTGCAGTGTTCCTCTCACCTCTACCCACCCCTCTTGCAGTGTTCCTCTCACCTCTACTCCCCCCCTCTTGCAGTGTTCCTCTCACCTCTACTCCCCCCTCTTGCAGTGTTCCTCTCACCTCTACTCCCCCCCCTTGCATTGTTCCTCTCACCTCTACTCCCCCCCCCTTGCAGTGTTCCTCTCACCCCTACTCCCCCCTCTTGCAGTGTTCCTCTCACCTCTACTCCCCCCCTCTTGCAGTGTTCCTCTCTACTCCCCACCCCCCCCGCCCCCTCATCCCCCCGAGACGCCTCACGCCGCCGCCGCCCCCCAGGTTTCTCCCGCGTTACAAGCAGCCCGTAGCGCGGTACCTACCGAGTACGTGATGGCCGAGGAGGTAGGAGAGGACGAGCCTGGTGCCGGCCGCTGCCACCATCCCGGCCACTCATCGCCGTATCCGCCCGCCCGCGCCCTCGCCCGCCGCCATCTTCCGCACGTCACACCCCTCCCTCCCCGCCCCCTCCTCGACGCGCTGACGTAGAGGCCGTGAGCGTCAGCGTGCCGCGTCACTGGCTGCGGGAGCCGCCGCCGTTGCTGGGCAACGGGCCGGGCCTAGTCCCAAACCAGGAGCCTCACCCTCTCAAACTCAGTCTTAAACAAAGATACGCGCTTTGGTCTTAAACTCAAAACCTGCCCCATGAGATGCTGCTGTCCCAGACACAGTTGAGTGTAGGAAGGAACTGCAGATGCTGGTTTAAACCAAAGATAGACACAAAAAGCTGGAGTAACTCAGCAGAACAGGCAGCATCTCTAGAGAGAAGGAATGGGTGATGTTTCAGGCTAAGACCCTTCTTCAGGCCAAACTCAGTTTAGTTTATTGTCATGTGTACCGAGGTATAGAGAAAAGCTTTCGTCGCATGCTAACCAGTCAGCAGACTGTATATGATTACAATCAAGCCATCGCAGTGTACATGGTACATGATAAGGGAATAACGTTTAATGCAAGTTAAAGCCAGCAAAGTCTGGTCAAAGATAGTCCGAGGGTCTCCAATGAGGTAGATAGTAGTTCGGGACCGCTCCCTATTTGGTGAGACTATGGTTCAACTCGCCTGATAACAGCTGGGAAGAAACTGTCACTGAACCTGGAGATGTGCTTCTTCTTAAACTGAGTCTTGAATTAAAAATAGACACAAAATGCATGAGTAACTCAGTGGGACAGGCAGCATCTCTGGATAGAAGGAATGGGTGACATTTCGGGGTCGAGACCCTTCTTAAACTAAAAATTTGGTCCACGAGATGCTGCAAGTGGAAACAGGGTCGAAACCTGTACCCTAAAAAGGTGAGGGAGTGTTAAAGGCAGAAAAATCTTGGTTTGATGCTCAGTTTAAATTGACATTTTTTCCCCCCTAAAGAAAATAGATTCATTAATCTGGACCTTGAATATACTTCATACGTTCATCCTGGAGTGATAATGTATCAAAACAAACTGTTTTTCAGTGGTTCAAGCTGAACTCAAAGAAAGAAGACTTGGAAGGTATGAGACAGGAATTGGCTAGGATAGACTGGCAAATAATACTTAAAGGGTTGACGGTGGAGATGCAATGACAAAGATTTAAAGGCCGCATGGATGAACTCCAAATTTTCACCCGTCTGGCAAAAAAATAAAATGGGGAAGGTGGCTCAACCGTGGCTAACGAGCAAAATCAAGGATAGTGTTAAATCCAAGGAAGAGGCATATAAATTGGCCAGAGGAAGCAGCAAACCGGTGGACTGGGAGAAATTTAGAACTCAACTGAGGAAGACTAAAAGGTTCATTAAGAGGGGGGTAAAAAGAGCATGAAAGCTTGCTTGAGAATATAAAAACTGACTCTAAAAGCTTCTTTAGATATGTAAAAAGGAAAAGATTAGTGATGACAAATGTAGTTCCCTTATAATCAGAGACAGGGGAGTTTATAATGGGAAACAAGGAAATGGCAAATGAGTACTTTGGTTTTGTCTTCACTAAGGAAGACATAAACAATCTCCCGGAAATACTAGGGGACCGAAGATCTAGTGGGAGAGGAACTGAATGGAATCCACATTAGTCAGCAAACTGTTGGGACTGAAGTCAGATAAATCTCCAGGGCCTAATGGTCTGCATCCCACAGTACTCAAGGAGGTGGCCCTAGAAATCATAGATGCATTGGTGATCATTTTCCAATGTTCTCTTGACTCGGGATCAGTTCCTGTGGACTGGATGGCAGCCAATTTTTAAGAAAGGAAGGAGAGAGAAAACGGGAAATTATAGATCAATTAGCATGGTAGTGGAGACAATGTTTGAGATACAGTGAACAACTTTGTTTTGTATTCAATCCAGGCAAATCATACTATAGATGGACACCAAGTGCTGGCTGGATAACTCAGTGGGCTAGGCAGCATCTCTGGAGAAAAAGGATGGGTAACGTTTCAGGTCAGGACCCTTCTTCAGACTATACATACTATACACGAGTACAACACAGTGCAATATAGAAAACAAACAGAATGCAGAGTATAGTGCTACGTTGGAGAGAAAGTGCAGACAAACAAAAGTGCATTGAGGTAATTGGAAGATCAGGAATATATCCTTACCTTATGAGAGGTGGGATCAAGAGTCCAATAACAGGAGGGGAAGAAACCGTTCTTGAATCTGGTGGTACTTGTTTTTACTGCACCAAGTGGCATGGTAAGGCAGTTGTTGAACTATTGGACATAAAATGCTGAAGTAACTCAGCGGGACAGGCAGAATTTCCGGAGAGAAGGAATGGTTGACATTTCGGGTCAATACCCTTCTTCGGACTGTTCATTCCTACATATTTGAACTGTTTGAGTTCTGAATAGTTGAGAGTAGATTATTAGAACTTTATTGCACCACAATTAATTGTATCGGGGAAAAAAGAATGCAGTCTTTAAAATGCAGCAGAAAGTTAATTAATCCACCAACTACTGTACAAAGACTATTAGACTGATACTAGGTTTTAGGATATTTGCTTACCCTGTAACAAGCTAGAAAGTTGGCACTTTTTAATTTGGTAAAGTGTAGTCTTCAGGGAGTTGGTAGGATTTGGCATGAGCAAGTTACACCACGGTGGTTAGCCACTTGTGGTGCGAATCCTCGGCTCTGGGGGTTGGGTCATATGACTTGGTTTGGTGGGAAGAATGGGTCACGGGTCTCCCCTGAGGTATATATATACTGCTGGTAACACCCTTGCCCCTTGTTGTGGTTCTGAGAGGTGTTCTGTGTTAACCAAATAAAGATCACTTTGTTTGACAACATGTGTCTCACTATAATGGCATATTAAAAAAAAAGACGAAGTTGCTTAGGTCAGTGAATCGAAAGTCAGCATCAAATCTTGAGCCTTCTAAGAAAATGTATGCGTTTTAATATCCTGTTCAATAAACAAAGGTGAATAGTCTTCAGATACCTTAAAGAAAATATAACATTTTGCAAAGTTTTAAAGTTAACTTTATTGCATTTGAATGTGCATGTACATTCCAAAGTTAGTTCAAATGTTAAAAATCAAAGTAGAGTACAATAAAATGAACAATAAGCCAGCTGTAATCCAGAAAATATTTAATCTTTAAACGTTCAATATTAATTCTAATTCGATTGTTAAGTATTTTTTGCACCAATGTTAACATTTCATTAGGGCAGTGCTTCAAAACTAAAGCCAGTCTAATCCTGAATTACCACAGCAAAGCAAGTCACAGTAATCAAATTAATATATTGATTAAATCCATGTCGCCTTGATAAGTGTATTTATATATTTAGAATTTCAGTGCAAATTTCAAACAATTAAAGCTCGTAGCACCAAAAATGCAAATCCATGAAAATAAAAGTGAATGAGAGCTGTGTCGTGATGAGCACTCATTCAAGAGTGATGTATGTTGGATCAGTAGCAACTCCACAGTTATTGTGTTTCATGGACATCAGGACATATCCATCATTGCCCCAGTATGTTGACCAGGAGTTTTTAATCAGCCAGTATGCTTCACCGTCAAGTGTTCCGTAGCCAACAGCAAGCACAGCGTGATCCAGATCGTCCAGTCTGTTTTCTAAAATAGCGACATTATGTTAGGTTATCCCAATCCAGTAAAGTTAAACTTTCTTAATATTGCCGCAAAAGTCGCGTAAAAGTTCAACTTGGAGGTGGTTCTGGAAGGAACTGCAGATGGTGCTTTATACCGAAGCTAAGCACAAAATGCTGGAGTAACTCAGCAGGTCAGGCTGCTCCACTTCCACCAAAAACCCTTTAACTAACTTCACAATTTGCAACTATATCTTTATTTTGGGCTCACATCAGCTTCTTTGACTAACAATCTGCCTATCAGGGAACCCCCTCACCTCAAGTCAGGTCACTTTTATTTCTATAGCACATTTAAAAAACAACTCTCGTTGGCCAAAGTGCTTTACATTGGTGGAGTTACTAACGTTATACAACAATGGTTCATGGATTAAATAATACTCTATCTCCCCCTGAAGCCATCTGCTTCTATATCCAATCTTTGACTAACAATCTATCAGGGAACCCCCTCACCTGAGGTCATCCATTGCGGGCCATGATTTGTCCGGCCCCCTCTTTTCTCCCAGTCTTTTTTCCCCGCTCCCCTTGCAATCAGCCTGAAGGAGTGTCCCAACCAGATACATCACCCATTCCCTTCTCTCCAGAGATGCTGCCTGACCCGCTGAGTTACTCTTTGTGTCTAACTGTGGTTGCAGGATTAGTGAAGGAGATGGATTTAACATTCAAGCACAAGGAAAATAGTTTTCCTTCATCTGCATCAAGTGAAAGACAAATACTTACTGCATTGTGGCTCGTAGTAAACTCCATTACTGTAAAACCGGAATGACTTGTGGCTTGCATCAATGCCGACAGCTACAGGGCCATTTTTGAAGATGGCAATTTTTAAAGCTGTTCTATCTCCTGACGTCACGTTGGTGTAGCATTTCATCTTTGCGATCACTGTGGACTGGTTATAGTGGCAGAAGCCATTCTAGTACAGGATGAAAACAGCAAGTTCACATTAAATACCAAAGGAAAAAATGTTTTGTCTTTGCGCTCTCTTGTTTGTTTGCTATGACATATTCATCTCACATGGTGTCCATGTTTGCGTATCTGTGGTGCTGCTGCAAGTAAGAATTTAACTGTCCCGTTTTGGGACATATGACAATAAAACACTCTTGACTTGACTGACCAATCCATTTCAAAACATGATAAAAAATTCACAAATAATAGGTATCGCCACTAATATAAGACTTCAAGTTTATCATTCACCTTTTTGAAATTTGTGAAAAAAATTAATTAGAATTACAATGCAAGATTATAAAGCTGGAACAGTAACTGTCTCTCTCCACGAGTTACTGGATTGATTGTCCATTTCTGCAACTTTGTTTACTTCAAGTTTCTCACGCCTGCTGTTTTTTGTCCCCTTTTGGTTAAAATACATCCTAGTGGATATTAGTAGATATATATTTTAATGTGTGGTTCTGATCAATGTGCATGCATTGTGCACCTTTGCAGAACCAACTTAGTTTCAAAGTCAAAGCAAGTCTAACGCTAATGCAAGTGAGAATTTAATTGTCCCGCCCGGGGCTCCAACAACAAGACCCGGAGCGCGGCCTTGCATCACCCGGCGCGGCGTTAATGGCCGCGGGACAATTGTTATCGCCCGCCGGGGGCTCTGACTCTGACTCTGACATCGGGGGGAGAGGGAAGTGCAGGGGAGAGATACGTTTTTTTTGCCTTCCATCACAGCGAGTTGGAGATGCGCTGTGATGGATGTCTGTGTAAATTGTGTTGTGTCTTGGGTCTTTTTTTTCTTGTATGTATGACTGCAGAAACAACATTTCACTTGAGCCTCTATGAGGTTCAAGTGACAAATAAATTGTATTGTATTGTATTGTACATACGGCAATAAAACACTTGACTCTCTCTTGATTCCAAAACGGGTGTCATGTTGTCGACCTCCCCGTGGTGAGCCCTGTCAACTGACCTCAGTCGGGCGAACAACAAGAAACAGAGACGGCAGCAGCGCCGCAACTTGGCGCCAACCCGGAGCATGCGCCCTTTTTAGGGCGGGCACCTACGGATATCGAGCCGGATGGCATCACCCTGCTGCGGACTTCTGCTGACTCAAACGCAAGAAGAAGACTCTTAAACCACAATTCTGAATCAAAGAATCCAAGGAAGTTTCAGGCACTTCCCCAATTTCAGGACACCCTCACCTTTCTCCTTCCAACCCACCTCCAGTTCTGGATCTTTTGATCATTTTCCCCATTCCCATCGCCTCCACTGGCACTCACCTACTGTCCACACACTGGGTCTACTCCCCCATCTGCTTCCATCTATCCTTCATCTCTCTCTCAAAGGTTTGCATATCATCTTCTTTATCAGATTCCACCACTGGTCCCCACTCACCAACATCAACTCAGCCACCTCACCTTCAGTCTGTAGAAGGGACCCGACCCCTAATATCGCCTGTCCATTTCCTCCATAGATGCTGCATGACATGCCGAGTTCCTCCAGTGCTCAATATCCCAAAGAATCACCCGATAGCCTAGCTAATGTTTCATGAAAGCTGCAGTTTCACGAACCTCAGTGCTCATATACGGTGCCCCAGCTAACTGAGGCAAACGCCTCACTGGCCTTCTTCATTGCCTTGTCTATCTACACTGCCACCTTCAGGGTCCGTGGACAAGTACAGCAAGGTCCTTCTGTGTCCCGGTACTTCCTAGCAAAGATCTTATAGCGAACCTTCCTAGGGACCTACCTTCATGGTGTTGACCTGTTGAAACATCACCCATTCCTTCTCTCCAGAGATGCTGCCTGTCCCGCTGAGTTACTCCAGCATTGTGTGTCCATCTAAAGTGTAACACCCCACCTTTTTCAGGATTATATTCCAGCTGCTATTTCTCTGTCTATTTTATTAACTGATTAGTGTTTCTTTCTGGGCAAAGACCACTTTATTGTCTGAAGAAGGGTCTCGACCTGAAACGTCACCCCTTCCTTCTCTCCAGAGATGCTGCCTATCCTGTTGAGTGACTCCAGCATTTTGTGTCTGCCTTCGATTTAAACCAGCATCTGCAGTTCTTTCCCACTAGTTTATTTGTAATAATTGTATGACTATTTAGGATCTTGAAGCTCAGAATTTCTCCCCAAACCCTTGCTTATCAATATTAAGTGTGAATGCAAATCTTTCCCATCAAGATAATTTCTGTTTAGCATGATTACTAACAGTTAGTTCAGACTAAAGCACCAATATGATTTCCCAATTGTAAAATGCAGTTTCGAGTTGGGAAGCAATCCAACCTGGAAGGAAACGCATCTCTGCAGGTCACCTCTTGATACTGACCTGTCCCAAGTAAGAACCGTACGACTCTGTGGTTGAAATGCCACCATGTTTCAGGATCCACTCAAATGCACGCCATTCCTCTCCTCCATCACAAGCATTGTTTCCAAATCCCCAGGAACAATCCATCAACATCTGTTGTGACAGAGAGATCAAATATCCTGTCTGCAGGTACAAACAGTGTGAGTGTAAGGTGTAGCTTTCAGCAAACGTATCAGTGATCACAAAAATAGCAACTGAACCACACGGCAGCACGGTAGAGTTGCTGCCTCACAGCGCCGGAGACCTGGGTTTGATCCCAACTACGGGGTGCTGTCTTTACGGAGTTCGTACGTTCTCCCCGTGACCGCGTGGGTTTTCTCTGGGTGCTCCAGTTTCCTCCCACATTCCAAAGATGTTCAGGTTTGTAGGTTAATTAGCCCCAGTAAATTGTCTCTAGTGTGTAGGATTGAATTAGTGTAGAGGTGATTGCTGGTCGAGGTGGACTGAAAACTTGGATTCAGGTCCTCAAGGGATTTCAAAATATGCCACAGCGGTGAAATATATTTGAGTGTGTGTAACCATTGCTGCCATTGTTCATGTATTGTCTGCCAGCTCTTCCCAATGATCAAGGAGATTTTCTCTCCAATATCCTTTACCTTAATAAAGCCCAAATTAATGCATTTCAGAGATTTCGTTTTACATATCCCAACATCAAGTAGTAACAAACTGCGATATCCCGGTAAATCATTATTTATATGCAGGGGCGATTTGTTAAACAGCTTTCAAGATCATTTTTTTAATACCTTAACTGGTATCAAGAGGATAATCTGAAAAGCAGTTTAACAAATTAACATAAGGTAATATCTTCATTCCAATGCCTTTTAATGGATGGATGGATTTAATGAATGGATTCCTATTAAGCGTGACAAAGAATTCCTTCTCATCTCCTTTCTAAAGGAACATCCTTTTATTCTGAGGCTGTGGCCTCTGATCCTAGACTCTCCCACTAGTGGAAACATCCTCTCCACATCCACTCTATCCAGGCCTTTCACTGTTCGGTAAGTTTCGGTAATTAGGTCCCCCCCCCCCCATCAAAGTGATGCAGTGTTAGAACGCACAGCCCTATCAACCACTGCTGGCACACCCAAGGCAGAGTCCATTCGGCCCTTCAGAACTGGAGTGGAAGTGAGACCCCCCCCTCCCCCGTTCCCAGGGACAACCAAAGGAGATATTTTCAAGATGACCATCACTTGCCTTCAGGAAGAATGCCCCTTCTACTGCACCCGTGCTGCTGAAACTCCAGCATGAGCCACAGACGGCCTGATCTTTCACTGGGGTCACTGCACCTGGGGAGGTACAACAAGCAAATCATTATCATTCAGTTTAGTTTAGAGATACAGCACGAAGACAGGCCCTTCAGCCCACCGACTCCGCGCCGACCATTGATCCCCGCACACTAACACTATCCTACACACACGGGCCAATTTGCAATTATACCAATCCAATTAGCCTACAAACTTGCACGTCTTTGGAGTGTGGGAGGAACAGAAGCGCCCGGAGAAAACCCACGCAGGTCATGGGGAGAACGTGCAAACTCCGTGCAGACAGTGCCCGTAGTCAGGATTGAACCAGAGTGTCTGGCGCTGCGCCACTGTGCCGCCCAGTAGACGCCAACTCTACTGTACATAAACCAACCATAACCAAGTAGGTTGCATCTTAACAAATCTAGGAAATCCTTCCCCCAACATTGTAACATCCAGTTTGAGCAAATCCCTTCCTTCTTCCTTTCCTAAATACATTTCCAGACAAATTCTCTGCCTCAGAGGGCGGTGGAGGCCGGTTCTCTGGATACTTCCAAGAGAGAGCTAGATAGGGCTCTTAAAGATAGCGGAGTCAGGGGATATGGGGAGAAGGCAGGAACGGGGTACTGATTGGGGATGATCAGCCATGATCACATTGAATGGCAGTGCTGGCTCGAAGGGCTGAATGGCCTACTCCTGCACCTATTGCCTATTGGAATAACCTTCAAGAAATGTTGCTGTAGGAGTAGAGATTTAAGGGCGTGGAGCGAATGTAATACGTGATTGCAGATCTGCTTCTATGCCTAGCAAGCAAATAGTCACCCAGATTGGGCGCCATCTTGGAAGCCTACACCTGTGCTATGCGGGGCTCAGGTGAATCCAGCTCTGCGGGGCTCGGGCGGATGCACCTGTGTGGGCCCACCTGTGCGGGGCTCAGGTAGATACATACCATACAGTCTCCAATCTATACTGGGAGGCAGCTGTACGTATTGGTATTGGAGTGCGGGGAAAGGCTGCCCTGTGTTCGGTGTGGTTCTCTTCAACCTTCCCCTGATAACAGTCATCTCATCTCCAGTCCTGTCAGCAAAGTGGTTGATTGCCAGTTTGAAGGTCAGGTTTTGGCGATTCATAGAATGGACATACCTGGAAAGTAAATACGGATTTTAGGTAAAACTATTTTATAGCTGGAAGTCCGACTCAAGTTAGTTTTTTTATCAAATCAATTATGTCTTCTTGCACTCATCTGATCAAGAGGCAAAGTTGATCGATTTAATCTTAATACATCTTGCTTGGCCAGCATGATAAAGGGCGAGTCTAACTCTTCTCCCCTCTCCCATCAGGCAAGAGGTACAGAAGTGTGAAAACGCACACCTCCAGATTCAGAGACAGTTTCTTCCCAGCTGTTGTCAGGCAACTGAACCATCCTATCACCAACTAGAGCAGTCCAGACCTCCCATCTATCTCATTACAGGCCCGACTATCTTTGATCTAACTTTACTAGACTTTATCTTGCACTGCAGGTTATTCCCTTTATGCTGTATCTGTACATTGTGGACGGCTCGATTGTAATCATGTACAGTCTTTCTGCGGACTGATAGCACGCAACAAAAAAGCTTTTCACTGTACCTCAGTACACACGACACACCGAGTCAACTATCAGCTGTTGTCATGTGCATGACCTACTAATATTAAATTTAAAGATTCCACCTGAATAAAAACTGAGCAGGATCCAGACCATTGGTTTTCAATAATACTCAGAGAAAGTGAATATAAAGAATCCAGCACCAAGAGAACTCTTCTTTCAATTATGGATTATTTAATTGATTGGTTCATTTTTGGGATTGGGCCATTGTCCTGTCAAGGCCAGAATTCATTGCCCATTTCCAGTTTCCTTAGAGAAGGTGGAGGTGAGTCACCTTCCTGAATTATCTCATCATTCTGGTGATGGTGCTCCCAAAGTCTAATGGCAATAGTTCTGTGTCACTTTCCCTATTAAATAATGAGTTGATTGGGCTTATATTCACTGGAATTTAGAAGGATGAGAGGGAATCTTATAGAAACGTGTAAAATTAAGGGATTTGTCAGGCTAGATGCAGGAAAAATGTCCCTGATGTTGGGGGAGTCCAGAACCAGGGGTAACAGTTTAACAGTAAGTGTTAGGTCAGCTATCCATGTTCTCCACAGATGCTGCCTGACCCACTGAGTTACTCCAGCCTTTGTATCTGTCTTCTGCAGTTCCTCCTTACACGCTACTGTCGGGAGCTTGGCAAATTGTAGCACTGCACACAATACACCCTGTTTGCACTTTAGTGTTTTACTGTTATTTTTTATAAATCATGTTTCTCGGGGTGTCTACATTTTATTAGTTGTTTAAGTTATGACATCGGATGGAAGCTGCATACCAAATCTCACTGTACCTATGTGCAATGACAATAAAATATATTATTATTATTATCTGCTCCGACGTAGATCTCTGAAACAAAGGCTAAACATAGAGTGATATAATTGGTAATGTATAATGAGGAGCAACTTTACCTCATGTTGTGTGTGAAGGTGGTCTTTCTAACCTCATGCTCTACATCACCTTCCAGGTACTCCCTCCCAAACTTCTCCTTGTAATGCTGGAAGAAATTATGAGCCCCGTCTCCTTTGTCCATGCTGACCAAATCTTCAATGGGGTTGGCCAGGATTCTGTGTTCCACCCCAGGACCAGGGAAGTCCTCACAAGTCATGCCTGGAAAATGAAAAACCAATTACAACCAAAGTCTCCCAGTACCGTGCATCGTTGCTGAAGAATGGTCTCGGCCTGAAACGTCACTTATTCCATTTCTCCAGAGATGCTGCCTGACCCGCTGAGTTACTCCAGCACTTTGTATCTATCATTGATCTAAACCAGCATCTGCAATTCCTTCCGACACATCATTGCTAGATGTGAATTTAGCTTAAAAATGGGTAGTTATCCAATAGTCGCGTAAAATGAGGGGGTCTGTGTTGGAATGGATGGTGCATTGGACTTGTAATGGTTGAAGGCTCTGGGTTTGAGACCTGGCAGAGCCGAGTTCTTTAGGTGGCACAGCGGTAGAGTTGCTGCTTCACAGCGCCAGAGACCCGGTTCGACACTGACTACGGGAGCTGTCTGTACGGAGTTTGTACGTCCTCCACGTGTCTATGTGGGTTTCCCCAAGAGCTCTGGTTTTCTCCCACACTCCAAAGACATGCGGGCTTGTAGTTTAATTGGCTTCTGTAAATTGTAAATTGTCCTGAGTGTGTGTAGGATAGTGCTAGTATACGGGCAATCGCAGCCTGGAGTGCCTGTTTCCTCACTGTATCTCTAAATGTTTAATTCTGAGAATGTGGGTGTCACAGGCATGCCATCCCTTATTGCCCTTCCCCAATTACCCCCCAAAGGCAGTGGTTTGTTTGGCCAAAGGGCAATTTATATTACTCTGGGTCTAGGCAGACTGGGGAGGACACAGATTCCCTTCCCTAAAGGACATCAGTACACCAAATGGTTTGTATCCACCTCTCACAGATTACCCCCTCGTTCTCTCCATCCCATCCCTTTCTCTGCAATTTAAAACTTATTTCTAACTTTTCCATGTTCTGAGTAAAGGTAATCGATCTACAACATTAAATCTCACTCCACGCGTTTAGTTTGGAGATGCAGCGTGGAAACAGGCCCTTGTCCTCACCTAACAACGATCACCCCGTACACAAGCACCACCCTACACAGATGAGGGACAAATTACACAACCAAATAACCTACATGTCTTTAGAATGTGGGAGGAAAGGGAAGCAACCAGAGAAAACCCACGCAGGTCACGGGGAGAATGTACAAACTCTGTACAGACAGCACCCGTAGTCAGGATCATACCCGGGTCTCTGGTGCTGTAAGGCAGCAACTCTACCCACTGACCAGCTGAGCATTTTGCGTTTGTGTTTCAAAGGTCTTTTATTGTCACGTGTACCAATTAAGGTACATTAGACAAAAAATGCTGGAGAAACTCAGCGGGTGAGGCAGCATTTATGGAGAAAAGGAGTAGGCGACGTTTCGGGTGGAGACCCTTCTTCAGACTGGAGGTGCCGTGATATTCATATTACCACAATGTGTTTCACACAACCAGCCAGCAGTCCCATGATTACTATTCTATCCAAGCCCTCTTTCGGAAGCTAAAGCAGCAAACAAATATCATCGTATATATGGTGTAGATCACTTAGGCTGTAGAACAGCAGGTTTGGAAGCTAATTGGCTTTGGTAAATTGTCCCCAGTGTGGGTAGGATAGTGTCAGTGTACGGGGATCACTGGTCAGCACTGACTCGGTGGGCCAAAGGGTCTGGTTCCGCACTGTATCGCTAAACAGCCAGACATAAAAACTGTTTTTATCCACGAGTAGTTGCTCTACTCAACAGCCAAAAATCTGTGGGTCCCCTTTGGTCTGGTATTTTGTTGGTTCACATGCTTGATCAATGGTGTTTTATCATTAATGTTTTATTATTATTAATGTTGAGTGTTTTCTGAGTCATTCGTAACTGTCACTGTATGTCATGTTGTTACTTGTGGGCGGAGCACCAAGGCAAATTCCTTGTATGTGAATACTTGGTCAATAAACTTACTTACTTATTTAGTTACTAAGCTAAACTACCCAGCAGATGTCTTACCCTTAGGAAGTTTGAAAATGCTCGGGTCCACATTCCGGTCCAGGTCTTTGTAGTCGACTTCATACTTGTCATAGTGCGAGGCAAAGAGTGTGTTGTACCCCTTCATTTGGTAGTGGACAGGGACAGGGCCGTTGGTGGAGTTGGCCACCCACAAGGTGTATGTGTTTTTCTTCTTCTCCTCAAACACAACTTGTTGCCACACATCGCAGTGCCGGCCCTTCCAGTCCTCCTGCTTTACCAGCTGAAACATGAGGAACATTTTAAATCAGGTTCTGATTTTTCATCTTTGGCCAAAGGCCATCTGGTAATCCCCGATGCAGATTCCGCTGGAGCTGCTGAAGATCATTCACCATCGGAGAATTCCCAGTTATTCGAAGTTATTCCCAGGATTCATCCCAGTCACTCGCTAAATATAGTGAAACTCCATTGATCCACTGTTCGATTTTCCCCAGCAACTCAGCGTCAGTTTTCTGCCCTCCCTTTAAACTGATTTATTGATAAACAGTATTACTGTGCAGCATCCAAAACAGGGAATTAGAAGCATTTGGAGTAGATACAATCCAGAGACTGGTAACTGGAATCTTGAGAGGAACTTCATTCAAACTATAATGAAAGGCCGGGATAGAATGGATGTGAAGAGGATGTTTCCACTAGTGAGTGAGTTTAGGACCAGAGGGCACAGCCTCAGAATAACAGGACATACCTTTAGAAAGGAGATGAGGTGGAATTTCTTTCATCAGATGGCGGTGCTACAGAAAAGGCTATGGAGGCGAAGTCGGTGGGTATTTTTAAGACAGAGATTGACAGATTCTTGATTGGTATGGGTGTCAGGGACTATGAGGAGAAGGCAGGAGAATGGGGTTGAGAGGGAAAGATAGATCAGCCATGATTAAATGGCGGGAATGAAGATGGGCCGAATGGCCTAATTCTGCTCCTAGAACTTACAAACTTGAGTAAAGTGTGGAAATAAAGAACTGCAGGCACTGGTTGATATACAAAAGGACACAAAGTGTTGGAGGAACTCAGCAGTATCTGTGGAGGGAATGGACCAAACATGTTTCAGGTTGGGACCCTCTTCAGACTTGAAATGTTGTTTGTCCATTCTCCCCACAGAGGCTGCCTGACCCACCGGGTTCCTCCAACACTTTGTGTTTTGCTCCAGACTCCAGCACCTGCAATCTCCAGTGTCAATTGCATACTTTGTGCCTGGTACACAAAACAAAGAATCTCCCTGTGACATGTTGGGGAAGTCCAGGACAAGGGGTCACAGCTTAAGGATAAGGGGGAAATCCTTTAAAACTGAGATGAGAAGAACCTTTTTCACACAGAGAGTGGTGAATCTCTGGAACTCTCTGCCGCAGAGGGTAGTTGAGGCCAGTTCATTGGCTATATTTAAGAGGGAGTTAGATGTGGCTAAGGGGATCAGAGGGTATGGAGAGAAGGCAGGTACGGGATACTGAGTTGGATGATCAGCCATGATCATATTGAATGGCGGTGCAGGCTCGAAGGGCTGAATGGCCTACTCCTGCACCTAATTTCTATGTTTCTATTTTTCTATGTCACATATGATATTAAAGTATCAATTATTCAACCATTTTCAACAAAAGCTAGATATGTACAAAATTAACACAGTGAAAGGGAGTCACATATCCATCAGGTCACAGGAGCAGAATTAGGCCATTTGGCCCATCAGGTCTACTCCACCATTCAATCATGGCTGATCCATCTCTATCTGAGAGGTACTGTGAAATGAATGCATGGTTAGATATCAAAGCCAGAACTTCCCAATGCTATTCCGTAACTCCATTCCAAAATCACTCCTCAGCCTCAGTCTACGATCATCTCCTTACCTGAAAACCTTCCAAGTTGGGAAATACGGACTGCGGAACGATGGGATCACCAGCGGTACCATTCACTTGGAAACATTTGATAACGTTGATCTCGGTTTCCGTGGTTTCCGGGGATATTTTATAGCTTTTGCCAGCCGGCCTTTCAAATGCGTGCTGTAGTGTTACAACCTGACCTGTGACGTTGCAAATGAAATTGGAATTGAAAATTCAAATTGTCAAATGAATGAAAATGTCAAATTAATTGACAAATTCAAAATGAAATTCAAAACGAAGTTGTCAAATGCGTTCAGTAGGGGACCCTTCTTCAGACTAAGGGTCAGGGGAGAGGGAGACTAGAGATATGGAAGGGCAAGGTGTGAAAATGAAAGATCAAAGGTGATCAAGGAAATTTAGAAGGGTTCATTGTTAGCGGAGGAGAACTAGTGTGGGGGAGGGATAGAGAGAGAGAGAGGGAAAGTAGGGGTTACCTGAAGTTAGAGAAATTAATATTCATACTACTGTGGCCCAAGTGATATGCAAGGTGCTGTTTCTCCAATGCTATTTTTGGGCAATACTAAATGACAAAGCACCACAAGCTCGGTCCATTATCAACAGGCCATAAACTACCTAAACAAGGCTTCCAGCTATGGCAGAAACCCGGGCCAACACAATTATAGAATATATTTTAATACAAAGAGGTACTGTGAATTGAATGCATGGTTAGATATCAAAGCCAGACCTCTCATTGACTGAAATGTTTAAGAAAGAACTGCAGATGCTGGAAAAATCGAAGGTAGACATAAATGCTGGAGAAACTCAGCAGGTGAGGCAGCATCTATGGAGTGTAGGAATAGGTGACGTTTCGGGTCTCGACCTGCGCTCCATAGATGCTGCCTCACCTGCTGAGTTTCTCCAGCATTTTTGTCTTCCCCACTGACTGAAATAACAGTGTGTTGATTTACAGTAATTTCCAGAGAGTAAACCATACCGTTATAGTACTCGATACGACTGACATTTCCCGACAGGTTGTACCAAGCTTCAAATGGTTCTTCAATCTCGGTATAGGGCAGCGACAGAACTCCTGCAAGCAGAGAACGCAACATTTAACCACAGTAGATAAACTGATTTAATTGCCAAAGTAAGCGACAGGCCACAGTACATGCCAGAGCAACAGGTCGTGGATGGAATATGTCGAGCTGTTCTCGAACCTGGAGGTCATGGTTTTCAGGCTCCTGTACCTTCTTCCCCATGTTACCAAGATGCAACAAGTCTGTAAATTTAGAACCTTGACTTAAAATGTACCTGGATATAATAGAAGTGTGTGTTTGCACTTTTTGACTTTAGAGGTACAGCATGGGCACAGGCCCTTCTGCCCACTGAGTTCAAGCCAACTAACGACCACCCCGTACACTAGCACTCTCCTATACAGTAGGGACAATTTACAATCTTAACAAAGCCAATTAACCTACAATCCTGTAGGAAGCTTTGGGTCGAGACCCTTCATCAGACTCAAAACCGAAGAAGGGTCTCGACCCGGAAGGTCAACTGTACCTCGTCTCCAGAGATGCTGTCTGATTCACCGAGTTACTCCAATTCTTTTGTGTCTATCAACAGGTAGTGCAGCTTTCTCACGGCCCCAGTGACCAGGGTTCAACCCTGACCTCTGGTGTTACCTGTTCAAATATTTTCATTCTCCCTGTGACCGAGTGGGTTTCCCCCGGGTGCTCCGGGTTCCTTGCACATCCCACAGACATGCAGTTGGTGGATCAAACGGGCGGTGTACATGTCCCTCGAGGGTGGGTGAAATGGTAAAAGAACAAAGATGGCCTTTGTTGGACATTCGAGAGATGTTGTCGGGTAATTGACTGGGAAACAAGGGAAAGAGGAATGGGACTTGTGCTGGGTTAGTATGGACCCCGTGGGCAGAATGGCCACTTAGCATCCATTTAAAACACTTCCATGTGTCCTTGGCTCTGAGCTCTGGAAGCTTTTTCCTAAACCTCTCCTTCCTAGTTTGGTTCTCAAAGGCTAGTTCCTGAGCCAAGCTTTGGGGTCGCCATTGTGGCCAAATGTGGGATATTGTTCGCTGATGTTCTTTTTAAATCAATGAATCAATTTACTACGTATGGATGGCAGATTAATGAAAGTAGGATCACTTACAATGTAGAAAGTGCAAATCCCACCAAACCCATGCCAACTCTCAGAGGAACTCCATCGACTCCCACCCATTCCCCGTGACTTATAGTCTTGCAGGACCGCACCTGTCCACCTCTCCCCTCCACATGGTGCACCTTCAACCTGTGTTCCAACATTGGCATGGTGGCGCAGCGGGTAGTGCTGCTGCCTCACAGTGCCAGAGACCCGGGTTTCATCCCGATTATGAGTGCTGTTTGTACGGAGTTTGCACGTTCTCCCCGTGACCTGCGTGGCTTATTCTCCGGGTGCTCCGGTTTCCTCCCACACTCCAAGGACAAACAAGTTTGGTATAATTGTAAATTGGCCCTCGTGTGCATAGGATAGTGTTTGTATGCGGGGATCGCTGTCGGCCACGGACTCGGTGGGCTGAAGGGCCTGTTTCTGTGCTGTATCCTAAACTAAAGAAAGCAGCATAACCTACCTTGTGATGTGGGAGGAGACCCATGCAGTTCTCTATTAGACTATATATAAACTGGATCTATGTGTTGGAGCTGGTTTTATGCGGATGTACATGCTTGGTTCACAAGGGGAAATGCTCAGTCATCAGAGGCAACAATTTCCCACCTAACGTACAAGTGAGATGTAAAAGCAATATTGGAAAACAATGACCACCTCTGCTCACAGTCCCTCTTAACCTACCTGATCTCCCGGTGGATCAGCACTTCAACTCCCCCTCCCAATCTGTCCTGGGCCTCCTCCATTGTCAGAGTGAGGCCCAGTGCAAATTGGAGAAACAGAACCTCATATTTTGCTTGGCTAGTTTACACCCCAGCGGTATGAACATTGACTTCTCTAACTGCAGGTAGCCCTTGCTTTCTCTCTCCCACCAGTCTTACTGTCTCCGGCTACAGTCTATCTTTCTTACAAAATTCTTAAGGGTTGGACAGGCTAGATGCAGGAAGATTGCTCCCGATGTTGGGGAAGTCCAGGACAAGGGGTCACAGCTTAAGGATAAGGGGGAAAATCCTTTAAAACCGAGATGAGAAGAACTTTTTTCACACAGAGAGTGGTGAATCTCTGGAACTCTCTGCCACAGGGGGTAGTTGAGGCCACACAGTTAATTGGCTATATTTAAGAGGGAGTTAGATGTGGCCCTTGTGGCTAAGGGGATCAGAGGGTATGGAGAGAAGGCAGGTACGGGATACTGAGTTGGATGATCAGCCATGATCATATTGAATGCGGTGCAGGCTCGAAGGGCCGAATGGCCTACTCCTGCACCTAATTTCTATGTTTCTATGTCCCGCCCCCTCCTCTGACATCAGTCTGAAGAAGGGTCTCCCCATTCCTTCTCTCCTGAGATGCTGCCTGTCCCGCTGAGTTACTCCAGCATTTTGTGTCCACAATGGAAAACAAGTCCTATTCAGACTCAAACCGCAAGATAACATTGCAAAACATTTCATTTCCCCAAATCCAGTCTCATGATTTTTTCTTCACTACATCATGTGCTCACTAAACACCCGACCACAGATTTGCTGTTGCAGCAGTTCCCACAACTTATCTCTGAAGCAAGACTCCCAGAGCTGCACTGTAAACATGCCTGTTCCCTGCTGTTCCCCAGCCACATGCACTTTGACACAATGACTGATGTTTCTACCCTGCAGCTAGAAATCTAAAGCTGACTCAGCGGATAAATGTTGAGCTGGCGGAGGGGGGGGGGGGGGGGGGTCGTGCGATAAAACTTTGCACATGGAAGGAAATTAATTTACAGATGACCAAAACATCAACTTATAGGTGATAGGATGAGAATTAGGCCCTTCGGCCCATCAAGTCTACTCTGCCATTCTATCACAGCTGATCTATCTCTCCCTCCTAACCCCTGCCTTCTCCCCATAACCCCTGACAGCCGTGCTAATCAATAATCTGTCAATCTCTGCCTTAAATATATCCATGGACTTGGCCTCCACAGCCGTCTGTAAAATACTTAATACTCCACTTGGAATAATGTACCATAGAACAAAGTTTGTGCGAACATGACACCTGCATATCCATGTGCCTAGCTAAATGCCCTATCAATACCACTATCTTGTCTGCCTCCACCAACACCTCAGGTAGTGCGTTCCAGGCACCCACCATCTTGACGTTAGAAAACTAGCCCCACCCCCAGGGTCCTCTGCGCAGGGCTAATAAATCAGTCCAGCAACCCTCCTCTGATAATTCCTTGCTGACAAAGGAACGTTGAGGATCATAGAAACATAGGTGTAGGAGTAGGAGTAGGCCATTCGGCCCTTCGAGCCTGCACCGCCATTCAATACGATCATGGCTGATCACATCTACACGATTGCGTTACTTTGCCAGGCTCGGCCGGCTGGTTGTGAAACCATCACAGTCTGTTTTGCAATGTGAGCAGTGAAGGTCAATGGTCACGGGCAGCTGTTGGAACCACTCTGCTGTTTCACATCAAGCCTCACATGACAGTGCGACATGGGTCTCGTTGCACGTCAGGGAACGTTGGGAGCTGCCGAGACAGTTCCGATTCCAAACTGCTTTAATGTCACCCGCTACTACACCGGGATATTTTAAGGCAGAGATAGATAGATTCTTGATTAGTACAGGTGTCAGAGGTTATGGGGAGAGGGCAGGAGAATGGGGTTGAGAGGAAGAGATAGATCAGCCATGATTGAATGGCAGAATCGACTTGATGGGCCGAATGGACTAATTCTGCTCCTATTCCTTATGACCTTACTTCTCATCCCACTCCGCCAAGTCAGGAGAAAGGGAAACTGTCTGGAAACAGTTGGATACAGATGTGACAAAACCAAATACGGCAAAATCTCCTGAGACGGCAGATGTTGGAATCCTGAGCAAAAAACACCATTGAAAGACATTCTCGTCAATTTATTCATAACATTTAGACGGTCAGAGGGATAGGAAAGGTGGTGTGTGTGCGTGCGTGTGCGTGTGCGTGTGCGTGTGCGTGTGTGTGTGTGTGTGTGTGTGGGCAGGAACTGCTGATGCTGGTTTAAACCAAAGATATTCCCCAAATGTTTCTTCACACGGGAAACATCTCAAACCCAAACATCACCTATCCATGTTCTCCACAGATGCTGCCTGACCCGCTGAGTTACTCCAGCACTCTGTGAAACGTCACCTATCCATGTTCTCCACAGATGCTGCCTGACCCGCTGAGTTACTCCAGCACTCTGTGAAACGTCACCTATCCATGTTCTCCACAGATGCTGCCTGACCCTCTGAGTTACTCCACCTTATTGTGTCTATGCCAGGAAGCAAAGTTGGATACAGATGCCGACAGCTCCTCCCTCAGTCATAATAATAATAATAATAATAATAAATTTTATTTATGGGCGCCTTTCAAGAGTCTCGAGGACACCTTACAAATTAGCAGGTAGAGGAAAAACATGTAAGGGGAATGAAATAAATAGTAGAGACATGACTAGTACACAAAGTAAAGACAGAATTCAATACAAAACACAATATGAGGCAATTAATGCACAGATGAAAAGGGAGGGGGACGTGGGGCTAAGGATAGGCAGAGGTGAAGAGATGGGTCTTGAGGCGGGACTGGAAGATGGTGAGGAACACGGAATTGCGGATCAGTTGGGGGAGGGAGTTCCAGAGCCTGGGAGCTGCCCTGGAGAAGGCTCTGTCCCCAAAACTGTGGAGGTTGGACATGTGGATGGAGAGGAGACCGGCTGATGTGGATCTGAGGGACCGTGAGGGTTGGTAGGGGGGGAGGAGGTCAGTGAGATATGGGGGGGCCAGATGGTGGAGGGCTTTGTAGGTGAGGATCAGGATTTTGTAGTTGATCCAGTGGGAGATGGGAAGCCAGTGAAGTTGTTTGAGGACTGGAGTGGTGTGATGCGATTCGATCTGAAACATTAACTGTTTCTCATTCCACAGATAAGGGAGACCTTGCATTGGAGGATGTGGGTGGTGTCACATTGCCAGTAAACAGTCCTTATTGCATCTTCCTCTAACGTGAAGACGCCTCATCTAAGCACGTGTCAGTAATGCCACTTGAAAAAAGAAATAGAGCCACAATGTTCTGGTGTAGCTCCAGCATTTAGTCACTCCAGCACATTGTGTCTTTTTTTTGTTGTAAACCAGCATCTGCAGTTCCTCATATCCTGCGAAACGAAAGAGTGGGTAATTTTTTCCACCACAAATTCCTAGAGCAAATTTTATTCTGTATCTCAAATTTTGTGGAGTGAGTTATTAATTCTGAGGATTGAATATCCTTAACCCCGTTGGAATGTGTCCAGCGTTCTCTGTCTTCCTGTCAAATGTCCAACATTTGCAGTTCATTGGCAAAGACATACACAAAAAGCTGCAGTAACTCAGCAGGACACTCCAGCTTTTTGTGTCTGTTTTTGGTTTAAACCAGCATCTGCAGCTCCTTCCTACACAGTTCATCGGCAAACACTGTCTCAGTTCCGTTGACCTGCAGATGTCTTAATCATTACACATATTTCCATTTAGTCAAACTCGTGATCAAAAGGAACGATACTAACACAAACATGTTCTTGCAGCACGCTTGTATCATTATGCAACTATTCAAAACCCATTGTTTTAACGAAGATTAAAACAATGTATTGACTATTGAAACGCTTACAGTTACACAACCTTGTTCCAATGTTATCACCATCATGGGGTAACTTGATTGGTAACGGTTCAGGTTAATTAGTACGGGTGTCTGGGCTTATGGGGAGAAGGCAGGAGAATGGGGTTGAGAGGGAGAGATAGATCAGTCATGATTGAATGGCAGAGTAGACCTGATGGGCCGAATAGCCGGCACGGACTCGGTGGGCTGAAGGGCCTGTTTCTGCACTGTACCTCTAAAGTAAACTAGTGTACGGGGTGATCGCTGGTCGGCACAGACTCGGTGGGCTGAAGGGCCTGTTTCTGCACTGTACCTCTAAAGTAAACTAGTGTACGGGGTGATCGCTGGTCGGCACGGACTCGGTGGGCTGAAGGGCCTGTTTCTGCACTGTATTTCTAAACTAAACTAGAAACAACCTCTGACAACTGACTGGATACAGGGGCGACCGAGCCTTTGCGGTTGCAGCTCCTGGACTGTGGAACAGCATCCCTCTTCCCATCAGAACTGCCCCCCCCCCCCCCATCGACTCCTTTAAGTCGCGATTTAAAACTCATCTCTACTCCCTAGCCTTTCCTGACGTCCTCTGAGTGAGGGCTATATGTATGTAGTGATGTTTGTATTTAATCTATGTACCACTGTTGTTTGTTATACTATTCTTATACCAATGTAAAGCACTTTGGCCAACGAGAGTTGCTTTGTTAATGTGCTATTTAAATAAAAGTGACTTGACTTGACTTGAGCAACATTCCGCTCACTTCCTCCAGCTAGTTCCACCACGGCACTCCCACGCTGTCCCTCTCTCTCTCTCTCTCTCTCTCACTCCAGAAACCTTGTGGCAAAGGGTTGCTGAAATCTCTTCTTTGTGCGATGTTATCTTTTTTTCACATAATGGGATGGTGTTTGCAAAACTCGTGTTATCTATAAAGCATGCACCGTACCTGAAACATGGTAAATGTTCCCAAATGATGGAACCTTCCAAGGCTTGGCATCATGCACTGCTGAAAACAAATACTCCAATTAGATATGTACATTTACAGTGTGATCACCAAATATTTCAATGACACAGGCTTGCCTAGAAACTCCAGCACACAGACGCAGGGTGGCGCAGGGTTCCATCCTGACTACGGGTACTGTCTGTGTGGAGTTTGTACGTTCTCTCTGTGACTACTTGGGTTTTCTCCGGGTGCTCCAGTTTCTTCCCACATCCTAAAAACGTGCAAGTTTGTTGGTTAAATGTAAATTGTCCCTAGTTTGTACGGAATGGATGAGAAAGTGGAAATTACATAGAATGTGTGTAAAAAGGCACAGAGTGCTGGAGTGACTCAGCAGCATCTCTAGAGAACATGCTCTTCAGACAAGCTGCCTGACCAACTGAGTCACTCCAGCACTGCATGGCAGATGCAGTTTAATGTGGACAAATGTCAGGTTATCCACTTTGGTAGCAAAAACAGGAAGAAAGATTATTAGCTAAATGGTGTCAAGTTGGGAAAAGGGGAAGTACAAAGAGGTCCTTCTGCAGTTGACCAGTGCCCTAGTGGGATGTAAGCAGAAGCCTCCATGTGGTGCATCCCTGACAATGCTGACCACAGAAACTGTACCACAGTGACTGACTGAAGTGGCCAATTCTGCAACCGCCGACCGTCAACCATCACTGACCGACCGGAAAGACGTGATATAGAAGATGGTCGGACACAAGGAAGAAAGTGCCCTAGTGAGACCACACCTGGAGTATTGTGTGCAGTTTTGGTCTCCAAATTTGAGTAAGGACATCCTTGCTATTGAGGGAGCGCAGCGTAGGTTTACAAGGTTAATTCCCGGGATGGTGGGACTGTCATATACTGAGAGAATGGAGCGGCTGGGCTTGTACACTCTGGAATTTAGGATGGGAGGGGATCTTATTGAAACATATAAGATCATTAAAGATTTGGACAAGCTAGAGGCAGGAAACATGTTCCCGATGTTGGGGGAGTCCAGAAACAGGGGCCACAGTTTAAGAATAAGGGGTATGCCATTTAAAATGGAGACTGGATAGACTTGGTTTATACTCTCTAGAATTTAGGAGATTGAGGGGGGATCTTATAGAAACTTACAAAATTCTTAAGGGGTTGGACAGGCTAGATGCAGGAAGATTGCTCCCGATGTTGGGGAAGTCCAGGACAAGGGGTCACAGCTTAAGGATAAGGGGGAAATCCTTTAAAACCGAGATGAGAAGAACTTTTTTCACACAGAGAGTGGTGAATCTCTGGAACTCTCTGCCACAGAGGGTAGTTGAGGCCAGTTCATTGGCTATATTTAAGAGGGAGTTAGATGTGGCCCTTGTGGCTAAGGGGATCAGGGGGTATGGAGAGAAGGCAGGTACGGGATACTGAGTTGGATGATCAGCCATGATCATATTGAATGGCGGTGCAGGCTCGAAGGGCCGAATGGCCTACTGCACCTAATTTCTATGTTTCTATGTCTCTATGAGGAAACACATTTTCATACAAAGAGTTGTGAGTGTGGAATTCTCTGCCTCAGAGGGCGATGGAGGCCGGTTCACTGGATGCTTTCAAGAGAGAGCTAGATAGGGCTCTTGAAGATAGCGGAGTCAGGGGATATGGGGAGAAGGCAGGAACGGGGTACTGATTGTGGATGATCAGCCATGATCACATTGAATGGCGGTGCTGGCTCGAAGGGCCGAATAGTCTACTCCTGCACCGATTATCTATTGTTAATTAAGCAGCACCTGCAGTTCTTTATTTCTGCGTAGAACCAGTGTGAATGGGTGATCAATGCGTGGCTTCCCTGCTGTATCTATCTCTACACTAAACTCCATAGACCATCACAGCAGTGTGACAGCAATGATTGTGGCTGCTGTCCAGTTTGACCCCCTGATACCTGCAAAGGTCAGGCATGGAGAGGTGTGGGTGTGGAGGGTGAACGCCGAGACAGACAGCCCTGTTGTTGGCAGGTTCTGGTAACTGGCCATGGGAAAGGCCATCTTTGATACTCTCACTAGAGAACGTACAATCTCAACACAGATGTCCTTCTAACACAATAGCACAACAAGCCGTAACAATCTCAGCTACAATCAGTATTTGGTTTCAATGTGTTTTTAAAAATAATAATTGACATGAACATGACAAGCAAGTCTAAACGATGGAAACAAGATACCAGAGAAACATCAGCATCTCCTGGGTCTCCAAAATCACAAATATATACATTTTAACAGGTAAAACGTAAATCACGCATTGACAGCGAAAGAGCTATCATAACACAGAATGTTTAGGCTTTAGCCAATGCGAGTCCCTAGCCTCCAATCTACCTCGTTGTGGCTCTTGCACTTTTAAAAAATCTGCACTTCCCCTGTAGCTGTAACACCACACACCACACTGCGATTATTTTTTATTTTGCACTGGCCATTGTACTTGTGATTGGGATAATCTGCCTGTATAAAACACACAACAGAGACATTCACTGTACCTCAGTACAGGTGACAATAATGAACCTAGCAGATCCCTCGAGGGAACCTACCCTGTCCCATCACCTGATCCCTTTCCCCACTCCTCCCCATCACACACCCCCCTCCCCCACGAACCTGTGACCACCTCACACTACACCCTCCCACCTGCCCCCTTCTCCACAGCCCTCCGGAGACCTGTCCTTAGTGCCTCCCTCTGCACCCGTTCGCTAGACCTCCCACCCCGCCCGCTGCTCCCCGCTCCCCTGTCCGATGCCCTGCGCTACCTGCCGGCTCTTCCACACTCTGCCCGGTGCCCGCTCTGCCGGTGTACCGATACCGGTGCCGCTACCTGCCCCCAGGTGTACCGATACCAGTCCCGCTACCTGCCCCCACCCCGGTGTCCCGGTCGCCACTACCTGCCCCCAGGTGTGCCTGTCCCGGTCCCGGTCGCCACTACCTGCCCCCAGGTGTGCCTGTCCCGGTCCCGGTCGCCACTACCTGCCCCCAGGTGTGCCTGTGCCGGTCCCGGTCCCCACTACCTGCCCCCAGGTGTGCCTGTGCCGGTCCCGGTCGCCACTACCTGCCAAGCAGCTGAGCAACGTAACAATCCAGCCTCGCATCCCGCCGCTGCAACGTGAATGTCCCGTCACCCCGGGCGTAATCACCGCGCCGCCAACCAGCGGCCGCTCCGCCCATGGTGCCGGTCCCGCCCCGCCGGGAACTGCAGGCGCTGCCATAGCAGCAAAGCGCCGAGTGCCGGAGGATCGCAGAGTCTGCGGGAAAACAGAGTAACTCATCCGCCCTTGCCTCCCCCCTCTCTCAGTCCCACCCCCACACTGATCATCATCCTAGTTTCACTGTTGTCCTGTCTGTATAACTGGTTATCACAGCAACAAGGGACCATTGTGGGCTCCACTTTTCCGTGATCATCTTTACTTTTTTGCATTTCTTTCATTCATTTCTTCCACATCTCCATATGCCATCGTTAATATCTCTCGTTTCCCTCTCCCATGACTCAGTCTGAAGAAGTCTCAACCCGAAGTGTCACATATTCGATCTCTCCACAGATGCTGCCTGATCCGCTGAGTTATGGTGCAGCAGCATCTATGGAGCGAAGGAAATAGGCAACGTTTCGGGCCAAAACCCTTCTGGAAATAGGCAACGTTTCGGGCCGAAACCCGGAAGGGTTTCGACCCGAAACGTTACCTATTTCCTTAGCTCCATAAATGCTGCTGCACCCGCTGAGTTACTCCAGCACTCTGTGAAACGTCACCTATCCATGTTCTCCAGATGCTGCCTGACGCGCTGAGTTACTCCAGCACTCTGTGAAACGTCACCTATCCATGTTCTCCACAGATGCTGCCTGACCCGCTGAGTTACTCCAGCACTCTGTGAAACGTCACCTATCCATGTTCTCCACAGATGCTGCCTGACCCGCTGAGTTACTCCAGCATCTTATGTCTATCATTTGTGGTAATAAAGTTTCTATCAATCAATCAAAAATCAATCAATCATTCACCATTGAGGAAACAGAACCACACAGGGGTGGGAGATTGCAACCTTCACGTGGTCCGCCCTGTTTCAACGAATGCAATCGGCCTGCCATGCACAATCAAATAGAACAAGTTGTCCTACAACTTTAGGCTGTGTACGCCACACACAAGAAGAATAAATCACACAGGGCAGACTTTGGGGATGATTTCACAATGATTTATTAAGGCAAGAATATGAGGTTATTGCTTCAGTTTGATCACATTTCCATTCTCCAGTTTGGAAATTGTCCCATAGGAGGCGGTAGAGTTGTCAAGCTAGTGTATGACATTCACCAGTCCAACTAAAGCAGGAACACTAATCAAATTTAGACTTTATAAGGCATCTCATTGGGGTTTGGCATTTGCCCAGAGATTTCGAGGTAACAATTTCCAAGCTGTTGCAAGAGGTGTAGGTTGTGGTGCCCGACACAAAGTTACTCCAGAGTGACGAAGGTTGCTCCAGTGGCAACGCCACAGTTGTTGTCTCTCATGGCCATCAGTACATACCCGTCGTTGCCCCAGTAGGTGGACCAGGAGTTCTTGATGAGCCAATACGGCTGGTCATTTAGCGTCCCATAACCAACGGCAAGCACAGCATGATTCAAATCCTTCATCGTGTTCCCTGAAGACAGCAACATCACAAGATTCAATGGCTTCAGGTGCAATATCCCTGCTCTCACCCACCCACCCTCTATAAACCCCATTCCAAAGAATGGCCAAGCACCAAAGCTAAATTCTCCAAATACAGTCCAACCAAAGTCTTATAGAAACATAGAAACATAGAAATTAGGTGCAGGAGTAGGCCATTCGGCCCTTCGAGCCTGCACCGCCATTCAATATGATCATGGCTGATCATCCAACTCAGTATCCCGTTCCTGCCTTCTCTCCATACCCTCTGATCCTCTTAGCCACAAGGACCACATCTAACTCCCTCTTAAATATAGCCAATGAACTGGCCTCGACTACCCTCTGCGGCAGAGAGTTCCAGAGATTCACCACTCTCTGTGTGAAAAAAGTTCTTCTCATCTCGGTTTTAAAGGATTTCCCCCTTATCCTTAAGCTGTGACCCCTTGTCCTGGACTTCCCCAACATCGGTAACAATCTTCCTGCATCTAGCCTGTCCAACCCCTTAAGAATTTTGTAAGTTTCTATAAGATCCCCCCTCAATCTCCTAAATTCTAGAGAGTATAAACCAAGTCTATCCAGTCTTTCTTCATAAGACAGTCCTGACATCCCAGGAATCAGTCTGGTGAACCTTCTCTGCACTCCCTCTATGGCAATAATGTCCTTCCTCAGATTAGGAGACCAAAACTGTACGCAATACTCCAGGTGTGGTCTCACCAAGACCCTGTACAACTGCAGTAGAACCTCCCTGCTCCTATACTCAAATCCTTTTGCTATGAAAGCGAACATACCATTCTAAATTATGGGGCACAAAGCGACAAAGAAACCAAAGTCAACATTGAATACCCACCGCAGTCTGGCTCGTAGTAAACGCCGTGGCTATAAAACCAGAAGGACTTGTGTGATGCGTCGATGCCCACAGTCACAGGGCCCTGTTTAAAGATGGACATTTTTAAGGCCTCAGAGTCTCCTGAAATGACGTTTGTGTAGCTCTTCATCTTTGCAGTCAGTGTGGACTGGTTATAATGGCAGAATCCATTCTGAAAATAAATAGCAAGTTGAGAGAACTGAAACACATTAAAGTGCAGAGATCATCAAAAATAAACCAAACCACAGATGGGCCTCAACGAACTGCAGATGCTGGTTTACATTGTGGCAGACTGGTGGAGCAGCGGGTAGAGCTGCTGCTTCACAGCGCCAGAGACCCGGGTTCGATCCTGACTACGGGTGCTGTATATAGGATGTTTGTTCGTTCTCCCGAGAGTTTTCACCGGGCACTCCGGTTTCCTCCCACATTCCAAAGACATGTAGGTTTGTTGGTTAATTGGCTTCCGTGAATTGTCCTGAGTGCGTGTGATAGAAACATAGAAGCATAGAAACATAGAAATTAGGTGCAGGAGTAGGCCATTCGGCCCTTCGAGCCTGCACCGTTCGCCATTCAATATGATCATGGCTGATCATTCAACTCAGTATCCCGTACCTGCCTTCTCTCCATACCCCCTGATCCCCTTAGCCACAAGGGCCACATCTAACTCCCTCTTAAATATAGCCAATGAACTGGCCTCAACTACCCTCTGTGGCAGAGAGTTCCAGAGATTCACCACTCTCTGTGTGAAAAAAGTTCTTCTCATCTCGGTTTTAAAGGATTTCCCCCTTATTCTTAAGCTGTGACCCCTTGTCCTGGACTTCCCCAACATCGGGAGCAATCTTCCTGCATCTAGCCTGTCCAACCCCTTAAGAATTTTGTAAGTTTCTATAAGATCCCCTCTCAATCTCCTAAATTCTAGAGAGTATAAACCGAGTCTATCCAGTCTTTCTTCATAAGACAGTCCTGACATCCCAGGAATCAGTCTGGTGAACCTTCTCTGCACTCCCTCTATGGCAATAATGTCCTTCCTCAGATTTGGAGACCAAAACTGTACGCAATACTCCAGGTGTGGTCTCACCAAGACCCTGTACAACTGCAGTAGAACCTCTCTGCTCCTATACTCAAATCCTTTTGCAATGAAAGCTAACATACCATTCGCTTTCTTTACTGCCTGCTGCACCTGCATGCCTACCTTCAATGACTGGTGTACCATGACACCCAGGTCTCGCTGCATCTCCCCCTTTCCCAATCGGCCACCATTTAGATAATAGTCTGCTTTCCTGTTTTTGCCACCAAAATGGATAACCTCACATTTATCCACATTATACTGCATCTGCCAAACATTTGCCCACTCACCCAGCCTATCCAAGTCACCCTGCAGTCTCCTAGCATCCTCCTCACAGCTAACACTGCCCCCCAGCTTAGTGTCATCCGCAAACTTGGAGATATTGCCTTCAATTCCCTCATCCAGATCATTAATATATATTGTAAATAGCTGGGGTCCCAGTACTGAGCCTTGGGGTACCCCACTAGTCACTGCCTGCCATTGTGAAAAGGACCCGTTTACTCCTACTCTTTGCTTCCTGTTTGCCAGCCAGTTCTCTATCCACATCAATACTGAACCCCCAATGCCTTGTGCTTTAATAAGCTATGAAAGCTAACATACCATTCGCTTTCTACACTGCGGATAGGACTAGTGTAGGGGGTGATCGCTGGGCCAAAGGGCCTTTTACCACTCTGTACCTCTAAACTAAACACAGAGTGCTGGAGTAAGTCAGCGGGTCAGGATGGCTTCCTACAACACAGTGTAGTGAGGGGCTGTGGGGCTCTGTACTGACCTGGCCCATGTAGGGTCCGTAGGAATCAGAGTCGGCAATCCCCCCGTGCTTCAGGATCCATTCGAACGACTGCCACTCCATGCCACCGTCACAAGCATGGTTTCCAAAGCCCCAGGTGCAGTCCATCAGCATTTGTTGGGAGAGAGGGATGAGATATCCTGTCTGAAACAAGAGCAAGATGCCATGTATAAGGGGGGGGGGTTGCATGTAAGGTCATCGGGTCAAAGGGCATGACGCACGGTGCAGCTCAATCCTTCTGGAGGACATGGCAGCCTCCAGCATACACTTAAAACACGAAATGCATACGTTCACCGCTTGTACTCCAGAAGGCGCTGCGTGGCAACAGTATGGGTCATGGGTCGTGACCTCGACTGCCATGCAACCTCCCTATAGCCATGTTCAAGAAGGAACTGCAGATGCTGGAAAATCGAAGGTAGACGAAAATGCTGGAGAAACTCAGCGGGTGCAGCAGCATCTATGGAGCGAAGGAAATAGGCAACGTTTCGGGACGAAACCCTTACGGGTTTCGACCCGAAACGTTGCCTATTTCCTTCAGGGTTTCGGTTCGAAACGTTGCCTATTTCCTTCGCTCCATAGATGCTGCCGCACCCGCTGAGTTTCTCCTCCCTATAGCCATGTTTGGAGATACATGCCACAGTGTCCCAGAGTCGACATGAAACATTGGGTAGACACAAAATGCTGGAGTTACTCAGCGAGGCACGCAGCAACTCTGGATAGAAGGGATGGGTGATGTTTCGGGTCGAGACCCTCCTTCAGACTCAAACCGAAGGGTCTCGACCTGAAAAAGGGTCACCCATTCCTTTGCTCCAGAGCTGCTGCCCCCTTCTCACTGCTACCGGCCGGCAGGAGCTACAGAAGCCTCTAGTCCAGTGGTTCCCAACGTGGGGTGTACGCCCCACAGGGGGGCAATTTGATTTTTAAGGGGGGCAATTGAGTGCGACTGAGGTTTGGGTCCAAATTTTCTATTTTTATTTTTTAGGATTTTCCATCAGGTAAACATATGTAGTTTATGTTTCAGATGTTAGTTTGAGTAAATAATTTTTTGGGGGTAAAAAAGGTCTTTATTGTGTAGTTATTACAACCAAGGTATTGGCGTTTTAAGCTTCTTCAGCTGAAACGGAGTTCGCTTTTTAAATGATAAGAATTATATATCACCACATGGGGGGCATCAGGATTTTAGAGGTGATTAGGTGGGGCATGGCCAAAAAAAGGTTGGGAACCACTGCTCTAGTCCCACACCACCAGGTTCAGGAACAGATACATTCCTGCAACCATCAGGTTCATGAACCGACCGGCACGACCCTGATCCCACCTCAGCAACGGAACACAACGCACCACCTCTTGCACTAACGTGGACTGGTTTACTAGCCGTGTTTTGCACCCATGTCTTGCTTTTATAGACTTTTTCTTGTCACTGTTTTGCAGAAATAGTGTGATTGATATTTCTGTGCCGGTGACTGTGAGCAAGATAGTCATGGAACCTGTACCTCACTGCACCCACACATCTGACAGGACTTGATGGCATTTCCTCTCCTTTCATCTGTTGAGTTTCTATGGTGAATCACTCCTGCTACACAAGCAATTGAGGCTGTCCAGAGATGATCAAAGCCCCTTGAATGTTTCAGAGGCTTTGATCTGGGGCAGGTCCTTGCTACCCCTTCACCCGCCTGCTCCGAACCCTGTTGGGAGATGGAGTAGTTCTGGATCTCTGGATCTTCCCTGTCCCTGCACACCAATGGGAAACTATCCCGTGTGCTATCTCCACCCAGTGTCCATCTAACAAGCTGTGATTAGTGTAGGTTAGTTTAGAGATACAGCGTAGATACACAAAGTCCGTGCCGACCAGCGATCCCCGCACACTAACACTATCCTACACACACTAGGGCCAATTTGCAATGTTTACCGAAGCCAATTAACCTACAAAACCTGCACGTCTTTGGAGTGTGGGAGGAAACCGGAGCTCCTGGAGAAAACCCACGCAGGTCACGGGGAGAACGTACAAACTCCACCTGTGATCAGGATCGAACCTGGGTCTCCACTGCTGCACCACTGTGCCGTCCTTATTTTCCAAATGCAAGGTAAAGGGGCAATGTTTAAAGGGAGATATAAGGGGAACATTTTTTGTTTACACAAAGTGCACTGGAGACCTGGAACATTCTGCCAGGGTGGTGGAGGCCGAGTCGATAGCAGCGTTTAAGATGCTTCTAGACAGGCACACGGATATACAGGGAATGGAGGCATGTGGGTCACATGCAGGTAGAGGAGTTCAGTATTTTACTTGGCGTTATGTTCGGCACGGGCATTGTGGACCGAAGGGCCTGTTCCCATTCTGTACTGTTCTATGTTCCACATCTCACCTTAAGGAAGAGGGCACCTTCCAAAGCACCAGTTGTCCCAAAGCTCCAGCAAGAACCACACATGGCTTGGTCTTTGACAGGTGTCACTGCTCCTGAGACAAGTAGAGAGTTCAACTTTAGGATTTATATATATATTCACAGTAACTTCAAACAGATTGGAAGTTCTTCGATGAATTGTTCTAATGAATTTATCAAAGTATTGGAAGTTAAACCATGCATGACTTTAACAGTGAACAGAAGGGCCCTGGGGGAGTGTTATAGACCAGAGGAATCTGAGTGTAGGTACATGGTTTCCTGAAGGTGGAACCATATTAGTAGGCAGGATGATGACTAAGGTCTTTGACGAGCTGGTCTTCATCTGTCAGGGTATTGAGTATAGAGGTTGGGACATTATGTTATAGTTGCACAAGATGATGTGGGGGTCACACTTGGAGTCTGAAGAAGGGTCCCGACCCGAAACGTCACCTATTCCTTCTCTCCAGATATGCTGCCTGCCCCGCTGAGTTACTCCAGCAATTTGTGTCTATCTTGGAGTATTGTGTTCAGTTTAGGTCACCCTGCTACAGGAAATATATCATTAAGCTGGGGAGAATGCAGAGAAGATTTACGAGGATTTCGCCATGTCTCAATAGGGGAGCTTGAGAAAGCTCGGACTTTATTCCTTCAAGACCAGGAGGCTAAGGGGTGATCTTATTGAGGTGAATAAAATCGTGAGGGGAATAGATAGGGTGAATGCAAAGAGTCTTTTTACCTGGTTAATGGAATCTAGAGGGAATGTTTAAGATGCAAGGGAAATATTTAATACAAACCCGAGGGGCGATATTTTCACACAGAGGGTATACGGAACGAGCTGGCAAAGGAAATATTTGAGGCTGGTACTATAACAACATCTAAAATAGTTGGTATTAGTTGATTAGAACAGAGTTCTATCATGATCTTATGTATTCAAGAGAGTTAGATTTAGCTCTTAGGGCTAAGGGAATCAAGGGAGAAAACAGGAGGGGGGTACAGATTTTGATGATCAGCCGTGATCCGTATCGGGATGTGGATGTAGAATGCGGAAATGTTCTTGGTACAGCATCACTCAGCACTGGACAATTAAAAAATATCATTTTTATCAAGCCAATTAACCTACAAACCTGCACGTCTTTGGGAGACTTACAAAATTCTTAAGGGGTTGGACAGGCTAGATGCAGGAAGATTGTTCCCGATGTTAGGGAAGTCCAGGACAAGGGGTCACAGCTTAAGGATAAGGGGGAAATCCTTTAAAACCGAGATGAGAAGAACTTTTTTCACACAGAGAGTGGTGAATCTCTGGAACTCTCTGCCGCAGAGGGTAGTCGAGGCCACAGTTCATTGGCTATATTTAAGAGGGAGTTAGATGTGGTCCTTGTGGCTAAGGGGATCAGAGGGTATGGAGAGAAGGCAGGTACGGGATACTGAATTGGATGATCAGCCATGATCATATTGAATGGTGGTGCAGGCTCGAAGGGCCGAATGGCCTCTACTCCTGCACCTTATTTCTATGTTTCTGTTTCTATGTATGTAGTCAGGATCGAACCCGGGTCCCTGGCGCTGTATTTCGCTGTAAGGCAGCAACTCTACCGCTGTGCCACCGTGACTGTCATATTGAATGGCGATGTTGGCTCGATCATATTGAATGGCGGTGCTGGCTCAAAGGGCTGAATGGCCTACTCCTGTACCTAGTTTCTACGTTTCTATGATCCAAAACATGCCAGACCACATGAGGTTCAGAGCACTGGATCTGTGGACGGCTCAATTGTAATCATGTGTTGTCTTTCCGCTGACTGGTTAGCACGCAACAAAAGCTTTTCACTGTACCTCGCTACACATGACAATAAACGGGACTACAACTGCAGAATGCTGCCCCAGAGAGTTTCAACCCGTCTCCACACCGACCCACGTACCATAGAGTCTCCAGTCCACACTCGGGGGGGCCACCACGGACATGTATCGCTCTGCGGGAAAGGGCTGCCCGTTGTTGAGTGAGGATCCCTTCAGCCTTCCTCTCAGGATCGCCACCTCATCCTTAGTCCGGTCAGCAAGGTGGTTGATATCCATTTTATACGACAAGTTTGCCCGGTTCCTCGAATGGATGTACCTGGAAACAAATTAATCCCGACTGAAAGAGCAGTGGGAGTGAGACGAGCTTCCCCCACCATCACACCTCACCCCTTCTTAAGGAGAGAGTTGATAAACACAGATATTTAGTGAAACAACTCAACATGTTCTTCAGTATACAGACACAAAAAGCTGGAATAGCTCAGCGGGACAGGCAGCATCTCTAGAGAGAAGGAATAGCTGACATTTCCATTCCAGACCCTTTTTCAGACATGATCCGAAATGTCACCCATTCCTTCTCTCCAGAGATGCTGCCTGTCCCGCTGAGCTATTCCAGCTTTTTGTGTATCTTTGGTTTAAACCAGCACCTGCAGTTCCTTCCTACTTCCGTAGATTCCATTGCAGTAAAAGATACTCAGACAGATATATGGATAGGAAAAGTTTAGAGAGTTATGGGGCAAATGGGGGCAGGTGGGTCTAGCTTAGATAGGGCATGTTGGTGAGGATGGACGTTTTGGGCCGAAGGGCCTGTTTCCGTGCTGTACGACTGTGATGGCAACTGTCAAAGTCCTTGTGCTTTGCTTGGTTTGGAGTAAGTGCATGTTCCAGGAGATATTCGGCTTGTACTCGCTAGAATTTAGAAGATTGAGGGGGGATCTTATAGAAACTTACAAAATTCTTAAGGGGTTGGACAGGCTTGATGCAGGAAGATTGTTCCCGATGTTGGGGAAGTCCAGAACAAGGGGTCA
Organism: Leucoraja ocellata; assembly: GCA_036785375.1. NCBI lineage: Eukaryota > Metazoa > Chordata > Chondrichthyes > Rajiformes > Rajidae > Leucoraja > Leucoraja ocellata. Next base: position 12,365,756 of record JAWMAR010000025.1, on the reverse strand, counting down.
CAGTTTAAGGATAAGGGGGAAATCTTTTAGGACCGAGATGAGGAAAACATTTTCCACACAGAGAGTGGTGAATCTGTGGAACTCTCTGCCACAGAAGGTAGTTGAGGCCACAGTTCATTGGCTACATTTAAGAGGGAGTTAGATGTGGCCCTTGTGGCTAAAGGGATCAGGGGGTATGGAGAGAAGACAGGGATGGGATACTGAGTTGGATGATCAGCCATGATCACATTGAATGGCGGTGCAGGCTCGAAGGGCCGAATGGCCTACTCCTGCACCTATTTTCTATGTTTGCTGGATGGCCCCTGTATCTTCAGCCCACTGCACCTCCCGCCCACAGGGAAGGGTTTCCGAGACTCCTGGTTCAGCTTTACCTCATGTTGTGGGTGAACGTGGTCCTTCTGACCTCATGCTCCACCTCACCCTCCTCATACTCCCTCCCAAACGTCTCCTTGTAATGCCGGAAGATGTGATGTGTCCTGTCCTCCTGGTCTGGGCCAACCAAACCTTCCATGGGATTGGCCAGGATTCGGTGTTCCACCTCCGGACCTGGGAACCCACGACAGCTCATGCCTGGAACAAACAGACGGGACAGAGTGAACCTCACCATGGGTGTCCAGCATTCTCCACCCTTCTGTCACAACCAGAGCAGGACACACCATCCCCATTGTACATGAAGATGCAGGTACACAGCCCATTGAAGGTGGAATCTCAGGTAGATAAGGTGGTCAAAAATACTTCATCAGTCAGAGTATTGAGTATAGAAGTTGGGAGGTCATGTTGCAGTTGTACAAGACGTTGGTGAGGCCACATTTAGAGCATTGTTTGATTGCAAGAATCATTCAATCATTGGTTCAGTTTTGGGCACTGTGTTATAAGAAAGATGTTGTCAAGTTGGAAAGGAAACATAGAGAAGATTCATCAGGATGTTGCCAGGACTAGAGGGCCTGAGCTACAGGGAGAAGTTGAGCAGGCTTGGACTCTATTCCTTAGAGCACAGAAGGATGAGGGGTGATCTTATAGAGGCGTGCAAAATCATGAGAGGATTAGACTGAGTAGATGCACAGAGTCTCTTGCCCAGAGTAGGGGAATCAAAAACCAGAGGACACAGTTTTAAGCTGAGGGGGGGAAAGATTTAAACGGAACCTGAAGGGTAACCTTTTCACGAAAAAGGGTGGTGGGTGTATGGAACGAGCTGCCGGAGGAGGTAGTTGAGGCAGGGACTATCCCAACGTTTAGACAGGGACATGGATAGAGCAGGTTTGGAGGGATATGGGCCAAACGCAGGCTGGTGGGACTGGTGTAGATGGGGCTTGTTGGTCGGTGTGGGTAAGTTGGGCCAAATGGCCTGTTTCCACACTGTAAGACTCTATGTATTGTATTTTTGTATTGTATTCAAATTTATTGTCATTGTCTCAATTAGAGACTACAAAATGAATTTCCCTTTACAGTCAGTATTATAAAAATAAATAAATAATAAATATTAAAACATATTAAAAAAATAAAATAGAAATGTAAAAAAAAGCACAAACACAGAAAGTCCACGACACAACACAACCCAGTGGCACCAAGGTGAGGAAGGCACCATAGTCCAGCCAGCCTCCCCTCCGATCTTCCCAGATGTATGGCACATCTGGGCAGATCCACATCTGGATGGGCAGCTGTAGGATTTACCTTCAGGCACCTGGAAGACGCTGGGGTCGATCTGGTAGAGCATGTTGTGATAGTCCACTTCGTACTTGTCGTAGTGTGAGCTGAGCAGGGTGTTGTAGCCCTTCATCTCATAGTGGACGGGCACCAGGCCCAGCGGTGAGGCGGACACCCACATTGTGTACTGGTTCTTTCTCTCATTCACGTAAATAATCTGTTGCCACACGGAGCAGTGATGACCACGATAATCTTCCTCCTTTATAAACTGAAAGACAAATCATCATCCGTCACATAAACTGGCCCTTCAGCTCACCTTGTCCATGCTCAAGGGGTTGGACAGGCTAGATGCAGGAAGATTGCTCCCGATGTTGGGGAAGTCCAGAACAAGGGATCACAGTTTAAGGATAAGGGGGAAATCTTTTAGGACCGAGATGAGGAAAACATTTTTCACACAGAGAGTGGTGAATCTGTGGAATTCTCTGCCACAGAAGGTAGTTGAGGCCACACAGTACATTGGCTATATTTAAGAGGGAGTTAGATGTTGCCCTTATGGCTAAAGGAATCAGGGGGTATGGAGAGAAGGCAGGTACAGGATACATAGAAACATAGAAATATAGAAATTAGGTGCAGGAGTAGAGGCCATTCGGCCCTTCGAGCCTGCACCACCATTCAATATGATCATGGCTGATCATCCAACTCAGTATCCTGTACCTGTCTTCTCTCCATACCCTCTGATCCCCTTAGCCACAAGGGCCATATCTAACCCTCTTAAATATAGCCAATGAACTGGCCTCAACTACCCTCTGCGGCAGAGAGTTCCAGAGATTCACCACTCTCTGTGTGAAAAAGGTTCTTCTCATCTCGGTTTTAAAGGATTTCCCCCTTATCCTTAAGCTGTGACCCCTTGTCCTGGACTTCCCCAACATACTGAGTTGGATGATCAGCCATGATCATATTGAATGGCGGTGCAGGCTCGAAGGGCCGAATGGCCTACTCCTGCACCTAATTTCTATGTTTCTAACAAATGCTGGAGTAACTCAGTGGGACGGGCAGCATCTCTGGGGAGAAGGAGTGGGTGATGTTTCGGGTCGAGACCCTTCTTCAGACTGACTCATCGGCCCACTTTGTCCGTGCTAACCAAGTTAACACACTGGACAGGTCCCGTTTAGTTTAGTTTAGAGATACAGCACAGAATCTGGTCCTTCACTCTACCAAGCTGATTCACCTACAAACCTGCACGTCTTTGGAATGTGGGAGGAAACCGGAGCACCCGCAGAAAACCCACGCAGTTACAGGAAGAACGTGCAAACTCCGTATGGACAGCACTCGTAATCAGAACCGAATACAGTTTTTATCGCAGCACCACTGTGACCGAATGCTTTTAAAAGTCATAACTGTATCCATTTCTGTAGCTTCCCCTGGCAGCTCTCTCCAGATACAGACTACCCTCTGAGTGACAAAATTGCCCTTAAGTCCCCTCTCAAATCTCTCCCCCCTCACCTTAAGACTGAACCCTCTAGTTTTAGAATCCTCTACCCTGGGGTAGCCTCTACCAACTTTCCCTGGGTCTCCAGCCCACAAGCCCAGGTAACACCCAATGATAAATGACAGGACCCAGTTAGTCCATGCCAACCACAACCACTCATTTACCGAAAACCTACATTAATCCCATCTCAATATCCCCACATTTATAAATTCATGAGATCTAGGAGCAGAACGAGGCCATTCTGCCCAAGTCTACTCCGCCATTCAATCATGGCTGATCTATCTCTCCCTCCAAACCCCATTCTCCTGCCTTCTCCCCGGAACTTTTGACACCCGTACTGATCAAGAATCTATCCATCTCTGCCTTAAAAATATCCATTGACTTGGCCTCCACAGCTTTCTGTGGCAATGAGTTCCACAGATTCACCACCCTCTGATTAAAGAAATTCCTCCTCACTTTGCTAAAGGAACGTCCTTTAATTCTGAGACTATGATCTTTGGTCCTAAACTGTCCCACTAGTGGAAACATCCTCTCCACACATCCACCATATCCATTACCATCAACCTCTCCCAGATTGTATCTCTCCCCAGATATTAAAGATAATATTCAGTGTCCAATGAACGCATCAATCCATTGTGTCTTTGGGATGTAGGAAGATACTGGAGCACCTCACCTCACCAGGTGTAAACTCCATGCACACCCTCCCAGAGGTCGGCATTGAACCTAGGTCTCTGGAACTTTGGGTAGTAAAGTGCCTGTCCCACTTATGCGACCTTTGCTGGCACCCGTGATAGGTCCCGAAATTTTCAACGTTGAAAATTCAGCGGCTACGACTCTTTGGTGACTGCTCACGGCCACAGGAGACCTCTAGTGACTTTACAGCCTCTATCTCCGTGAGAGGTCTCCCTCCTATGGTTGTCAGAGGTCTCCAAAGAATCGTTGCGTCTTTCTAGTCACCACTGAATTTTCAGCATGTTGAATGTTTCGGCGACCTATCACGGGTGCCGGCAGTCGCCTGTAAAGGTCGCGTAAGTGGGACAGGCCCATTAAGACTGCCCGCTACACCATCGTGCCTCCGTCATCCAGATTCCAAAACATGGTCAGGGTTAAAGTTTCTTACCTTAAAATCTTCCAGATTGGGAAAGACGGACTGTGGATGGACGGGGTCGTCAGTGGTTCCATTCACTTGGAAACATTTGATGACATTTGTCTCGGTTTCTGTCGTCTCTGGTGAAATCTTGTAACTTATTCCAGCTGGTTCCTCAAACCCGTGCTGCAGCGTGATCACTTGACCTGGTGAGGTGCGAAAAGTCCTTGTTACTCCAAGTTAAGATGCAGGAAAAGGCCATTTGGCCCATCGAGTCCATGCGGTCTCTATGTCCAGTCATCTTGTCCGTCCCATTCCCTCTCTTCTTGTTTTGCTTATTTCCCTGTACACCGAGTCCACACGGACCAGCGATCCCCACACACACACAATCACTATTCACACACGAGAGGGACAATTTACAATTATACCAAGCCAATTAACCTACACAACCCCGCTTGTCTTTGGAGTGTGGGGGGAAACCGGAGGTCCCGGGGAAAAATCACGCAGGTCACGGGGAGAACGTACAAACTCCGTACAGACAGCGCTCATTGCGAATGGTATGTTAGCTTTCATTGCAAAAGGATTTGAGTATAGGAGCAGGGAGGTTCTACTGCAGTTGTACAGGGTCTTGGTGAGACCACACCTGGAGTATTGCGTACAGTTTTGGTCTCCAAATCTGAGAAAGGACATTATTGCCATAGAGGGAGTGCAGAGAAGGTTCACCAGTGATTCCTGGGATGTCAGGACTGTCTTATGAAGAAAGACTGGATAGATTTGGTTTATACTCTCTAGAATTTAGGAGATTGAGAGGGGATCGTATAGAAACGTACAAAATTCTTAAGGGGTTGGACAGGCTAGATGCAGGAAGATTGTTCCCGATGTTAGGGAAGTCCAGGACAAGGGGTCACAGCTTAAGGATAAGGGGGAAATCCTTTAAAACCGAGATGAGAAGAACTTTTTTCACACAGAGAGTGGTGAATCTCTGGAACTCTCTGCCACAGAGGGTAGTTGAGGCCAGTTCATTGGCTATATTTAAGAGGGAGTTAGATGTGGCCCTTGTGGCTAAGGGGATCATGGGGTATGGAGAGAAGGCAGGTATGGGATACTGAGTTGGATGATCAGCCATGATCATATTGAATGGCGGTGCAGGCTCGAAGGGCCGAATGGCCTATTCCTGCACATAATTTCTATGTTTCTATGTTTCTATAGTCAGGATCGAACCCGGGTCTCTGGCGCTGTGAGGCAGCGACGCTGTGCCACCTTGTCATCCTCAGTCTGAAAGGTCTTCCCCCCTCTCCCATCGGGCAAGAATTACAGAACCGAACCAACATATCACCAACCAGAGAGTGGTGCGGAACTACTATCTACCTCATTGGGAACCCTCGGACTATCTTTGATCGGACTTTACTGGCTTTACCTTGCACTAAACATTATTCCTTTACACTGTGGACGGCTCGATTGTAATCATGTGTTGTCTTTCCGCTGACTGGTTAGCACGCAACAGAAGCTTTTCACTGTACCTCGGTACACGGGACAATAAACTAAACTCAAACTCGAACTGAAAGATGTTGCAGCATAAACCAGCGTCTGATCAATGTGCACATTTCCCCCATAACCGTGAGGTCAGTAAGTGAAGCAGTGTGTGTTGGATGGGGCCGAGTCAGTCCATACCGTGGTAGTACTCAATGCGGCTGACATTCCCAGAGCGGTTGTACCAAGCTTCAAACGGCTCCTCAATCTCCGCGTACGGCAGCGAGAAGATTCCTGGGAACACAACTACACTTAATACACACGGAAATAAATATCACTAGCGGATGGAAAACATAGAACCTCCTGCACATCTCAATGTAGGTCCATGAGGCAACTGAACCATCCCACCACCACCAGAGAGCAATCCTGAACTACTATCTACACTCACACTATCCTTGATCAGGCGTTGTCGGCTTACCTTGCTCTAAACATTACTCCCTTATCATGTATCTGTATACTGTAAATGGCTCGATTGTAATCATGTGTTGTCTTTCCGCTGACTGGTTAGCAGACAACTAAAGCTTTTCTCTGTACACGTGACAATAAACTAAACTGAACTGATATTTAACCAAGCATATTCTATTGTGGAAAAATAAATGCCATGTATTTGGCAGGAAAGTATTTGACATGCTTATTCTCAATGGGAAAGGTATCGAGTGCAAAAATTGGAACATCACGATGAATTAAAAGGACACAGAGTGCTGGAGTAACTCAGCGGGTCAGGCAGCATCTGTGGAGAACATGGATAGGTGACGTTTCACAGAGTGCTGGAGTAACTCAGCAGGTCAGGCAGCATCTGTGGAGAACATGGATAGGTGACGTTTCACAGAGTGCTGGAGTAACTCAGCGGGTCAGGCAGCATCTGTGGAGAACATGGATAGGTGACGTTTCACAGAGTGCTGGAGTAACTCAGCGGGTGCAGCAGCATCTATGGAGCTAAGGAAATAGGTAACGTTTCGGGTCGAAACCCTTTGGGTTTCGGCCCGAAACGTTGCCTATTTCCAGAAGGATTTCGGCCCGAAAAGTTGCCTATTTCCTTAGCTCCATAGATGCTGCTGCACCATAACTCAGTGGGCCAGGCAGCATCTGTGGAGAACATGGATAGGTGACGTTTCACAGAGTGCTGGAGTAACTCAGTGGGTCAGGCAGCATCTGTGGAGAACATGGATAGGTGACGTTTCACAGAGTGCTGGAGTAACTCAGCGGGTCAGGCAGTATTGAATAAAGATAAAGGGTATCCTGTATCTGTACACTGTGGACGGCTCGATTGTAATTATATAACTTAATTAAAGAATTAAGTCTTTCTGAGTTACCCAGTTACCCAGACACGCAACAAAACAGTTTTTTTGGGACAATAAACTAAACTAGAAATAAACACAATATGCAGGAAGTTGAGAGGCCAAAATCACTATCATATTTCAACCACTATTCTAATGAGTATAAAGTTAAATGAAAGTGGGGAAAACATGTAGATAAAGAGGAATAGATCAGGTAGATGCACAGAGTCTCTCGCCCAGAGTAGGGGAATCATGGACCAGGTGACATGGGTTTAAGGTGAAGGGGAAAAGATGGAATAGGAATGTTGTAGGACAAGGGGTCACAGCTTCAGGATAAGGGGGAAATCCTTTAAAACCGAGATGAGAAGAACTTTTTTCACACAGAGAGTGGTGAATCTGTGGAGCTCTCTGCCACAGAGGGTAGTCGATGCCAGTTCATTGGCTATATTTAAGAGGGAGTTAGATGTGGCCCTTGTGGCTAAGGGGATCAGAGGGTATGGAGAGAAGGCAGGTACGGGATACTGAGTTGGATGATCAGCCATGATCATATTGAATGGCGGTGCAGGCTCGAAGGGCCGAATGGCCTCTACTCCTGCACCTAATTTCTATGTTTCCATGTATGATTCTAAAGCAACAGTGCAGGCACAGAAAATATTGTACGAAGGGTCTGGATGGACGTTGTTACAGAGAGGTCTATCCGGGTTAGAAGCAGCTCACCACTAGCCCACTGCGATATGCAAGCAGGTTTATTGATATAGCACATTTTAGCAACAAGGCAATTCAAAGTGCTTTACACCAAGCGTTAAAAAGCAATCAAACGCAATTCAAGTCAATAAAAAGAATTGAAAATAAAACAAGTTAAAATAGATTAAGACGTATAAAATATAGGAATTAAAATTACAGTGCAGCGTTAGAAATGAATAATTATTTAATTTAACTAAAATTTAAAGTAATTAAAATTCAGATTTACTAGAATGTTGCCTGGGTTTCAACAACTAAGTTACAGAGATAGGTTGAATAAGTTAGGTCTTTATTCACTGGAGCGCAGAAGGTTAAGGGGGGACTTGATAGAGGTCTTTAAAATGATGAGAGGGATAGACAGAGTTGATGTGGACAAGCTTTTCCCTTTGTGAATAGGGAAGATTCAAACAAGAGGACATGACTTCAGAATTAAGGGACAGAAGTTTAGGGGTAACATGAGGGGAACCTCTTTACTCAGAGTGGTGGCGGTGTGGAATGAGCTTCCAGTGGAAGTGGTGGAGGCAGGTTCGTTGGTATCATTTAAAAATAAATTGGATAGGCATATGGATGAGAAGGGAATGGAGGGTTATGGTATGAGTGCAGGCAGGTGGGACTAAGGGAAAAAAGGTTGTTTGGCACGGACTTGTAGGGCCGAGATGGCCTGTTTCCGTGCTGTAATTGTTATATGGTTATAAAATAAGGCAGCAACACACTGGAATTCCCCTTAAGCCGATTATTGTGTCACCTCATTACAGTCTATTATCTGTGGTGGGAGGTTACACAAAAAAGCTGGAGAAACTCAGCGGGTGCAGCAGCATCTATGGAGCGAAGGAAATAGGCAACGTTTCAGGCCGAAACCCTTCTTCATCTGTGGTGGGAGATTGCAACCTTCATGTGGTCCGCCCTGTTTCGACCAATGCAATCAACCTGGCATGCACAATCAAGTAAGAACATGTTGTCCTTAAAGTTTAGGCTGTGCACGTCACACACAAGAGAAGAATTAATTATCAGATTAAAGCTCACACCACACCACACCTGTAATGATAAATACAAGAGCTCAGCATGTCCATTTAAAAAACAATTGCACCTCATTCCACAAACTTTGTTTTAAATTAAAGGAGGTGAGAGGGAGACTCTCATACTGATAGGGTAAGGTGTGAAAATGACAGATCAAAGCAGGCGATGATAAGAAAATGTAGACTGGTACATTGTTAACTGAGGGGAAGGTGCCAACCATATGATGAGGATTTATAGCGCTGGGCCTGTACTCACTGGAGTTTAGAAGGATGAGGGGAGGGTGGGACCTCATTGAAACTTGCCGAATAGTGAAAGGCCTGGATCGAGTGGATGTGGAGAGGATATTTCCACTAATGGGAGAGTCTAGGACCAGAGGGCACAGCCTCAGAATTAAAGGACATTCCCTTGGGAAGGAGATGAGGAGGAATTTCTTTAGTCAGAGGGTGGTGAATCTGTGGAACTCATTGCCACAGAAGGCCATGGAGGCCAAGTCAGTGGATATTTTTAAGGCAGAGATAGACATATTCTTGATTAGTACATGTGTCAGGGGTTATGGGGGGAAGGCAGGAGAATGGGGTTAGGAGGGAGAGATAGATCAGCCATGATTGATGGGCCGAATGGCCTAATTCTGCTCCTATCCCTTATGACCTGCACGGGGTCCGCCCTGTTTCGACCAATGCAATGGACCTGGCGTGCACAATCAAGTAAGATCAAATAGAACAAGTTGTACTCAAAGTTTAGGCTGTGCACGCCACAGCCACAGTTTTGGGCTCCAAATCTGAGGAAGGACATTCTTGCCATAGAAGGAGTGCAGAGAAGGTTCACCAGACTGATTCCTGGGATGTCAGGACTGTCTTATGAAGAAAGACTGGATAGACTTGGTTTATACTCTCTAGAGTTTAGGAGATTGAGAGGGGATCTTATAGAAACTTACAAAATTCTTAAGGGGTTGGACAGGCTAGATGCAGGAAGATTGTTCCCGATGTTGGGGAAGTCCAGGACAAGGGGTCACAGCTTAAGGATAAGGGGGAAATCCTTTAAAACTGAGATGAGAAGAACTTTTTTCATACAGAGAGTGGTGAATCTCTGGAACTCTCTGCCACAGAGGGTAACCGAGGCCACAGTTCATTGGCTATATTTAAGAGGGAGTTAGATGTGGCCCTTGTGGCTAAAGGGATCAGAGGGTATGGAGAGAAGGCAGGTACAGGATACTGAGTTGGATGATCAGCCATGATCATATTGAATGGCGGTGCAGGCTCGAAGGGCCGAATGGCCTACTCCTGCACCTAATTTCTATGTTTCTATGACCTTCTAAACGGGCTGTGTGAGAGTCGGGATGAGTTTGGGCATTGGCAAGGTGTAGCCAACAGGTGGCAGCACTGGCGAGGCAGAGTGGGCACCTGGTCACTCCAGCACCTACTTACCTGACACATGGTAAACGTCAGGAAAACTCAGCGGCGGCGATGGCAGCAGCGGCTTCCACGGCTCAGTGGCGAGAACTGGTGACGGCAACAGATGTAAACACGAGTTACAGAGAGAAACAGCAACTTACAATCCATCTAGTATTGTGTGGGGGGCAACTGTCTACACATGATGGCTTTGTCCACACTGAATGCTGGAGTAACAAAGATAGTCACAAAATGCTGCAGTAACGAGGAAACACTTTTTCTCAGAGAGTGGTGAGTCTGTGGGATTCTCTGCCTCAGAGGGCGGTGGAGGCCGGTTCTCTGGATACTTTCAAGAGAGAGCTAGATAGGACTTAAAGATAGCGGAGTCAGGGGATATGGGGAGAAGGCAGGAACGGGGTACTGATTGGGGATGATCAGCCATGATCACATTGAAAGGCGGTGCTGGCTCGAAGGGCCGAATGGCCTACTCCTGCACCTATTGTCTATTAAACATAGAAACATAGAAATTAAGTGCAGGAGTAGAGGCCATTCGGCCCGCCAAACCTGCACCGCCATTCAAAATGATCATGGCTGATCATCCAACTCAGTATCCCGTACCTGCCTTCTCTCCATACCCTCTGATCCCCTTAGCCACAAGGGCCGCATCTAACTCCCTCTTAAATATAGCCAATGAACTGGCCTCGACTACCTCTGGCCTCTGTGGCAGAGAGTTCCAGAGATTCACCACTCTCTGTGTGAAAAAGGTTCTTCTCATCTCGGTTTTAAAGGATTTCCCCCTTATCCTTAAGCTGTGACCCCTTGTCCTGGACTTCCCCAACATCGGGAACAATCTTCCTGCATCTAGCCTGTCCAACCCCTTAAGAATTTTGTAAGTTTCTATAAGATCCCCTCTCAATCTTCTAAATTCTAGAGAGTACAAGCCGAGTCTATCCAGTCTTTCTTCATAAGACAGTCCTGACATCCCAGGAATCAGTCTGGTGAACCGTCTCTGCACTCCCTCTATGGCAATAATGTCCTTCCTCAGATTTGGAGACCATAACTGTACGCAATACTCCAGGTGTGGTCTCACCAAGACCCTGTACAACTGCAGTAGAACCTCCCTGCTCCTATACTCAAATCCTTTTGCTATGAAAGCTAACATACCATTGTAATTCAAAGATAGACACCAAGCGCTGGAATAACTCAGCGGGACATGTGATGAAACGTCACCCATTCCTTCTCTCCAGAGATGCTGCCTGTCCCGCTGAGTTACTCCAGCTCTCTCTGTCTCTACTCCAGCATCTGCAGTTCGTTCACACACAAGGCAGAATCAATCTATTGCGTTAACCCGTGGCCTGAACGCCCTATGCGCTGGTCAAGGGGGAAGATGCCCACACTGGGCGGGAGGTGGGTGTGTTACAGTCCCCGCTCCACGAGGGCCGAGTGGCCGAGGGTCTTGGTTTGGACAAGGAGCTGCAGATGCTGGAATCTGGAGCTAAACACAAAGTGCTGGAGGACGAACTCCGCGGGTCGGGCAGCGTCTGTGGAGACTAAACGCTGATCATTAGACCGGAGTTAGACCGCTCTCAGCTCAACTCCAGGGGAGGAGGAGGAGAGTGGAGAGGGGGGGGGGGGGGGGGTTATACATGTCACCGTTCAGCCCCTCTCCCTCGGGGGTGGTTAGCTCTAACTCTAAGCCCTCTCCCCCCCCTCTCTCTCTCTATTCCCCCTCTCCTTCTCTCTCCCCCCTCTCTCTCTCTCTCTCTTTCTCCCTCAATCTCCCCCCTCCCTATCCCTCTCCCACTCTCCCCCTCTCTCCCACCCTCTCTCACCCTCTCTCCCTCTCCCCCTCTCTCCCTCTCTCCCACTCCCTCTCCCCTCTCTCCCTCTCTCCCACTCCCTCTCTCCCCCCTCCCTCTCTCCCACCCTCTCTCCCACTCCCTCTCTCCTTCTCTCTCCCTATCCCTCTCTCCCACTCACTCTCCCTCTCTCCCACTCCCTCTCTCCTTCGCTCTCCCTATCCCTCTCTCCCACTCCCTCTCCCCCACTCCCACTCTCCTCTCTCCTCTCTCCCTCTCTCTCCCTCTCTCTCCCTCCCTATCCCACCCTCTCTCCCTCTCCCTCTCCCTCTCCCTCTCTCCCCCTCTCCCTCTCTCCCACTCCCTCTCTCCCTCTCTCCCACTCCCTCTCTCCCTCTCTCCCTCTCCCACTCTCTCTCCCTCTCTCCCTCTCCCCCCTCCCTATCCCACCCTCCCTCTCTCTCCCTCTCTCCTTTTCTCTCCCTCTCCCCTTCTCCCTCTCTCCCTATCCCTCTCCCTATCCCACCCTCCCTCTCTCTCCCTCTCTCCTTCTCTCTCCCTCTCCCCCTCTCCCTATCCCTCTCCCTATCCCTCTCTCCCACTCCCTCTCTCCCTCTCCCTCTCTTCCACTCCCTCTCTCCTCCTCTCTCCTCCTCTCTCCTTCTCTCTCCCTCTCTCCCACTCCCTCTCCCCCCACTCCCTCTCTCCCCCCTCTCTCCCCCCCCCCTATCCCACCCTCTCCCCCACTCCCTCTCTCCTTCTCTCTCCCTATCCCTCTCTCCCACTCCCTCTCTCCCACTCCCACCCCCACCCCCCTCTCCCTCTCTCCCACTCCCTCTCTCTATCCCTCTCTCCCTCTCTCCCTCTCCCCCTCTCCCACTCCCTCTCTCTCTCCCCTCTCCCCCCCAGCGGGTACCTGTGACTATGTTGAGCAGGAGCAGCGCTCCCCTGCGCGCCGCCGGCCCCATCACCTCTCACTGCCCGGTTGTATGCGCCGCGGGGCGGGCTCTCCCTCACACACCGGGCTGCCAATCCGGACCATGTCTGTACCCGCCCCCACCCCGGGGAGGCGGCCGTTCAGCCCGTCCCACCGCACATAGACCACTCCCTTCCACCTGCCCGTCGCAGCCCTGCATTCCCGCAGCCTGTCCACAGATGCTGCCCGACCCGCTGAGTTCCTACAGCACTTTGTGTTAGTTTACTTTACTTAAGTTTGTTGTCACAATCCAGTCAGTGGAAAGATGACATGATTACAATCGAGGCATCCACAGTGTACAGTTACAGGATAAAGGGAATAACGTTTAGTGCAACGTAAAGCCCAGTAAAGTCCGAAAAAGGGTCTTGATCGAAACTTCACCAATTCCCTCTGCCAGAGATGCTGCCTGTCCCGCTGAGTTACTCCAGCATTGTGTGTCCATCTTCGGTGTAAACCAGCATCTGCAGTTCCTTCCTAAATACATTCCTTCTCCTTTGACAACGTCTTTGCAATAGTCATGCAGCACAGAAACGGGCCATTGGTAACTTCATCTGAATGGTGGCCGATTAGGAAAAAGGGAGATGCAAGGAGACCTGGGTGTCAAGGTACACCAGTCATTGAAGGTAGGCATGCAGGTGCAGCAGGCAGTGAAGAAAGCGAATGGTCTGTTAGCATTCATAGCAAAAGGATTTGAGTATAGGAGCAGGGAGGTTCTACTACAGTTATACAGGATCTTGGTGAGACCACACCCGGAGTATTGCGTACAGTTTTGGTCTCCGAATCTGAGGAAGGACATTTTGCCATAGAGGGAGTGCAGAGAAGGTTCACCACACTGGATAGACTGGAAAGACTGGGTAGACTCGGCATGTATTCGCTAGAATTTAGAAGATTGAGGGGGGATCTTATAGAAACTTACAAAATTCCTTAAGGGGTTGTAACAGGCTAAATGGAGGAAGATTGTTCCCGATGTTGGGGAAGTCCAGAACAAGGGGTCACAGTTTAAGGATAAAGGGGAAATATTTTAGGGCTGAGATGAGTGAGTGGTGAATCTCTGGAATTCTCTGCCACACAATGTAGTTGATGCCAGTTCATTGGCTATATTTAAGAGGGAGTTAGATGTGGCCCTTGTGGCTAATGGGATCAGGGGGTATGGAGAGAAGGCAGGTACGGGATACTGAGTTGGATGATCAGCCATGATCATATTGAATGGCGGTGCAGGCTCGAAGGGCCGAATGGCCTCTACTCCTGCACCTATTGTCTATATTTCTATGTTTCTATGGTTCATGTTGACCAAGATGCTCCAATAAGTTAGTCCCAGTTACCTGTGTTTGGCCCATATCCATCCATGTACTTGGAAGGAATGTCCAGGTGAGGCTTCAGGTTGGATCTGAAGAAGGGTCCTGACATGAAGTGTCACATAGAAACATAGAAAATAGGTGCAGGAGTAGAGGCCATTCGGTCCTTCGAGCCTGCACCGCTATTCAATATGATCATGGCTGATCATCCAACTCAGTATCCTGTACCTGCCTTCTCTCCATACCCCCTGATCCCTTTAGCCACAAGGGCCACATCTAACTCCCTCTTAAATATAGCCAATGAACTGGCCTCAACTACCTTCTGTGACAGAGAGTTCCAGAGATTCACCACTCTCTGTGTGAAAAATGTTTTTCTCATCTCGGTCTTAAAGGATTTCCCCCTTATCCTTAAACTGTGGCCCCTTGTTTTGGACTTCCCCAACATCGGGAATAATCTTCCTGCATCTAGCCTGTCCAACCCCTTAAGAATTTTGTAAGTTTCTATAATATCCCCCCTCAATCTCCTAAATTCTAGCGAGTACAAGCCGAGTCTATCCAGTCTTTCCTCACATGAAAGTCCTGACATCCCAGGAATCAGTCTGGTGAACCTTCTCTGCACTCCCTCTATGGTAATAATGTCCTTCCTCAGATTTGGAGACCAAAACTGTACGCAATACTCCAGGTGTGGTCTCACCAAGACCCTGTACAACTGCAGTAGAACCTCCCTGCTCCTATACTCAAATCCTTTTGCTATGAAAGCTAACATACCATTCGCTTTCTTCACTGCCTGCTGCACCTGCATGCCTACTTTCAATGACTGGTTTACCATGACACCCAGGTCTGGTTGCATCTCCCCTTTTCCTAATCGGTCACCATTTAGATAATAGTCTGCTTTCCTGTTTTTGCCACCAAAGTGGATAACCTCACATTTATCCACATTATACTGCATCTGCCAAACATTTGCCCACTCACCCAGCCTATCCAAGTCACCTTGCAGCCTCCTAGCATCCTCCTCACAGCTAACACTGCCCCCCAGCTTAGTGTCATCCGCAAACTTGGAGATGTTGCCTTCAATTCCCTCATCCAAATCATTAATATATATTGTAAATAGCTGGGGTCCCAGCACTGAGCCTTGCGGTACCCCACTAGTCACTGCCTGCCATTGTGAAAAGGACCCGTTTAATCCTACTCTTTGTCACCTGTCCATTCCCACCACAGATGCTGCCTGAGTTCCTCCAGCACTTTAGTTTTTGCTCCAGGTTCCAGTAACTGCAGTCTCTTGTGTTTCCAAACACATTCATCCCATCCAGAACCAGATCTAAAATTCCATATTACAATCATTCATAGAAACATATAAAATAGATGCAGGAGGAGGCCATTCGGCCCTTCGAGCCAGCACCGCCATTCATTGTGATCATGGTTGATCGTCCCCTATCAATAACCCGTGCCTGCCTTCTCCCCACATCCCTTGACTCCACTAGCCCCTAGAGCTCTATCTAACTCTCTTAAAATCCATCCAGTGACTTGGCCTCCACTGCCCTCTGTGGCGGGGAATTCCATAAATTCACAACTCTCTGGGTGAAAATGTTTTTTCTCACCTCAGTCTTAAATGGCCTCCCCTTTTATTCTAAGACTGTGGCCCCTGGTTCTGGACTGGCCCAACATTGGGAACATTGTTGTGACGAGTCCATTCCACACTGTTACAGCAACATGACTTATTGAACCATGTACCTTGCACTAAACGTTATTCCCTTATCCTGTATCTGTGCACTGTAAATGGATCTATTGTAATCATGTATTGTCTTTCCACTGACTGGTTAGCATGCAACAAAAGCTTTTCACTGTACCTCGGTACACGTGACAATAAACTAAACTGAACTGACTACATTCCATTCCCCTGTGTTTTATACTTTGACATTTTCCATGCTCGTTTAATTAATTCTGTTTTGATATTCTCCCCCAGATTGTCCTTGGCATCTCACCGTGCTTGGTCTGCAGAGATGAAGATTGCTGACTCCACACCACCAACGTCTTCCCTAACTCGTGTAATCTCAAATACTTCCAAAATAACAACCGTCCAAACTAAACCTTGCATAGACACAAAATGCTGCAGTAACTCAGCGGGACAGGCAGCATCTCTGGAGAGAAGGAATGGGTTGCTGAGTTACTCCAACATTTTAGGCAGACTGAGCGGAGGTGATCAGCGAAACGATCGCCGAGCCTGTACTTGGTCTCGCTGATATACAGGAGTCCACACCTGGAACAAGTCTGAAGAAGGGTCTCAACCTGAAACGTCACCCATTGCTTCTCTCCAGAGATGCTGCCTGTCCCACTGAGTTACTCCAGCATTTTGTTTCTATCTTTG
Source organism: Leucoraja ocellata (assembly GCA_036785375.1). Lineage (NCBI taxonomy): Eukaryota > Metazoa > Chordata > Chondrichthyes > Rajiformes > Rajidae > Leucoraja > Leucoraja ocellata. The sequence goes on along the minus strand of JAWMAR010000025.1, from coordinate 12,349,148 downwards.
GTGTAAACCAGCATCTGCAGTTCCTTCCCACCTGCCAAACTAAATCTTGTTTGATTTATCACCAAACTAAACTAAGACACAAAATTATATTCTTTAAAGGAATCCTAAGTATATAAGCCCAGCTGCTCCATTCTCTCAGCATATGACAGTCCCGCCATCCCGGGAGTAGGCCATTCGGCCCTTCGAGCCTGCACCGCCATTCGATAGATCATGGCTGATCATCCAACTCAGTATCCCATCCCTGCCTTCTCTCCATACCCCCTGATCCCTTTAGCCACAAGGGCCACATCTAACTCCCTCTTAAATATAGCCAATGAACTGTGGCCTCAACTACCCTCTGTGGCAGAGAGTTCCACAGATTCACCACTCTCTGTGTAAAAAATGATTTCCTCATCTCGGTCCTAAAAGACTTCCCTCTTATCCTTAAACTGTGACCCCTTGTTCTGGACTTCCCCAACACCGGGAACAATCTTCCTGCATCTATTCGTTGGGTATTTTAGGTATGAAGTTGATAGGGGGATGATCAGCCATGATCACATTGAATGGCGGTGCTGGCTCGAAGGGCCGAATGGCCTCCTCCTGCACCTGTTGTCTATTGACAGGTTCTTAAAATTAAAACAAAAATAATCAAATACAAGAAGTTTTAATTTCAACAGCGCGCGGTCCATTCAAACCTGATTAGTTCTGGCATTAAAGGTTATGGGGAGAAGGCTGGGGATGGGACGGGTTGAGAGGGAAAAATGGAACAGCCATGATTGAATGGTGGGGTAAACTTAATGGGCCGAATGGCCTAATTCTGCTGCTATGACTTATGGTGGTATTTAAAATTGGGGACAAGTAATGGCAGGTGAAATATTGACCCAGGATGGTCTTGGACTTGTGGACTTGTCAGCCTGATCAATGCGAGACAAGGTGTTGCTCAAGGAAATTGGAATGACAAGAGATAGAACTATTGAGTAATAACGCTCTGGCTTTCAGCTGCGGAAGAACAGGTCGGGCAGCATCTGTGGGAGGTGACGTGCACTTAATGGGTTGTCTGTCATAAAAGATCATAAGTGACAGGAGCAGAATTAGGCCATTCGGCCCATCAAGTCTACTCTGCCATTCAATCACGGCTGATCTATCTCTCCCTCTCAACCCCATTCTCCTGCCTTCTCCCCATAACCCCTGACACCCAAACTAATCAAGAATCTATATCTCTGCCTTAAAAATACCCATTGATGGTCTTCAGCCGTCTGTGCAATGAATTCCACAGATTCACCACCCTCTGGATAAAGAAGTTCCTCCTCATCTCCTTCCTAAAGGAACGTCCTTTAATTCTGAGGCTGTGACCTCTAGTCCTAGACTCTCCCACGTGGAAACATCGTCTCCACGTCCACTCTATCCAGGCCTTTTACTAGTTGGTAAGTTTCAATGATTTTCCCCTCATCCTTCTAAACTCCATGTATGTGGACATCCATATGGTTCCATCATTATATGTAGAGGGATGAAGTGCATGGCTGCATGTTGGGCTGCATGGTGGTGGGATGCATGGTGGGCTGCATGGTGGTGGGCTGCATGGTGGTGGGCTGCATGGTGGGATGCATGGTGGGCTGCATGGTGGGATGCATGGTGGTCTGCATGGTGGGATGCATGGTGGGCTGCATGGTGGTGGGATGCATGGTGGGCTGCATGGTGGTGGGCTGCATGGTGGGCTGCATGGTGGGCTGCATGGTGGGCTGCATGGTGGGTTGCATGGTGGTGGGCTGCATGGTGGGCTGCATGGTGGTGGGCTGCATGGTGGGCTGCATGGTGGTGGGCTGCATGGTGGGCTGCATGGTGGGCTGCATGGTGGGCTACATGGTGGGTTGCATGGTGGGCTGCATGGTGGGCTGCATGGTGGTGGGATGCATGGTGGGCTGCATGGTGGGCTGCATGGTGGGCTGCATGGGGGCTGCATGGTGGATGCATGGTGGGCTGCATGGTGGGCTGCATGTTGGGCTGAAGGGCCTGTTACTGAGCTGTACTACCCTTTGCTCTTGTTTCAGGCTGGTGTGATGATGGAAGTGAGGAGCATCACACAGAAGGTGCCACAGATCAGTGCTCCGTCACCCCCACAAGATTCCTCCACGAGAGGAATAGATCGTGTAGACGCCCAGAGTCTCTTGTTTAGAGTAGGGGCATCGAGGACCAGAGGACATAGGTTTAAGGTGAAGGGGAAAAGATGAACAGGAATCTGAGGTGTAGCATTTTCTCACAGAGGGTGGTGGGTGTATGGAACAAGCTGCCAGAGGAGGTAGTTGAGGCTGGGACTATCCCAACGTTTAAGAAACAGTTAGACAGGTACATGGATAGGACAGGTTTGGAGGGATATGGACCAAACGCAGGCAGGTTGGACTAGTGTAGCTGGGGCATGTTGGCTGGTGTGGGCCAGTTGGGCCGAAGGGCCTGTTTCCATGTTTTATGACTCCAAAGCAACAGTGCAGGCACGGACAATATTGCACTGAGGGTCTGGATGGACATTGTTACAGAGAGATCTTCCCCAGTTAGAAGCAGCTCACCAACTAACCCACTGCAGTAAGGCAACAACACACTGGAATTCTCCTTAAGCCGAATATTGTGTCACCACGTCACAACTTATTATAAGATTAAAACTCACACCACCCCTGTAACGATAGATACAAGAGCTCACAATGGTGCAGCAGGTGGAGCTGCTACCTCACAGCTCCACAGGCCCAAGTTCGATCCAGCCCACGGTGCTGTCTGTGCGGAGTTTGCACGTATACTCCCACGACCCGTGTGGGTTTTCTCCGGGTACTCCGATTTCCTCCCACACTCCAAAGAGGTGCAGGTTTGTAGGCTTATTGGCTTCAGTAAAATTGTAAATTGTCCCTGATCATTGGTAACCATTGGTCGATGTGGACTTGGTTGGCCAAAGGGCCTGTTTCTCCGCTGTCCTTCTAAAGTCCAAAGACTCACGGAAAATAAATTATGCTTCAATTATACTCAACTTCTGCAAGAGTAAAATGAAAAGAACTCTGCACAGAAATAAAGACACTCCCTTTTGTTTTGCTATCTTTATTTATATGTGATAAAGTTATCAACATCTTATCAAAATGCCTGACTGTGTCCTGACCCTGGCTGAGAGATGGAACTTTGGTGAGGGCTAAACAGCATCAAGGTTAACAAGAGATTAGTACAGCACTAGCAAATGTTACTAAAGAAAAATAAAGCAGGTCAAACAACTTTTGGCCTAGAAGTGGAAACAAGGAACAAGGAAACAAGCAGGTGGTAGTTTAGCAAGGAAAGACACAGAGTGCTGGAGTAACTCAGCAGGTCAGGCAGCATCTGTGGAGAACATGGATAGGTGACGTTTCACAGAGTGCTGGAGTAACTCAGCGGGTCAGGCAGCATCTGTGGAGAACATGGATGGGTGACGTTTCACCGAGTGCTGGAGTAACTCAGCGGGTCAGGCAGCATCTGTGGAGAACATGGATAGGTGACGTTTCACAGAGTGCTGGAGTAACTCAGCGGGTCAGGCAGCATCTGTGGAGAACATGGATAGGTGACGTTTCACAGAGTGCTGGAGTAACTCAGCGGGTCAGGCAGCATCTGTGGAGAACATGGATAGGTGACGTTTCACAGAGTGCTGGAGTAACTCAGCGGGTCAGGCAGCATCTGTGGAGAACATGGATAGGTGATGTTTCACAGAGTGCTGGAGTAACTCAGCGGGTCAGGCAGCATCTGTGGAGAACATGGATAGGTGACGTTTCACAGAGTGCTGGAGTAACTCAGCGGGTCAGGCAGCATCTGTGGAGAACATTGATAGGTGACGTTTCACAGAGTGCTGGAGTAACTCAGCGGGTCAGGCAGCATCTGTGGAGAACATGGATAGGTGACGTTTCACAGAGTGCTGGAGTAACTCCGCGGGTGCAGCAGCATCTATGGAGCTAAGGAAATAGGCAATGTTTCGGGTCGAAACCCTTCCGGGTTTCGGCCCGAAACGTTGCCTATTTCCAGAAGGATTTCAGCCCGAAACGTTGCCTATTTCCTTAGCTCCATAGATGCTGCTGCACCATAACTCAGTGGGTCAGGCAGCACCTGTGGAGAACATGGATAGGTGAGGGGTGAGGGTGGGGGCAGGGTGATTAACAGCTAGTTTTAAGCCTGGGAAAGAGGCAGACAGTGAACTCAGGTGGTATTCCCGACTGCCCGCTGCCTGAGCCCGTGAATGGGCATCTTGGCCTGGAGTTTACTCCGTCGCTGGCTTACCTGTCGTTACTCAGTTGCACCCATTTACTCCATCAAACTTCAGTCAAATCGAAGACATTTCACCCTGAGATATTTTCTATTTTGAAGCCATTCTATCAGCACTAACTGGTGCAGGAGGCAGGTGCCGTATCTGAGAGTGTAAACGCAGGCAGCCTAACTCCTCAAGTACTAGGTTTTTGCTACCCCAAGGCCAAAGATGTTACCTACCAGTGGGAGATTCTAGGAACAGAGGACACAGCCTCAGAATAAAAGGATGTACCTTTAGAAAGGAGATGAGGAGAAGTTTTTTCAGCTAGAGTGTGGTGTATCTGTGGAACTCATTGCCACAGACGGCCTCGGATGCCAAGGCATTGGGTATTTTTAAGGAGGAGATTGGCAGATTCTTGATTAGTATGGGTATCAAGGGTTATCGGGAGAAGGCAGGAGAATGGGTCAGGTGAATGGTCGAGTAGACTAAGTGGGCTGAATGGCTTCATTCTATGGCTGATGAACAAAATAAACTGATTTTTTTCTGTCATTTTCTGTTCTAAATTTGGATTTCCAGCTTCTCCAGTTTTCTGATTTGCTGAGTCTACAGAATGATTTTCACGCCCAGGTTTATTTAGCTGATGTATTGACATAGCAAGAATCAGCGGCAAGACTTTAGTGTGATATTATGTTGCAGCTTTGGTCTGTGGAGTTTGGATCAAAGCAGAGCTTATACATGCCCTGATATTCCCATCTATCGTCTCCTCTCATCTCGCCTCTCCTCACATAACGTGGCTTTCAGATATGACAGCACACTGGCGCAGCGGTAGAGTTGCTGCCTCACAGCGCCAGAGACCCGGGTTCAATCCTGACTACGGGTGCTGTCTGTACGGAGTTTGCACGTGACCTGCTTGGGTTTTCTCCGGGTGCTCCGGTTTCCTCCCACATTCCAAAGACGTGCAGGTTTGTAAGTTAATTGGCTTTGGTAAAATTGTAAATTGTCCCCGGTGTGTGTAGGCTAGTGTAAGTGTGCGGGGATCGCTGGTCGGGACAGACTGGATGGGCCGAAGGGCCTGTTTCTGTGCTGTACTGTTCTATGTTCGATGAAAGAATCAGAACAGTTGTGGTTCGGGGTCCTGTGAAGGGGAGGAGGGGTGGACGTGTGTAGGTTGGTTATGTAAAGGTTGGATTGATTCAAAGTTGGATGGATGCATTGAGACAAAATGTAGTGTATGGAATTAGCTGCCAGAGGAGGTAGTTGAGGCTGGGACTATCCCAACGTTTAAGAAACAGTTAGACAGGTACATGGATAGGACAGGTTTGGAGGGATCTCTGCTTTGTTTAACACCTTATAAATCTGGAGATGAGCAAATATTTCATGGAAGATTTCAACAGCTGATCTGATCCAGGAATAAACTTAGAAACAAGGAACTGCAGATGCTGAGATTCACAAAAGAACAAAGTGCTGGAGTAACTCAGTGGGTCAGGCAGCATCTGTGGAGAACATGGATAGGTGACGTTTCACAGAGTGCTGGAGTAACTCAGCGGGTGCAGCAGCATCTATGGAGCTAACGAAATAGGCAACGTTTCGGGCCAAAACCCGGAAGGGTTTCGGCCCGAAACGTTGCCTATTTCCAGAAGGATTTCGGCCCGAAACGTTGCCTATTTCCTTAGTCCCATAGATGCTGCTGCACCATAACTCAGTGGGTCAGGCAGCATCTGTGGAGAACATGGATAGGTGACGTTTCACAGAGTGCTGGAGTAACTCAGCGGGTCAGGCAGCATCTATGGAGAACATAGATAGGTGACATTTCACAGAGTGCTGGAGTAACTCAGCGGGTCAGGCAGCATCTGTGGAGAACATGGATAGGTGACGTTTCACAGAGTGCTGGAGTAACTCAGCGGGTCAGGCTGCATCTGTGGGGGACATGGGGCTGGGAGCGCTCTTCCGAAGAAGGGTCTCGACCTGAAACTTCACCGATCCATGTTCTCCAGAGATGCTGCCTGACTACAGTGCGTGGGTTTTCTCCGAGATCTTCGGTTTCCTCCCACACTCCAAAGACGTGCAGGTTTGAATGTTATTTGGCTTGGTATAAATATAAATGGTGCCTGGATAGTGTTATTGTGTGGGGATCGCTGGTCGGCGTAGACTCAGTAGGCTGAAGCTCCTGTTTCCACACTGTATCTCTAAAGTAGACTAGTACAGACTGACACTCCCATGAAGATGCCGTCAGATGAAACATTGCACCCAGTCTCATCAATCCGGGCCGGCAGGTGTGAAAAATCTGATAGTGTCCTGTGGAATAAAGCACGCGTTGTTGTGGTGTGCTCAGCCGTAGCGTGAGTGGGTGAAAGGGGATGAGGGAGCATAGTTTCACACAAGGAGCAATGGATTTCTGAAATGAATGAACTGCTTGCTACAAGGTCCTAGACTCATGTTGCCGACTGGTCCAGTCCAGACTGCAGGAGTACGTGCTGAATGACGCACTGAAGCTGGGCGTAGCCAACGCCAAGGCTCTGGGGGGGGAGGACCACAGTCTAGGGTCGTTCTGCTGATGGACATAGGGGGCAGAGTCCAGTGGGGACCCCCCTCACACTAGGGGTGGGATATCACGTGTGTGGGAAGGAACTGCAGATGCTGGTTTAAACCGAAGATAGACACAAAGTGCTGGAATAACTCAGTCTGAAGAAGGGTCGTGACGCGAAATGTCACCCATTCCGTCTCTACAGAGAGGCTGCCTGTCGGACCCAGTTACTCCAGCAGTTTGTGTCTATCTTCGGCAAAGCGAATAATTATGTCTTTTGGGAAAACAAATAGAACACCAAGGAGTGTGTGTGGAGCCGTGGAGAATGGCGGAGGAATCCTGCACAGTTCCTGTTCTGTTCTGTGTATATTCTGTATGCTGAAGAAGATTTCTTTTGATTGGAAAAAAGTCACCCAACAGAGGGCAGTGTGACACAAGGTTTGTACATATCCACAAACTCTACCCGCCCCTGGGCTGGTTCCAAGTCACCATAACTCTGACAACAGCAACAACCACTTCTGATTATCACACACTGACATGCTGTTGAAGCAGGGAATTCATATTGCAATATCTATCTATATAACTAAAAGTCTCATCTTGACCCCTTCCTGTCTGCGCTCTATATTGATTTTAGAAAAAACGTTACCACATATCGCTATGATTTTTGGCCATCTTACTCACAGACCCCTCCGCTGAGGCAGCCCCAAGGATTTTTCCGATTGATTAAAAATAAAAAAATTATGAATGTTTAAAAAAATCTCAAGATCAACTGATTGGTCCTCTCGCCTGTCAATCACCATGATGAAGGTAACGCCCCTTCCAGGAGGGGAAGGCGGGGGGGGGGGGGGGGGGGGCAGGACGATAAAAACCCAGATGCCTGGACGTGAGTCAGTCACTCTGGAAGATCGCGAGGGAGAGGCCACAACTGTGATTCTGCTGTGAGTCTACTGAACTGTGAGTCTACCCTTTACGCGCTTTATGTGGTTATATGCTTTATCTGGTTATATATTTTATGTGGTTAACCCTTTATGTGCTTGTAATAAATGATTTGTAGCCCTTAATGAAATAAATGAGTTGTTCGGCCTGCCCTTTGATTTTGCTTTGCCTTTGCTTTGCTTGACCTCGTCTGAAATGAAAGCAAATGGATTGTATTGTTGGCTGGCCCCGCCTGCCCTGTGCTTGACTTAACTTGACCCACAACACCCATGCTAGCGCTACAGACCACCCACCCCCCCCCCACTGGCCACCAATATTGGAATTGGTGGGGAGGTGGAATATTGCGTTGGGGGACCAGCCCTCCAGTGTGAACATGGGACCCAACGGGTCCCACTTAATCTAGTTAATATTAAAACTAACAGTCTATAGGCAGAAAAGTTTACTTGGAGATGCGTTTTTCACCTCGACTTAGTTTTAAGTTAATAATAACATTCAAAGCATCACCAATTCTGAAGAAGGATCTCGACCCGAAACGTCACCCATTCCTTTTCTCCAGAGATGCTGCCTGTCTGTCCCGCTGAGTTACTCCAGGTTTTTGTGTCCATCTTCGGTGTAAACAGTTCCTTCCTAAACAATTCCCAACCTTTGTTTTGAGGGTATTTTAAGATTGGGGGGTTTTAGCCACAAGGAGGCGATGGGCAAACTTGGAATATTTTCTCTGGAATGTCGGAGATAGGTACGCAGTCGGAATACTGACTGAATTATCCCAGGGGTGGGGGGGGGGGGGTGATTATCAAAGACCAGAGGGCTCAGCTGAAAGGTGAGAGGGGTGAAGTTTAAAGGAGATGTGCGGGGCAAGTTGTTTTACACAGAGGGTGGTGGGTGCCTGGAACGTGCTGCCAGGGATGGGGGTGGAGGCAGATACGATAGTGGTGTTCAAGAGGCTTTTGGATAGACACATGGATATGCAGGGAATGGAGGGATATCACGTGCAGGCTGAGGAGATCAGTTTAACTTGGAAACATGTTCAGCACTAATGTTGTGGGCCGAAGGGCCTGTTCCTGTGCTGTACTGTGCTAAAATGGGAAAACATTGTATTTTCTTACCTCTGTGGATGTTTAGGGTCATAGAGTCATTCAGCGTGGAAACAAGCTCATTGGACCAACTTGCCCACACAAGACAATATGATACGATGGATTTATTTATCCCAGCAGAGAGATTGGTCTGTCACGTCATAAAACACAACAAGATGCATACATCAATGTGACGAGTGAACAGTCCAGGATTGGGGATGGGTAAAGATTTTGGGGGGGGGCGCAGGGAGGGGAGCCAGTCTACCCTATGACAGAAGGGGGAGGAGTTGTACAGTTTGATGGCCACAACATGTCCCATCTACACCAACCAATATGTACCATCCACACAAGTCTCACCTGCCTGCGTTTGGCCCGCATCCCTCTAAACCTGTCCTATCATAGAAACATAGAAATTAGGTGCAGGAGTAGGCCATTCAGCCCTTCGAGCCTGCACCGCCATTCAATATGATCATGGCTGATCATCCAACTCTGTATCCCGTACCTGCCTTCTCTCCATACCCTCTGATCCCCTTAGCCACAAGGGCCACATCTAACTCCCTCTTAATTATAGCCAATGAACTGGCCTCGACTACCCTCTGTGGCAGAGAGCTCCAGAGATTCACCACTCTCTGTGTGAAAAAAGTTCTTCTCATCTCGGTTTTAAAGGATTTCCCCCTTATCCTTAAGCTGTGACCCCTTGTCCTGGACTTCCCCAACATCGGGAGCAATCTTCCTGCATCTAGCCTGTCCAACCCCTTAAGAATTTTGTAAGTTTCTATAAGATCCCCTCTCAATCTCCTAAATTCTAGAGAATATAAACCAAGTCTATCTAGTCTTTCTTCATAAGACAATCCTGACATATCCATGTACCTGTCTAAATGTTTCTTAAACGTTGCAATAGTCCCAGCCTCAGCTACCTGCTCCGCAGATAGGTAGGACTAGTGTAGATGGGGCATGTTGGCCAGTGTGGGCAAGGTGGGCCAAACAGCCTGTTTCCACACTGTGAGACTCTACGCCAACTCTTACTCTTGTTCCCGTAAAGACTGTGGCTCTGGTAGTTCCAGATTACCAGTGATACAAGGGAATGCAGATGGATCGACTGGGCTTGTATTCACAGGAATTTAGCAGCATGAGGGAGGATCTTATAGAAACATATAAAATTCTTAAGGCATTGGACAGGCTAGATGCAGGAAAAATGTTCCCGATGTTGGGGGAGTCCAGAACCAAGGGCCACAGTTTAAGAATAAGGGGTCGGTCATTTAGGACTGAGATGAAGAAAAACATTTTCACCCAGAGAGTTGGGAATCTGTGGAATTCTCTGCCACAGAAGACAGTGGAGGCCAATTCACTGGATGTTTTCAAGAGAGAGTTGGGGCTAACGGAATCAAGGAAATGGGAAAAGCAGGAACGGGGTACTGATTCTGGATGATCAGCCATGACCATATTGAATGGTGGTGCTGGCTCAAAGGGCCGAACAGCCTACTCCTGCACCTATTTTCTATGTTTCTATGCTGGAATCATTTGTTGCCACTGATAGAGTGACTGGACGTTGAATTGCTTCCAATTCAACATGATTGTGCAGGTCCACCAGGATTGCACAAGACCAAATGTGGAATTCATTCTCAAAGCACAAATTCCATGCAACTCCTTTCATTGTACATTTTGTCGGCATGTACGTATTTTCAGCTGACTTCACTGCTTTTTATTTGTCTGTGTGGAAGAAATAAATTGGTTTTGCAAATGTGAAGATGTTTTTAAGGGAAACATATTTGCAGAAGTATATGTTGGGAATTGGCAAAGCAGTTCCAAGCAAATATACTGAAGGCTCAGAAAACAGATATTAAAGTCAAACAAAGGGGAAAGTCATTTGTTTGAAGGAGTCGGCACAAATTGCTCATCTCTAACTCCGAGTGCAGTTTTACTCATTCGCTACCAATTGGTACTTTTGGAAACGAGATCTTAACTCCTCCACACTATTCCTGACATTGTTGTTGCATTATTATTGCACACGGCTACTGTGAACAAGTTTGATTGCATGCTGCCGAGCCAAATCATGTCGTTTATCAGTACAGACAAGCCTTCAGTGCCAACCAGCGATCTCTGTACATTAACACTATCCTACACTATAGGGACAATTTACAATCTTTATTGAAGACAATTAACCTAGAAACCTGCATGTCTTTGGAGTATGGGAGGAAACCAGAGCACCCGGAGAAAACCCACGTGGTCACGGGGAGAACGTACAGACACAGCACAGACAGCACCAGTAGTCAGGATCGAACACAGCTCTCTGGCGCTGTGAGGCAGCAAATGAAGATAGACACAAAAAGCTGGAGTAACTCAGCGGGCCAGGCAGTATCTCTGGAGAGAAGGAATGGGTGATGTTTCGTATCGAGACCCTTCTCCTAATGTTTTCCTGGTTCAGTCACACTGGTGGTTTGGATAGATATGCAACCTCTTGGTGGACCATACATTGAGGCAGTTGCTTATTAATGACTTAAAGGTTTGCCTCCTCCCCCCCTCCCCCCTCCCCCCCACCCCCACATCAGTCTGAAGAAGGGTCTCGACCCGAAACGTCGCCTTTTTCCATAGTTGCTGCCTCACCTGTTGAGTTTCTCCAGCATTTTGTGTCTACCTTCGCTTTTTGCTTCATTCTGCTCAACAGCAAAGACCAAATGAGGAAATGGACACACACACACACACAACGAAACCAAGCTTGCCCTGAGTGGCAGATTTGGCAATAACTGTGAACTGTGATGGTGTAATTGCTGTTTACTGTAACATTTACAGGACTATTACTGAGTTTGTATGTTCTCCCCGTCGGTTTTCTCCGAGATCTTCGGTTTCCCAGGTTTGTAGGCGACCAGTGATCACCGCACACTAACACTATCCTACACACACTGGGGACAATTCACATTTACACCAAGCCAATTAACCTACAAACCTGTACGTCTTTGTAGTGTGGGAGGAAACCGGAGACTCTGGAGAAAACCCACGCAGGTCACGGGGAGAACGTACAAACAAGAGATGGAATGGTCCACGGGAGCAGAATTAGGCCATTCGGCCCATCGAGTCCACTCTGCCATTGAATCATGGCTGATCAAGGCAGATAGCACGCAACAAAAGCTTTTCACTGTACCTCGGTACATGTGACAATAAACTAAACTGAACTAATCTATCTTTTCCCTCAGGACCCCATTGTCCTGCCTTCTCCCCAAAACCTTTGACACCCAAACTAACCAAGAACCCATCAATCTCCCGTTTTAAAAATACCCTTTAAATACACTTTTAAAGTATCTGTACTTTATATATTGAAAGTGATAGACACTTGGAAAAGGCAGAAATAATTTGTTTGGGATGTTAATAACTTCAGGGAAATGCCACACAGTTCCCCTGAGTGACAATAGAGGCCAACAAACAATTTATTGATCATCCATTTAATTTATAGGACCATTGCAGATTATTGTCAAATGTACACTGCCTGATGTACAGATCTGTTAACAATGACAATTATTTTAACTACAGATGATGGCAAGTTTGTAGCCAGGTCCCTTTGTACCCGAGGGATCAATATTGTTTTCCCAATCTCCTGCAAGTTTTGTTGCAACCTGTGCTTTTTATGTAGACAAAAACATCAGGGCAGCACGGTGGCGCAGCGGTAGAGTTGCTGCCTCACAGCACCAGAGACCCGGGGTTTGATCCTGACTATGGGTGCTGTCTGTACGGAGTTTGTACGTTCTCCCTGTGACCTGCGTGGGTTTTCTCCGGGTGCTCCGGTTTCCTCCCACACTCCAAAGACGTGCAGGTTTGTAAGTTAATTGGCTTGGTATAAATGTAAAATTGTCCCTAGTGTGGCCATTTAACCAACTCGTTCATCTTTGTGATGTGGGCGGAAACTGAAGTACCTGGAGGAACCCAGACAGTTACAGGGAGAGGGTGCAGATTCCACACACACAGAACCAGAGGTCAATAGTGCACTTGGGTCACTGACCCCGCTGTGAGGCAGCAGAACCCACCCTTGCTGTTGATCACTGCCAAGGCAGATGCAACACAGTTAGTAAAGGGCCGGTCCCACGAGCATGCGACCTGCATGCGGCGAGCGCGACCAAACCGGAAGCGGGGGCCGTGCGGAGGTCGAGTGAGTGACGTGAAGTTCGAGCGAAGTCCGCGGGAAGTTCGCGCGTGTCGTACGGCATCAAGACGTGCGGGCCGGCAGGCCGTTGGCACGCGGAATTTTTGAACACGGTCAGTTTTTCGGAGCCCCGCGCGATGTCGGAAACCAGCTTCGCACAACTCCATACGGCTCTGGCGATCGAAGTGGGACCGGCCCCGCGAGGCCGTACGGCTCAAGCGACCACGTTAGGTCGCGCTTGCTGCATGGAGTCGCATGCTCGTGGGACAGGCCCGTTAGTTAGTTAGTTAGTTAGTTAGTTAGTTAGTTAGTTACTTAGTTACTTAGTTACTTAGTTACTTAGTTACTTAGCTAGTTAGTTAGGGTAGACAAAAATGCTGGAGAAACTCAGCTGGTGAGGCAGCATCTATGGAGTGAAGGAAACAGGCAACGCTTCAGGTCGAGACCCTTCATCAGACTGATGTGGGGGGGGGGGGCGGGAAGAAAAAAGGAAGAGGCAGGCGGAGACAGTGGGCTGTGGGAGAGCTGGGGAGGGGAGGGGAAAGAGGGAGAAAGCAGGGACTACCTGAAATTGGAGGTCAATGTTCATACCGCTGGGGTGCAAACTGCCCAAGCAAAAATAAATAGTTAGTTAGTTTAGTTTATTATCACATGTACCGAGGTACAGCGAGAAGCTTTTGTTACTCGCTAGCCAGATGGCGGAAAGACTACAGATGATCACAGTGTACGGATACAGAATAAAGGGAATAATGTTAATACGAATCGCTGCAGGAGGAGGCCATTCAGCCCTTCGAGCCAGCACCGCCATTCATTGTGATCATGGCTGATCGTCCCCCTATCAATAACCCGTGCCTGCCTTCTCCCCATATCCCTTGACTCCACTAGCCCCTAGAGCTCTATCTAACTCTCTATTAAATCCATCCAGTGACTTGGCCTCCACTGCCCTCTGTGGCAGGGAATTCCATAAATTCACAACTCTCTGAGTGAAAATGTTTTTTCTCACCTCAGTCTTAAATGACCTCCCCTTTATTCTAAGACTGTGGCCCCTGGTTCTGGACTCGCCCAACATTGGGAACATTTTTCTTGCATCTAGCTTGTCCAGCCCTTTTATAATTTTATATGTTTCTATAAGATATCCCCTCATCCTTCTAAACTCCAGTGAATACAAGCCTAGTCTTTTCAATCTTTCCTCATATGACAGTCCCGCCATCCCAGGGATATCAATCTGGTGAACCTACGCTGCACTTCCTCAATCACAAGGATGTCCTTCCTCAAATTAGGAGACCAAAACTGTACACAATACTCCAGATGTGGTCTCACCAGAGCCTATACAACTGCAGAAGAACCTCTTTACTCCTATACTGAAACCCTCTTGTTTGAAGGCCAACATTCCATTAGCTTTCTTCACTGCCTGCTGTACCTGTAAGCCAACTTTCAGTGACCGGTGTACAAGGACACCCAGGTCTCGCTGCACCTCCCCCTGACCTAACCTAACCGCTTTGAGATAATAATCTGCCCCCTTGGTTTTTGCCGCCAAAGTGGATAATCTCACATTTATCTATATTATACTGCATCTGCCACACATCTGCCCACTCACTCAACCTGTCCAGGTCACCCTGCAACCAACTAACATCCTCTTCACAGTTCACACCGCCACCCAGCATTGTGTCATCCGCAAACTTGCTAGAGTTGCTCCTAATTCCCTCTTCCAAATCATTAATATATATGGTAAACTGTTGTGGCCCCAACACCGAGCCTTGCGGCACTCCACTCGAATGGTGGAGTAGACTTGATGGCCGAATGGCCTAATTCTGCTCCCATCACATGAACTCATAAGAACGATCTCAGGGGCATTTTTCCCATCTGAGGGTCATAGATTCCTGCCTTCTCTCCATACCCTCTGATCCCCTTTAGCCACAAGGGCCACATCTAACTCCCTCTTAAATATAGCCAATGAACTGGCCTCGACTACCCTCTGCGGCAGAGTTCCAGAGATTCACCACTCTGTGTGAAAAAAGTTCTTCTCATCTCGGTTTTAAAGGATTTCCCACTTATTCTTAAGCTGTGCCCCTTGTCCTGGACTTCCCCAACATCGGGAACAATCTTTCTGCATCTAGCCTGTCCAACCCCTTAAGAATTTTGTAAGTTCTATAAGATCCCCTCTCAATCTCCTAAATTCTAGAGAGTATAAACTAAGTCTATCCAATCTTTCTTCATAAGGACAGTCCTGACATCCCAGGAATCAGTCTGTGAACCTTCTCTGCACTCCCTCTATGGCAAGAATGTCCTTCCTCAGATTTGGAGACCAAAACTGTACGCAATCCATCCCATCTACTCTAGTCCCACCTGCCTGCATTTTGCCCATATCCCTCCAACCTGAAGATAGACACACAAGGTGTGAATAAGGAGGATGGAAGATAAGACTTTATTCACAGTGAGGAGGACGGGGGGGAGCCACTGAGGTGGATGTTTATGTTAACTTTTATGTAGTTGTGTGTGTTATTGCTTTTTAGATATGGCAGTGTGGCAAATCAGATTCCTTGTAGGTTTTTACATACTTGGCTAATAAATGATAAGTTACAATTGAAATAATGCTGGAGTAACTCAGCGGGACAGGCAGCATCTATGGAGAGAAGGAATGAGTGACGTTTCGGGTCGAGACCCTTCTACAGACCCGAAACATCACCCGTCCCTTCTCTCCAGAGGACGCTGCCTGTCCCGCTGAGTTACTCCAGCATGTTGTGTCGATCAGTTTATACCGGCGTCTGCAGTTCCTTCCTACACATTCAGCCCTGCAAACCTGGAACCAGCTGCCGGAGGAAGCGAGAGGAACGGGTACAATATGACTTGAACCGAGATGGGTGGAAGGTTAAGGGGGACGTGGGCCAAATGGGACTGGCCCGGGTTGGCTAGCAGGGAGAGGGTGGGCCGAAGGGCGCTGTGCAGGCGTGAGTCATTGGGCCGTGAGTTCCATCGCGGACACCGTGCAGTGAGTCCCGCTCCGTCTCTCTCTCCGCCCTGTTTGGCCGCCGCTTGCAGCCTCCGGTCCGGCCCGTAGCCGTGTGGTGTGGTGTAGTCACGGGGTAAGTCTTCATCTCCATCCCCGCTCCCAGCACCGGGGCCCCGTTAGTTGCCCAGACACCGGCCCGGGGTCTCCCTCTGCCCGGCGCCCGGGCTCCGAGCGGGTGGAGCGGCCGGTGTTGGAGCTGCTGCCCCCGTTGCACCAGCGGGAGGGACCAGGGCCGGGGACGGGACGGGACGGAGCGGTCTCGGTACCGGTACCGGTGGGTCGCGGGACCGGGAGCAGCGGCGGGCGCGGGGCCGGGGCCGGGCAGCGCACGGAGGGAGGTCGAGGCTGCGGGAACCGGCCCTCTCTCTGCCCGGGACGGACCGGGCTGCACCGGGTAGAATACTGGAGGCTCCGGGTCTCTCCCTCTCTCCCCTCCCCACCCACAACCCACAAAGCCGACCCGCTAACCGGGGACACAGCGGTTGCAGTTGCCCCGGGGACCGGACACAGCCCCTCCCGGCAGCGGAGCCCACCAACAATCCCTGCCCCCCCCCCCCCCCCCCCAACTCCCCCCCAGGATCGGGGACAATCGGCCCATCAAGCCACTGCCCGCCTCCAGGTCAATCCCATCTCCGCCACATGATCGTTTTTGAGGGCAAGCAGAAAGAGGCGGAGGGAATGGCCTCCGCCCAGCCTGACCCACCTGCTCCAACCTCTACCCCCACGACCCCCCCCCCCCCAGCTCTCATTATCCCCATCAACCGCCTTTCTTCCCACCCCCCCAACCTGATTTATATTTGCCTCTTGCAAACTCCACATAGAGAGCAGCAGAGGTGGTCAGTCGGCATCTCTGGAGCGAGGTTCTTCTCCAGCATCTTGTGTCTGTCTAGCTGAGTGATGTTCTACTGAGGGGAATGGTGACTTGCAGACTCCTGGGCAAGCGGGCGGGCGGGTGGGACAGGTCGGGTTGTCTGAGAGGAAGGCCTTTCCTCCCATCTGTTTCTGCTAGCCCTCAACATGATCCCGTGCTAGAGATGGGAAGTGATCAGTGGCTTCCTGAATGTTTCCCAGTTCTAATAACCAGAGTCTCCCCCTGAACATTCTCTCGGGCAGTGCAGCGGTTAGTACCACTGTCGTACAGATCCAGGTTCAATTCAGAACCTGGGTGCTTGCTGCCTGTGGGGAGTTTGCATGTTAATACGATTCATGTGACATGAGCCCAATTAGCCATTCGGCCCATCAATACTCCGCCATTCAATCACGGCTGATCTATCTCTCCCTCTCAACCCCATTTCCTGCCTTCTCCCCATAACCCCTGACACCCGTACTAATCAAAATCTATCTATTTGCCTTAAACTATCCATTGACTTGTGGCCTCCACAGCCGTCTGTGGAAAATAATTCCACAGATTCCACCACCCTCTGACTGAAGAAATTCCTGCTCATCTTCCTAATGGAACATCCTTTAATTCTGAGGCTGTGCCCTCTAGTCCTAGACTCTCCCACTAGTGGAAACATCCTCTCCACATCCACTCTATCCAGGTGCTATGTTCTCCCTATGATTGCCTGAGGACTCTCCGGTGGGTGCTGATTGGGTGGGTGGGTGCTGATTGGGTGGGTGGGTGCTGGGTGGGTGCGTGCTGGTTGGGTGGGTGGCTGCTGTCCGTTACCTGGTCCGTTGCCGTCATGTGTTGGAGAATAAATCTCAGCAAGGAAGTAAGGAGTGGGGAAGAGTGTCTTTGGGAATGTTCAATGAGGGCTAGCATGAAGCGGATGGGCTGCAAGGCCTCCTGTTGTCGCAGGCCCTCAATGTGAGGCCACTGTTTCTTCAAGGAGACCGTATAAATGTTCTTGTAATGTGGTGTTCAATGTTCAATGGAGTTTTATTTGTCAAATGTGCAACTGTGCGGTGAAATAATTTTTGCATATTTACACAAGTGAGTGTCGCCATATTTCAGTGCCAATGTTCCATGTTCTCCGTTGTGGATGGATCTTGTTTTGATCGGACTGTGCATTTAGTTTTGTGTTATTATGGCCTGGTTACCACGCACGTATTACTGCTTATTGATTGGTTGTATTGGTGATTATCATATATTTATTTGTGTGTTAATGCCTTTAAGGGCATCTGGAGCTACAGCTCCACAGTAACAATCTCATTGGGTTGATGGAGATTCCAATTAATGTTGAGTGTGAATCTCGTCCTCCCGTGAGTGGCTCGGTGGTGACTTAATGATGACTATTATATGACTTGATTGGCCCATATACCCAGGCACAGTGAAAATCTTTGTTTTGCGTTCATGCCACAGATAAGCTCGATCATAGATAGGTACAAGAGTTTGTGTTGAGTTTATTGTCACATGTACAGTGAAAAGCTTTAATTGCGTGCTAACCAGTCAGTGGAAAGACAATACATGATTACAATCCAGCTGTTTACAGTGTACAGATGTTTGGTGCAAGGTGAGGCCTAATTAAGGATTGTCCGCGGGTCACCAATGAGTTAGATTGAAGTTCAGGACCGCTCTCTAGTTGGTGAGAGGATGGTTCAGTTGCCTGATAACAGCTGGGAAGAAACTGTCCTTGAATCTGGAGGTGTGCGTTTGTTCTTCTGTACCTCTTGCCCGATGGAGAGGGGGGAAGAGGGACCCCCCTGACCAGTGTGTGACTCATCCTTGATGATGCTGCTGGCCTTGCCGAGGCAGCGTGAGGTGCAAATGGAATCAATGAAAGGGAGGTCTGCTTATAGAAACATAGAAATTAGGTGCAGGAGTAGAGGCCATTCGGCCCTTCGAGCCTGCACCGCCATTCAATATGATCATGGCTGATCATCCAACTCAGTATCCCGTACCTGCCTTCTCTCCATACCCTCTGATCCCTTTAGCCACAAGGGCCACATCTAACTCCCTCTTAAATATAGCCAATTAACTGGCCTCAACTACCTTCTGTGGCAGAGAGTTCCAGAGATTCACCACTCTCTATGTGAAAAGTGTTTTTCTCATCTCGGTTTTAAAGGATTTCCCCCTTATCCTTAAGCTGTGACCCCCTTGTCCTGGACTTCCCCAACATCAGGAACAATCTTCCTGCATCTAGCCTGTCCAACCCCTTAAGAATTTTGTAAGTTTCTATAAGATCCCCTCTCAATCTCCTAAATTCTAGAGAGTATAAACCAAGTCTATCCAGTCTTTCTTCATAAGACAGTCCTGACATCCCAGGAATCAGTCTGGTGAACCTTCCCTGCACTTCCTCTATGGCAATAATGTCCTTCCTCAGATTTGGAGACCAAAACTGTACGCAATACTCCAGGTGTGGTCTCACCAAGACCCTGTACAACTGCAGAAGAACCTCCCTGCTCCTATACTCAAATCCTTTTGCTGTGAAAGCTAACACACCATTCGCTTTCTTCACTTCCTGCTGCACCTGCATGCCTACTTTCAATGACTGGTGTACCATGACACCCAGGTATCCAAAACGTCACCTATCCATGTTCTCCACAGATGCTGCCTGACCCGCTGAGTTACTCCAGCACTCTGTGAAACGTCACCTATCCATGTTCTCCAGAGATGCTGCCTGACCCGCTGAGTTACTCCAGCACTCTGTGAAACGTCACCTATCCATGTTCTCCACAGATGCTGCCTGAACCCGCTGAGTTACTCAGTGTATTATCAGCTGTAAGTGTTGCTTAGCTGGTCCTTCCAGTTCCCGGGCATGGGGTGGCAGAAGGGTGGCATGGTGGCACAGCAGTACAGTTACTGCCTTACAGCTCATACAGCACCAGATATCCGGGTTCAATCCCGCCAATGGGCGCTGTCTTTTTATTGGAGTTTGTACGTTCTCCCCATGACCTGCGTGGATGTTCTCTGAGATGTTTGGTTTCCTCCACACTACGGTGCGGACTCGATGGGCCGAAGGGCCTGTTTCTGCGCTGTATCTCTAAACTAAGACTACAGGGCTGTCGTGTGAAGCAAGAGTCGTCACTGTCCTGAGACACATTGCTGGCGTTCAGGCACTAATTGCAGCCTCCGGAGGGGAGCTGGGAGCTGCGAGCTGGGCTGCTTGTCGTTTGGCTCCAGTGAATTACGGGAAGTGGCGTGCATCCTGTCAGGAGTGAGATAATGCACAAACAGAAACGTGATCAAGATGCAGCCCGCCGGCCCAGGGCTGGGCTGATGTGCGCTCTCCGTCCGGGTGACTGGGGATGTCTGGTTTAACCCTTGCCTGGCCAGCTCTGTGAGAGGCATCACGGCTGTGCCTGCAGTTACATAGAAACTTAGAAAATAGATGCAGGAGTAGGCCATTCGGCCCTTCGAGCAGCACCGCCATTCAATATGATCATGGCTGATCAATCACAATCAGTACCCCGTTCTTCTTTCTCCCCTTATCCCTGGATACCATTAGCCCTAAGAGATAAATCTAACTCTCTCTTGAAAACGTCCAGTGAATTGGCCTCCACCGCCTTCTGCGGCAGAGAATTCCACAGATTCACAACTCTCTCTCTTACCGAGCACCACTGATTATTATTATTGTATCAGTGTCATTGAAGCATGGAGTCATACAGCTTGGAAACAGGCCCCTTGTCCCAATTTGCCCAACAATGTCCCAGCTACACTAGTCCCACCTGCCTCCGCTTGGCCCATATGCCTCCAAACCTGTCCTATCCCATGTACCTGTCTAACTGTTTCTTAAACATTATGATAATCCCAGCCTCAACTACCTCCTCTAGCAGCTAGTTCCATACACCCACCAACATTTGTGTGAAAATTCCTATTAAATCTTTTCCCCTTCACCTTAAACCTATGTCCTCTGGTCCTCGATTCACCAATGTCAGGCAAGATATTCTCTCAAGATCATGATTTTATACACTTCAATAAGATCTCCCCTCATCCTCCTGCGCTCCAAGGAATAGAGTCCCAGCCTGCCCAACCTCTCCCTGTAGCTCAGTCCCTCGAGACCTGGCAACATCCTTGTAAATCTTCTCCGCGCCCTTTCCTGCCTAATGGCATCTTGCCTGTGGCTGTGTGACCACATGTGATCACAATGCTCCAAGCCCAGCCACACCGACACGTTACACAACTGTAACATCTCCATTCTATGCCCCAACTTCCTGACTGGTAACGGCCAGCGTGCCACAAGCTATCCTCACCACTTGTGACACATTTAGAAAAGTAGAATCCAATCCAATCCAATCCAACTTTATTTGTCAAGCACTTTAAGACAACCAATGTTGACCAAAATGCTGTACAGAAGAATAAACAAGACATCATAAACAGACAACATAACATAACAGCTCGCATAAAACATTAATTTACAGTGGACTTTGGATTCATTCAACTCTGTGAGCCGCGCCCACTTACAGTAAAGCTATGGGAATTGTTCATTCCTCCCTCTTGCTCACCCTTTGGAGAAGGAACACACAGACCGTAGATCAAAATGGAACATATATGGAACATATGGGGCGGCACGGTGGCGCAGCGGTAGAGTTGCTGCCTCTCAGCGCCAGAGACCCGGGTTCCATCCTGACTACAGGTGCTGTCTGTACGGAGTTTGCACGTTCTCCCCGTGACCTGTGTGGCTTTCTCCGTTTGGTTTCCTCCCACACTTCAAGACGTGTAGGCTAATGGGCTTGGTAAATGTAAAACTTGTCCCTAGTGTGTGTGGGATAATGTTAGTGTGTGGGGATCGCTGGTCGGCACGGACTAGGTGGGCCGAATGGCCTGTTTCCGTGCTGTATCTCTAAACTATGGAACATGGAACAGCCCAGCACAGGAACAGGCCCTTCAGCCCACAATGTCTTTGCCAGACGTGATCCCAAGTTAAACTAATCTCTTCTGCCTGCATGGTATCCATATGTGTCCATTCCCTGTGTGTCCATGTGCCTCTTAAACACCACTGTTGTATCTGCCTTCACAACCACCCTGGCAACGTGTTCCAGGCACCCACACCCTCTGTGTGAAAAATAAAAACTTGCCCCGCAATCTCCTTTAAACTTTCCCCCTCTCATCGTAAAGCTGTGCCCTCTGGTCTTTGTCATTTGCACGCTGGTGACAAAAGATCTGAATGTCTACCTTATCCATGCTTCTCATAATGTTATATATTTGCATTAGTTCTCGTCTCATCATCCAAAGCTGCAGAAAAAAACAATTCATGTTTGTTCAACCTCTCCTGACAGCTGATGCCCTCTAATCCCAGGCAGGGGTGTCGGGGAGAGGGCCAGAGAATGGGGTTGAGAGTAAGTAAGTACGTTTATTGGCCAAGTATTCACATACAAGGAATTTGCCTTGGTGCTCCGCCCACAAGTAACAACATGACACATACAGTGACAGTTACTAATGACTCAGAAAACACTAAACATTAATAATAATAAGACATTAATGATAAAACACCATTGATCAAGCATGTGAACCATCAAAATACCAGACCAAAGGGAGGCTACAGATGTTTGGCTGTTGAGTAGAGCAACTACTCGTGGATAAAAACTGTTTTTATCCACGAGAGGGAGAGATCGATCGATTGATCGATCAGCCATGATTGAATGGCGGGGTAGACTTGATGGGTTGAATGGCCTAATCACTTATGGACGTGAGCATTCTGGTAAAGCTCATCTACATCCTCCTGGTAATGGGGGAGACCAGACTGCACGCAACACTCCCAAGGCAGGCTGACCAACGTGCGACAGAGCTGGATGACGACCTCTTCACACTGATGAGCAATGCTTTGTCCGTGCCAAAGCAGCGGGTCGCATCCTAATGCGATGCAGTCCACAATCCCATTCCATAATGGCAGTATTTGTGCAGGCAGGCCTGGTTCATATCTTGTTGTTGCACGCACCGCTTGCTGTCTGCTGTCTGTGGCTGGGGTTGATGTGTGCGTGGGGCAAGTCATGACAAATGAAAAATGGGTCGTCATTACCATTTAAATTGCATCGACCAACACCATTTCAAAGAGACATTTTATCTGAATTGTAATAATTGCCGCTGCAAATGTGGTCTGCCCTTCAGACTGACGGTTCTGCAAGCTGAAGACCGTGAATCTTTCCCCACTGTCTTGCCCCCTTCACCGGGTGTATAAAACGGAACTGGATAGTTAAATTGGATAGTTATATGGGTGGGAAGGGAATGGAGGGTTATGGTCTGAGCGCAAGTATATGGGACTAGGGGAGATTATGTGTTCGGCACGGACTAGAAGGGTCGAGATGGCCTGTTTCCGTGCTGTAATTGTTATATGGTTATATGGAACCATTATTGTTCTTGAACTCTAACCAATCCTGACTACGGGTGCTTGTTTGTACGTTCTCCCTGTGAACTGCGTGCGTTTCCTCCTGCACTCCTGCACGTACAGGTTTGTAGGTTGACAAAACCACATGGAGAGTGGTGAATCTGTGGAATTCTCTGCCACAGAATGTAGTTGAGGCCACACAGTTTGTTGGCTATATTTAAGAGGGAGTTGGATGTTGAAGAAGGGTTTCGTCCCGAAACGTTGCCTATTTCCTTCGCTCCATCGATGCTGCTGCACCCGCTGAGTTTCTCCAGCATTTTTGTCTACCTTCGATCTTCCAGCATCTGCAGTTCCTCCTTGAACACTAGATGTGGCCCTTGTGGCTAAAGGGATCAGGGGTATGGAGAGAAGGCAGGTACAGGATACTGAGTTGGATGATCATATTGAATGGTGGTGCAGGCTTGATGGGCCGAATGGCCTACTCCTGCACCTATTTTCTATGTTTCGATGTTTCTAAAATTGCTGGAGAAACTCAGCAGGTACGGCAGCATCTATGGAGCGAAGGAAATGGGAAACGTTGCCTATTTCCTTCGTTCCATGCAAAGAGTTGAACAATCTCCACTATAGGAAATAGGCAACGTTTTGGGCCGAAACCCTTCCGGGTTTCGGCCCGAAACGTTGCCTATTTCCATCGCTCCATCGATGCTGCTGCACCCGCTGAGTTTCTCCAGCAATTATATCTACCTTAGGTTTTCCAGCATCTGCAGTTCCTTCTTGAGCAGGTTAGTAGGTAAATTGGGTTTGGTATAATTGTAAATGTCCCTTAGTGTGTGTAGGATAGTGTTAAGGGCCTGTCCCACTTGGCGATTATTTTTGGCGAGTGCCGTCATCATTGACTGATGTATCGGGGTCACCGACAAAGTCGCGGCGTGATGACGTCTCCTCGAGTGTCGCAACGTTTATTTTTGTGTCGCCGCTGGATTTTTGAAATGTTCAAAATCTTTCGGTGACCCTGATGCGTCACTCAATGATGCTGGAAGTCGCCGAAAAAGTCGCCAAGTGGGACAGGCCCTTCAGTGTGCGGGGATCGCTGGTCAGCGTGGACTCGCTGGGCCGAAGGGCCTGTTTCCGCGCTGTATCTCTAAACTAAACTAAACATGATCATCATGGCTACAAAGACCATGTCAGGGCTTTGATCAGAGTCTGAAGAAGGGTCTCGACCCGAAACGTCACCCATTCCTTCTCTCCAGAGATGCTGCCTGGTCCACTGAGTCACTCCGGAACTTTGTGTCTATCTTCAGAACGTTCACCCATTTCTCCCTTGTTCCCCCCCCCCCCCCCCCCTCTACTTGTATCCCTTCACGTTTCGCATCCCTTTAATCCTTATCTCACATATTTTGTCTCATCATCTCTGGCCTTTGTCCAACCATCTGACAATCAAAGCCACGACCATCTGTATCCACCTACACTGTAGGCTACAGTATCTTTAAACTTTAGAGTTAGGAATAGCAAGACTTTTATCTCCCCCCCCCCCCCCCCCGCCCCCCCCCCACCTCCCCCATGTCGGGTCCTCCATTCCCCTCCCCCCTCCCGGTGTATCCCCCATGCCGTTACAGCATGGAAACAGGCCCTTCGACCCCAGGCCGAACCAACAACCACCCCGTTTGCCAGCACTATCCTACACCCTAGGGAGAAGGCAGGAGAATGGAGTTTGGAGCGCAGAAGGTTAAGGGGGGACTTGATAGAGGTTTTTAAAATGATGAGAGGGATAGACAGAGTTGACGTGGAAAAGCTTTTCCCACTGAGAGTAGGGAAGATTCAAACAAGGGGACATGATTTGAGAATTAAGGGACTGAAGTTTAGGGGTAACATGAGGGGGAACTTCTTTACTCAGAGAGTGGTAGCTGTGTGGAATGAGGTTCCATTGAAGGTGGTGGAGGCAGGTTCGTTTTTATCATTTAAAAATAAATTGGATAGTTATATGGATGGGAAGGGAATGGAGGGTTATGGTCTGAGCGCAGGTGTATGGGACTAGGGGAGATTATGTGTTCGGCACGGACTAGAAGGGTCGAGATGGCCTGTTTCCGTGCTGTAATTGTTATATGGTTATATGGTTATAATGGGGTTGAGAGGGAAAGATAGATCAGCCATGATTGAAAGGCAGAGTAGACATGATGGGCCGAATGGCCTATCTCTGCTCCTAGAGCGTATGAATTCCATCCCTTGCTCATCATCAACTATGTGACCATGGGTCAGAGTTTGATACTGTGAAGCGGGCGTTTTCACACCTTATCCTTCCATATCTCTGTGTCTCCCTCTCCCCTGAAGAAGTGTCTCGACCCGAAACATCACCCATTCCTTCTCTCCAGAGATGCTGCCTGTCCCGCTGAGTTACTCCAGCATTGTGTGTCTGCCTTCATTGGAATCCTCCCACCAAGAGCAGGAACAGTGGAGTTTCTCCTGCAGGGGGTGGGGATGGTGACCAGTCCAGGTTTTCGTCGTTTATTGTCACTGCAATTATTCAACTGCCAGGTCATTCAGCTCAGAATACTGGGTTGCTGAAATGCTGGAGTAACTCAGCGGGCGGGACAGGCAGCATCTCTGGAGAGAAGGAATGGGTGACCACAGTCCACAGATGCTACCTGACCCGCGGAGTTATTTCAGCATCTTCAGCAGTTCCTTCCTACGCGTGCTGGGTTGCTAGTTCAGTAACTTGCAGCCATCCAAACCGAGTCACTCATTTATGTAACTGCAGTTGGTGGAAGTTATTTGCACCTCTTTCCCTGGGAGAGACTGGGCGTAGTTGTTATGTGGGTGGATCAGAAGCTTTTATATGATTGTACAAAGGCACAAAGTACCACATCTCAGCAGCAGTTTAGTTGGTGGCTCTCGGTACAGGAAGCAATTGGCACTGGAGAGTTTCGTACAATTATAGGGCGGGAAGACTTGAAACACAAGTCACACAGTGACTCTGAAGCTGACCGCGTGCGATTTGTAAAACCTGGTCCATTGTACCTTGTGCAAGTGTAAACATAATACGAAGCAAACGGGGCCTTTTGTAAATGTACAGTTCACATTACAAGTGTAACATGGTCTGGTGCAATGGTTTATATCATCCTCGCTGACAGTTCAGCATTCAAGCCTTTTGTTCAACATCGACAGCTTGGCTTTTCTGGGACTGTAAACCTGCACGGAGGTGTTGTCCAAACCACCCCACTGTTGGGCACCTTCATGGGGAAGACTGCAGGGTTCAGAAGGTGCCTCACCTCCACCTTCTCAAGGGCAAGTTGGGTAGGGCTTGTTGGCGATACATACTCCCATTGTCAATTAAACCCAATTGGCCCACGAGTGTCAAACATTATGGGGAGAAGGCAGGAGAATGGAGTTTATGCCATGATTGAATGACAGTGTAGACTTGATGGGCCGAATGGCCTAATTCTACTCCTATTTCTTATGACCTTATGACTTGAACCTGAGTCTGACTTGAACCTTGACCGTTGACCCTTGATGCTTGGCTCTTGACCATTGACTCCACGATAAAGTCACCAAGATGGCTTTGCCATGAAGATATCCAATGGACATTGCGTAGGAGACTTGGCCGGCAACTGGCCCAGGTCTAGATACTTGGCCTGGTCTATGGACACTTGCAGCATGGATTGGACACTTTCCTTTGGTTGATGGCAACGTTCTATGGGACCTCTGAGAGAGCCAGGTGATTACAGAGTTGCCTTCTCTTCCATTCCCCTTGAGTCGCTGTTCCTTCCAGAGAGTTGTTTGGAGAATTCCACGTGAAGGTGGTCCACCTCATTCCAAACTGGACATTCATTGCAGCAATAAGCCAAGGAAGTGGCTGAGGGGAGAAGGTGTTGGAGTCCAAGAGCTTTAGGGGGCAACACCTCCAAGCAGGTCTTCGTGACTTGAGTAGAACAGATGAAACAGACCGATCTCCACTCCGTGCATCACCATAGCGATGCAGTCCGATTCAGCGAGCAGAAGGAGCGCAGTTCTTTCTTTAAATAGAATGAAACTGATAGTTTATATTTCGCAAGTTCTATTTCTTTTGAGACAAAGGGTAATGAAATAATGTAGCAAAACATGGTGTTGTAACTCACCAAGGATAGGCCACGTCTTTGGAGGGAAATGGACAGTCAACGTTTAGTTTCTTGTCTCGTGTAGCGAGGTACCGTGAAAAGCTCTGTTGCGTGCTAACCAGTCAGTAGAAAGACGATATGTGATTTGGAACTTCATCTAGACTGAGAGAGTAAAGAAGAAATAGTCGCTATGAAGTAAGGGGGAGAGGAAGCAGAGGAAGCCCGCACGGTCACAGGGACAACATGCAAACTCCACACAGAAAGCGCGAGATCGGGGTTGAACCAGTGGCTTTATCTGCCACCCCACTGTACCGTCCAAGTTCTTCACAAACAATGTGTAAGAAAGAACTGCAGATGCTGGTTTAAATCGAAGGTAGACGCAAAATGCTGGAGTAACTCAGCGGGTCAGGCAGCATCTGTGGAGAACATGGATAGGTGACGTTTCACAGAGTGCTGGAGTAATTCAGCGGGTCAGGCAGCATCTGTGGAGAACATGGATAGGTGACGTTTCACAGAGTGCTGGAGTAACTCAGCGGGTGCAGCAGCATCTATGGAGCTAAGGAAATAGGCAACGTTGCCTATTTCCAGAAGGGTTTCGGCCCGAAACGTTGCCTATTTCCTTTGCTCCATAGATGCTGCTGCACCATAACTCAGCGGGTCAGGCAGCATCTGTGGAGAACATGGATAGGTGACGTTTTGAGTCGGGACTCTTCTTCAGACCCGAGAAATAATGATGTGTTTCATCAGTGAATTTCAGACACTCACTCACGTTTGTGAGAATAAATTTCTACGCGCTGTTCTTTTAAGTGAACTGATGCCCCTACCGACTGGAGTAAGATACTCGGGAGCCAACAAAGGCTGTCAATGTTGGAAATGTGAACTTAACTAAAAAAAGTAGACAACATTCGGCAGCTGCGGAGACGAGAGGGTAAATGCGTTGAGTTGACGATGTGTTGGATGGTTTGGTGACCGGATTAAGATTCAGATTCAATTTTAATTGTCATTGTCAGTGTACAGTACAGAGACAACGAAATGCATTAAGATGAAGGGGGAAAGATTTTATTTAAACCTGAGGGGTGAAGTTGTCACACAAAGGGTGGGTGGGGTTGGGGTGGGGTGTAAATACCTTTGCATCAATCAACTAAACATGACCTGACCACTGCTCCTAATCTTTATTAACCTTGTGAGGTCCCTACAGTTTTGGTCTCCAAATCTGAGGAAGGACATTATTGCCATAGAGGGAGTGCGGAGACGGTTCACCAGACTGATTCCTGGGATGTCAGGACTGTCTTATGAAGAAAGACTGGATAGACTTGGTTTATACTCTCTAGAGTTTAGGAGATTGAGAGGGGATCTTATAGAAACTTACAAAATTCTTAAGGGGTTGGACAGGCTAGATGCAGGAAGATTGTTTCCGATGTTGGGGAAGTCCAGGACAAGGGGTCACATCCAGGACAAGGGGTCACAGCTTAAGGATAAGGGGAAATCCTTTAAAACTGAGATGAGAAGAACTTTTTTCACACAGAGAGTGGTGAATCTCTGGAACTCTCTGCCACAGAGGGTAGTTGAGGCCAGTTCATTGGCTATATTTAAGAGGGAGTTAGATGTGGCCCTTGTGGCTAAGGGGATCAGAGGGTATGGAGAGAAGGCAGGTACGGGATACTGAGTTGGATGATCAGCCATGATCATATTGAATGGTGGTGCAGGCTCGAAGTGCCGAATGGCCTCTACTCCTGCACCTAATTTCTATGTTTCTATGTTTCTATGTTTCTATAACCATCATTTGCTATCTAACCTGGTCTGTAGCAGGCCGTTGCCACAGAGAAGTCACACCCCCGCACATGTCGTAACGTCTCAGACCCTCCTGGACAGCAGCTTGGTGTCGTGGGGAGGGGGGTGGGGAGGCCTCAGTGACTGGTGCTCACATATTTCCTCGCCCACTATCATTATCTGAAGAAAGACACAAGAAGCTGGAGTAACTCAGCGGGTCAGGCAGCATCTCTGGAGAGAAGCAATCGGTGACGGTTCGGGATGAGACCTTTCTTCAGACTGAGAGTCAGGGGAAAGGGACACAAGATATACAGACGGTACATGTAACAAATTGATGAATTGAGATGCAAAAAGCAATGATGGTTAAGGAAAGGTGGAGCCCACAATGGTCCATTGTTGACTGTGGGGTTGATTAAAACAAGTTATACAGACAGTGTAAACTCAATGAAACTAGTACGATGACTAGGGGTGGGGGGAGGTGATGGACGGAGAGAGAGGGGATGCAAAGGTTACTTGAAGTTAGAGAAGTCAATGTTCATACCGCTGGGCTGTAAGCTGTTCCCCCAATTTGTGCTGGGCCCCACTCTGACAATGGAGGAGGCCCAGGACAGAGAGGTCAGTGTGGGAATGGGAAGGAGAGTTGAAGTGTTTGGCAACTGGGAGATCACATGGGCCAAGGTGGACTGAGATAGACACTGGCTGTGAGTCATTTAGTGACGAATTAAGGTCAAGAAACTAATGCCTCGTATTGCCTCATCTCCCCTCTTCCATCGGGCAGAGAATACAGAAGCTTGAGCCAGAAGATTGCTCCCGATGTTGGGGAAGTCCAGGACAAGGGGTCACAGTTTAAGGATAAGGGGAAAATCCTTTAAAACCGAGATGAGAATAACTTTTTTCACACAGAGAGTGGTGAATCTCTGGAACTCTCTGCCACAGAGGGTAGTTGAGGCCAGTTCATTGGCTATATTTAAGAGGGAGTTAGATGTGGCCCTTGTGGCTAAGGGGATCAGAGGGTATGGAGAGAAGGCAGGTACGGGATACTGAGTTGGATGATCAGCCATGATCATATTGAATGGCGGTGCAGGCTCGAAGGGCCGAATGGCCTCTACTCCTGCACCTATTGTCTATGTTTCTATGTTTCTATGAGTGCACGTGACATCTTCTTGTCCGCTGTTATCAGAGTTGTGAGTCTGTGGAATTCTCTGCCTCAGAGGGCGGTGGAGGCCAGTTCTCTGGATACTTTCAAGAGAGAGCTAGATAGAGCTCTTAAAGATAGCGGAGTCAGGGGATATGGGGAGAAGGCAGGAACGGGGTACTGATTGGGGATGATCAGCCATGATCACATTGAATGGCGGTGCTGGCTCGAAGGGCCGAATGGCCTACTCCTGCACCTATTGTCTGTTGTCACTGAATAGTCCCTCCATAAGGCAGGGTGTAGTCCTAATCTTCCAACCTACCTTTATTGCAAACGCTGCACTTTCTCTCTGTAACAATGTGATAATGTGACACAGTTTCCTGCACAATGGGATGTATCTGTCAGACTTGTGAATGACTTGACTGTACTCAAGTATGGTGTGATTTGACTGGGCAGAGCATAAACAAAGCCTTTCTCTGTATCCAAGTCCACGTGTCAGAAACAATAACTACATTAATCTCGGGTTCATTTTGAACATTCCTATTCATTGAGCTGATGGAAGCAGAAAGGCATTTCTTCCAGCATTTAATTACAAATTGAATTTGTGTTCTAAACCATTTGAGCAACAGGTCGTCAATCTCTCTGTTCCAACCAGGACACTGGAAACAAGATCATCCCACAGGTAGACACAGAGTGCTGGAGTAACTCAGCGGGTCAGGCAGCATCTGTGGAGAACATGGATAGGTGACGTTTCACAGAGTGCTGGAGTAACTCAGTGGGTCAGGCAGCATCTGTGGAGAACATGGATAGGTGACGTTTCACAGAGTGCTGGAGTAACTCAGCGGGTCAGGCAGCATCTGTGGAGAACATGGATAGGTGACGTTTCACAGAGTGCTGGAGTAACTCAGCGGGTGCAGCAGCATCTATGGAGCTAAGGAAATAGGTAACGTTTCGGGTCGAAACCCTTCCGGGTTTCGGCCCGAAACGTTACCTATTTCCAGAAGGGTTTCGGCCCGAAACGTTGCCTATTTCCTTCGCTCCATAGATGCTGCTGCACCATAACTCAGTGGGTCAGGCAGCATCTGTGGAGAACATGGATAGGTGACGTTTCACTGAGTGCTGGAGTAACTCAGCGGGTCAGGCAGCACCTGTGGAGAACATGGATAGGTGACGTTTCACAGAGTGCTGGAGTAACTCAGCGGGCAGGTTGTCTTGGGTTGAAAAGTTGCACAGTCCAAGTTTACATCCACTTGAGTTTAGAAGAGTGAGAATGATTGAGACTTTAATGGCGGGTGGTACAGGCAAAGCTGACGTGGAGAGGAAGATCTTCAACTGTAAAGTGAGGCTGGAGAGGCTGGGACTTGTGTGGGTCAGTCACCGTCCCAAGGTAGGGGACCGGTTTAAGGTGAGGGGGGAAAGATTTAATGGGAACCTGAGGGGCAATGTTTTCACACAGAGGGTGGTGGGTGTATGGAACGAGCTGCCAGAGGAGGTTGTTGAGGCAGTTACAATAACAGCATTTAGCCGGACACATGGAGCGAGAACATTGGGAGGAATATGGGCCAAACGTGGGCAAATGGGTGGTGGACAAAAGTACTGGAGAAACTCAGCGGGTGCAGCAGCATCCATAGAGCGAAGGAAATGGGCAACGTTTCGGGCTGAAACCCCTTCTTCAGGGTTTCGGTCCGAACGTGGGCAGATTTTAAATGGGTCAGCATGGACAAGTGGGGCCGAAGGGCCAGTGTCTGTGCTGTATGTCATGTTGTCACTTGTGGGCGGAGCACCAAGGCAAATTCCTTGTATGTGAATAGTTGGTCAATAAACTTATTCAACTAAAAGATGTAGAGGGATAGGAGCCAAACACAGGCAAAGGGATAGTCAGCATTGGGCCCAAGGGCCTGTTTTTGTGCTGTGTGACCCTGTGCTCTAACCAGTGACCCTTGTTTAATAAATAAGGGGCAGCCTCTACAAGATGGAGATAGATCGAAGCGAGTCAGGAATTCCTGGAACTCTCTCTCTCTCTGTGGGATGGTTGACATTGAGGTTTAGAATCTTTTGGAGCAGAGGCAGATGGATTCTTGCCAATCGAGGAGTGGGAGGTGACTGGGGATGGGGAGTAGAGCAAGAGTCGCTGAGAATCACAGCAGCTGCATCTTATTAAATAACAATGGTGGCATGAACTGCTTCCTCCCACTCCTAGATCTGATGCTGCTGATGCTGCTGCAGACCACGTTGGGCCCGCGCTGACTGTTTGTTCTCCTGACCTAAACAGCCAAGAATGTGTTAGCTACGTCTATTATCAACGTGCTTGGTGATGGAGCTGCCTTGCCTCAAGCACTCCTTGACATAAACTACAGGTTGGAGTCGCAGAGTAACTTGTAGAGACGGGGATCTATATCGTTGACGATGGCACGGATGGCCAACACTCAGGAGGCAGCTCTGTGTCCAAGGTGAGGTGTTTAGGTTCAATTCCCAATGTCTAAGGAGTAGTGTTAAATCGGTGCCTGGACTAGGACCTGACCCGCTGAGTTACTCCAGCACTCTGTGAAACGTCACCTATCCATGTTCTCCACAGATGCTGCCTGACCCACTGAGTTATGGTGCAGCAGCATCTATGGAGCTAAGGAAATAGGCAACGTTTTGGGCCGAAACCCTTCTGGAAATAGGCAACGTTTCGGGCCGAAACCCGGAAGGGTTTCGGCCCGAAACGTTGCCTATTTCCTTAGCTCCATAGATGCTGCTGCACCCGCTGAGTTACTCCAGCACTCTGTGAAACATCACCTATCCATGTTCTCCACAGATGCTGCCTGACCCACTGAGTTACTCCAGCACTCTGCGCCTTTCATTTGTAACCCAGCATCTGCAGTTCTTCCTTGTGTCTAGGTTCTGTGTGCTGGTGGCTGAAGGCTGGTGTGTTTAAGGAATGATGTGTTGCGTTTAGCCTGAGAACAGATGCTGTTGACAGTGGCTGGCTACGTGAGTGAATGAGTGGAGATGGTGCTGAGCTCATCCCTTGTGACAAGTTTCACTACACAGGGTAGCCATGACCCAGTGCTTACCACTGTATCACGTACCTAGAGTTTTACAGTATGGAAACAGTCCCTTCAGCCCAACTTGCCCACACCGGCCAACATGCCCCATCTACACTAGTCCCACCTGCCTGCGTTTTGTCCATTTCCCTCCAAACCTGTCCTATCCATGTACCTGTCCAAATGTTTCTCAAGTATTGTGATAGTCCCAGCCTCAACTACCTCCTCTGGCAGCTCGTTCCATACACTCATTTCTGTGTGAAAAAGTTACCCCTCAGATTCCTATTAAATCTTTTCCCCTTCGCCTTAAACCCGTGTCCTCTGGTCCTTGATTCCCCTACTCTGGGCAAGAAACTTTGTGCATCTACCCGATCTATTCCTCTCATGATTTTATACAACTCTATAAGATCTCCCCTCATCCTCCTGCGCTCCAAGGAATAGACCCAGTCTTCTGACCTTCTCCCATCCTAACCAATAGCTCTCCCACCTCAAACACTACCATCTGCCATTCTCTACATCTTTGTAAAATTTGTTTATAATCCAGTATCTCTGGATCAATGTCTTCATGAGAGTTAGAGTTTTGACGAGAGAATTTGAATTTTCAAGATAGATTTAGCTCTTAGGGCTGATGGGATCAGGGGATATGGGGAGAAGACAGGTACAGGATACTGAGTTGGATGATCAGCCATGATCATATTGAATGGCGGTGCTGGCTCGAAGGGCCGAATGGCCTCCTCCAGCACCTATTTTCTATGTTTCTAAACAGAGAACTACAGATGTTGGTTTATACCAAAGTTAGTACAGCACGGTGGAGCAGCAGGTAGTGCTGCTGCCTCACAGCGCCAGAGACCCGGGTTCAATCCTGACTACGGGTGCTGTCTGTATGGAATTTGTACGTTCCCACTGTTTTCTCAGGGTGCTCCGGTTTCCTCCCACACTCTAAAGGCATTCAGTACCAAATGTGTAGGATTGTGCTCGTGTTCCGGTGAATGCTGGTCGGCATGGACTAATTGGGCCGAGGGCCTGGTTGCTGTGCTCGTATCACCAAGCTAAATAGACACAGATTGCTGGAGTAACTCAGCTGGTCAGGCAGTATCTCTGGGGAAAAGGAATAGGTGACGTTTCGTGTCGAGACCCTTCGTCTGACTCGGATGCAAAGGTTTTGGATCGATGGTCCGTGTGGACTCGATAGGTCAAAGGGCCTCTTTCCACCCTGTGTCTCAAAACTAAACTAAACTGAACTACAATTTCCCAAATCATGTTTTAACTTGAGGAGCGAAGAATATTTAATTGTCAAATGTACCAAGTGTGGAATATAGAAGTGTTTAGCTGCCTGCAGCTTAGCCTGCCCATGAACACAACAACACAGATAATCAATGATACACTGAATGAGTGAGTGGAATACCAGGTAAATGGGTAGACACGGCCCGTGCATGGAAGGTCACTCTTGCTGAGGTTAGTGTTGTGTAAGGTTCAACAGCCTGATGGTTGCTGGGACTAAA
This sequence comes from Leucoraja ocellata, assembly GCA_036785375.1. Taxonomy (NCBI): domain Eukaryota; kingdom Metazoa; phylum Chordata; class Chondrichthyes; order Rajiformes; family Rajidae; genus Leucoraja; species Leucoraja ocellata. The sequence continues at coordinate 12,314,519 of JAWMAR010000025.1, read as the reverse complement.
GACAACTTTAATCTCCCCCATCTGGGAACGTGAGCTTCCTGTCAGGGGGGAGACTTCCTGTGTGTATGTCATCAAAGGAAATGTTTACCAAGGGCTGATGTGATTTTTACTGCACAGCTTGGAACACAATCCTTTAATGTGACCGTCCAGCTGAAGTCTGTGTCAAAGTCGGTCTAAACAACGCAGCAGCGCAGCGGGTAGAGCTGCTGCATCACAGCGCCAGAGGATCGGGTTCCATCCTGACTACGGGCGCTGTCTGTACGGAGTTTGCACGTTCTCCCCGTGACCTGCGTGGGTTTTCTCCGGGTGCTCCGGTTTCCTCCCACTCTTCAAAGACACGCAGGTTTGTGGGTTAATTGGCTTCGGTAAATTTGTAACTGTTCTCCAGAGAGGCTGCCTGTCGCACTGAGTTACTCCAGCACTCTGTGTTTTACTCGGCTATTATCTTCTAATGCCTTCTCTGGTGCCCTAATATTACTGATTATTAATCGATTGAATTATTGATTATGAGGTCTTTGTTGTGTTGTTGTACATGGGGCTGCATCCAGCAACAAGAACACGCACACGCACACCTCCAGATTCAGGGACAGTTTCTTTCCAACTTTTATTCGGCAACTGAATCATCCTACCACAACCAGAGAGCAGTGCTGAACTATCTTTTTCATTGGTGACACTCGGACTATCTTTGATTGGATTTTGCTGACTTTATCTTGCAAAAAATGTTATTCCCTTATCATGTATCTTTACACTGTGCACAGCTCGATTGTAATCATGTATTATCTTTCCGCTGACTGGATAGCACGCATCTAAAGCTTTTCACTGTTCCTCTGTACACATGACGATAAACTAGACAGAACTGAAGTCAGAATTTAATTGTGTGGGAAGTGACTGCAGATGTTGGTTTAAACCGAAGACAGACACAAAATGTAGGAGTAACTCAGCGGGACAGGCAGCATCTCTGGAGAGAAGGAATGGGTGACGTTTCGGGTCGAGACTCTTCTTCAGAAGGTCTCGATCCGAAACGTCACCAATTCCTTTGCCTGTCCTACTGAGTTACTCCTACATTTTGTGTCTATCTTTGTGAGAATTTAATTATTTTGTTATCGATGCTTATGACAATTAAACACTATCTGATGCGTGGTTTAACTTCCGTGATAAACGTGAGGCATTTTAACGGCTGTGGAACTGAGGAGATGTGTTGGGGAGGCTGGAACGCTGAATTCCACAGATTCACCACCCTCGGACTAAAGAAATTCCTCATCATCTCCTTCCTAAAGGAACGTCCTTTAATTCTGAGGCTGTGACCTCTGGTCCTAGACTCTCCCACTAGTGGAAACATCCTCCCCACATCCAAGCTTGGGAGAACATTTATGTGTTCCCCACCTCAGCAAACTTCAGATAGACACAATGCTGGAGTAACTCCAGTGGCAAGACTGCACATGATTAACATCGAGACATTTACATAGAAATACCAGAAGGGAATAACGTTTAGTGCAAAGTAAAGAGAAATGTTGCTGCAGGAGTAGAGATTTAATAGTTGGATCGGGCGGCTAAGTGTGGCAGCCAGATTTGGAGTTTGATGGGGTCTGACTGCTCCTTTGTTGTGGAGATACAGATGTGCTTCACGTCCACACTAGCATGGACTGGTGAGCTCGCACAGCTGGAAGGCACAGGCAGCTCGCAGGAGCTTCGGCATACTTGGATGGGGAGGTTTGTGTGTGCGTGTGTGTATGTGCGTGTGTGTGCGTGTGTGTGTGTGTGTGTGTGTGCGTGCGTGCGTGTGTGTGTGCGTGTGTGTGCGTGCATGTTTTTGTGTGTGTGTGGAGGTGTGTGTGTGCGTGCATGTTTTTTTGTGTGTGTGTGCGTGTGTATATGGGTGTGTGTGTGTGCGTGCATGTTTTTGTATGTGTGTGCGTGTGTGTGTGTGTGTGTGTATATGGGTGTGTGTGTGTGTATATATGGGTGTGTGTGTGTGTATATATGGGTGTGTGTGTGTGTATATATGGGTGTGTGTGTGTGCGTGCATGTTTTTGTATGTGTGTGTGTGTGTGTATATGGGTGTGTGTGTGTGTATATGGGTGTGTGTGTGTGTGTATATGTGGGTGTGTGTGTGTGTGTATATATGGGTGTGCGTGCATGTTTTTGTGTGTGTGTGTGTATATGGGTGTGTGTGCGTGTGTGTGTGCGTGTATGTTTTTGTGTGTGCGTGTGTGTGTGTATATGGGTGTGTGTGTGTGTGTGTGTGTGTGTGTGTGTGTGTGTGTGTGTGTGTGTGTGTGTGTGTGTGTGTGTGTGTGTGTGTGTGTGTGTGTGTGTGTATGTGTATGTGTGTGTGGGGGGGGTTGTCGGATGAATGGTGCCATTCTTCACGAGGGTGCTGTCCACAAAATGACTCTGCAGTTATTGTGCAGTGTGGTCTGTGTGAATGAAAGGAGCTGGTGTCAGGTTGTGGGTGAGTGAGGTGGGAGGTACAATGAATATATCACTGTTCCAATTCATCCAATTGATGCACTGTTCACCCACTGGTGGTGATGATAGCTGCTTATCTTGGTTTAAAACTCATTCAGTTTCTTTAGGGATTGGCCTGGTCTTGTACATCTGGCTGGAAGCCAATGTTGATGGGGTTGGCTTCAGAACTGCTGATCCCACCCATTAGTTCATGTCATAGGAGCAGAATTAGGCCATTTGGCCCATCGAGTCTACTCTGCCATTCAATCATGGCTGATCTAACATATCCCCTCCCCTAGGGTTGCCAACTTTCTTGCTCCCAAATAGAAACATAGAAACATAGAAATTAGGTGCAGGAGTAGGCCATTCGGCCCTTCGTGCCTGCACCATTCGCCATTCAATATGATCATGGCTGATCATCCAACTCAGTATCCCGTACCTGCCTTCTCTCCATACCGCCTGATCCCCTTAGCCACAAGGGCCACATCTAACTCCCTCTTAAATATAGCCAATGAACTGTGGCCTCAACTACCCTCTGTGGCAGAGAGTTCCAGAGATTCACCACTCTCTGTGTGTAAAAAGTTCTTCTCATCTCGGTTTTAAAGGATTTCCCCCTTCTCCTTAAGCTGTGACCCCTTGTCCTGGACTTCCCTAACATCGGGAACAATCTTCCTGCATCTAGCCTGTCCAACCCCTTAAGAATTTTGTAAGTTTCTATAAGATCCCCTCTCAATCTCCTAAATTCTAGAGAGTACAAACCAAGTCTATCCAGTCTTTCTTCATAAGGGACAAACGGTCAAAATAAGGGACAAATTCCCCACGGCAATTCGTTGACCGACTGGGCCGTGTCTGGGTGAATGATGAGTTGGCCCCGGGTGCTGGACTGTACACAAAGCCCAGCCGGTGGGTCAGCTGAGGCCAGTACCCCATCCAACTCGTGAACTGATGATCAGCCATGAGAAGGAGGGGTGGTGTCGGCTGTAAGCGAAGGTTGGACTCCATGGGCTGGACTACGTCGGGACGGGTGAGGCGGGGCTGGACACTGCCCTCCGACCCGACAGTCCCCTCGACCCGAGAGGGACAAAGCAATTTAGCCCAATATACGGGGTGTCCCGGCTAATACGGGAACCCTACCTCTCGACCCCATTCTCCTGCTCCCTCCCATAACCCCTGAGACCCGTACTAATCAAGAATCTATCAATCTGCACCTTAAAAATGCCTCCACAGACGACTGTCGCAAAGAATTCCACAGGTTCACCCACCCTGTAGCTTAATAAATTCCTCCTCATCTCCTTCCTAAAGGAATGTCCTTTAATTATGAGGCTGTGCCCTCTAGTCCTAGACTCTCCCACCCTCTCCACATCCACTCTATCCAGGCCTTTCACTATTCGATAGGTTTCAAAGAGTTACAGGCCCAGTGCAGACAAACGCTCATCATATGTTAACCCACTCATTCTTATAGAAACGCACAAAATTCTTAAGGGGTTGGACAGGCTAGATGCAGGAAGATTGCTCCCGATGTTGGGGAAGTCCAGAACAAGGGGTCACACAGTTTAAGGATAAAGGGGAAATCTTTTAGGACCGAGATGAGGAAAACTTTTTTCACACAGAGAGTGGTGAATCTGTGGAACTCTCTGCCGCAGAAGGTAGTTGAGGCCACAGTTCATTGGCTATATTTAGGAGGGAGTTAGATGTGGCCCTTGTGGCTAAAGGGATGAGGGGGTATGGAGAGAAGGCAGGTACAGGATACTGAATTGGATGATCAGCCATGATCATATTGAATGGCGGTGCAGGCTCGAAGGGCCGAATGGCCTACTCCTGCACCTATTGTCTATGTTTCAATGTTTCTATTCTCGTAAACCTGCTCTGGAGCCAGCACATCCTTCCTCATATACGGGGCCCAAAACTGCTCACAATACTACAAATGTGGCCTGACCAATGCCTTATACAGCCTCAGAGCTTGAAATTTTGAGCAAAACCACAGAGATATTTGCAACAAAGGGTGAGAATTTTGAAACGGATTCTTGCTTAAGCAGAAGCGATTGTGAGGCAGCAAATACAAGGGTGTGGGGGGGGGGGGGGGAATGCAATGAGTTAACTTTCTTGTTCATGTTACTTTTGGAGGTGATATCGGCTGGGAGTTTATTCTTTGCCTCCTAGGAGGCTGGGGGTGACCTTATTGAGGTGTACAAGACCATGAGGGGCACGGATAAAGTGGACGCTGACTGTCTTTTTCCCAGGGTAGAGGTTTCTAAAACTAGAGGGCACAGAGTTAAGGGGAGAGAATTAAGAGGGACTTTGGGGGCAATGATTTTACACAGAGGGTAGGCTGTATGTGGACGGGCTGCCAGAGGAAATGTAGACATTTGGACAGACAGATGGATAGGAAGGGTTTAGAGGGAAATGCAGGCGACTCAGTCCAGCCATAGAGGGTGGCATGGTGCTGCTACCTTAACGTGCCAGAGACCCGGTTCGATACCGACTATGGGTGCTGTCTGTACGGAGTTTGCACGTTCTCCCCGTGACCTGCGTGGGTTTTCACCGAGTGCTCCGGTTTCCTTCCACACACCAAAGACGTGCTTGTTTATAGGTTGATTGACTTTGGTAAAAATTGTAAATTGTCCCTTGTGTGTAGGATAGTGTTAGTGTACGGGGTGATCGCTGGTCAGCAGGGATCCGATGGGCCGAAGGGCCTGTTTCCGTGTTGTATGGCTCTGTGACAAAGGAAAAACATGCGGATAATACCTTGCTCCAGGCCAGTCACCTTGTTGCACCAGTGTAATGGCGTCTATTCCCACTGCATATCTGGAGACCCTTCAATTGTTGTTTAAAGAAACATCATCAAATGTCAGGTTTAATCTTTAATTTTCTGACCGTTCACTATTGACCTCTCGGCTGGTAAAGGGAACACTTTCTGTTCACCTCCTCTGATCTTACACACAACTTCCTGCCCTCTCTGAAGTCTTTTATCTCTGTTCAATATGTGGGTCTCGGCGTTCTATGTTGGATGAGGTCAAAGTTCTGGAGTAAACCCGTGTATGGAACTGCAGATGCTGGTTTAAACCGAAGATAGACACAAAATGCTGGAGTAACTCAGCGGGACAGGCAGCGTCTCTGTGGAGAAGGAACGGGAGATGTTTCAGGTTGAGACTTCTGAAGAAGGGTCTTGACCCGAAACGTCACCCATTCCTTCTCTCCAGAGATGCTGCCTGTCCCGCTGAGTTACTCCAGCTCTTTGTGTCTGTACTCGAGCAAACCTTCTCTGACACATTGACATTCATCCTTAAATCAGATGGTCAGGCAGCTTCTCAGGAGGAAAGGAATAGGTGACGTCTCTGGTCGAGACCCTTCTTCAGGCATTGGGCGGGGGCATGGTGTACAAGAGTTAGGACTTTTGCAGCTGTGTATCTGGGCGTGGGTGAGATCACACTTGTATTGTGTGCAGTTCTGGTCGCCTGGCCACAGGAAGCTGGGGAAAAATGACACCAATTGCTGGATCGTGTCAGTGTGTCATCAGGCTGGAATAACTCACACGGACATTCCTGAGATGAGGAAAAACCTTTTCACCCAGAGTTCCCAGAGTGAATCTGCGGAATTCCCTGCCGCAGAAGGCAGTGGAGGCCAATTCACTGGATGTTTTCAAGAGAGAGTTAGATTTAGCTCTTTGGGCTAAAGGAATCAAGGGATAGAAACATAGAAACTAGGTGCAGGAGTAGAGGCCATTCGGCCCTTCGAGCCTGCACCGCCATTCAATATGATCATGGCTGATCATCCAACTCAGTATCCCGTACCTGCCTTCTCTCCATACCCCCTGATCCCCTTAGCCAGAAGGGCCACATCTAACTCCCTCTTAAATATAGCCAATGAACTGTGGCCTCAACTACCCTCTGTGGCAGAGAATTCCAGAGATTCACCACTCTCTGTGTGAAAATTATGGGGGGAGAAAGCAGGAACGGGGTACTGATTGTGGATGATCAGCCATGATCATATTGAATGGCGGTGCTGGCTCGAAGGGCCGAGTGGCCTACTCCTGCACCTATTGTCTATGTTTCTATGTCTTGATTTAGGCAGTGCTTTTAAATGCCTTGAGTTTTTGAGACTGGACTAAGCTAGCATCTTGACTGTCGAGTCTGTCTCTGCGGCTGCCTGCCGCTGAGCTAAATAAAGGCTCGCTTCTGTCGAGCAGAGAGAGGAGAATTGTGGACAATTGCAACGCTGGTCCGGTGAAACCAGAATAGGGGGGAGAATTCTCACGAAAATGCTCACTCTATTTCTACCCAGCAGCAAGTGTGAAATCTATATCTAGAAAAGCAGAAGGGCTAAGTCTATAGTTTAAACTTAGCACGCATGCAAGAAGTGGCCGGTGGGAAGATGTCTCCGATCACCACGCTCTCAGTGCAATTACAACATGCTGGAGGAACTCAGCGGGTCAGGCAGCATCTGTGGAGCCACCATGAAAAACCTCCCTCACCTGTGTCCACCTATCGCTCAATATAGATGCAAAATGCTGGAGTAACTCGGAGGACAGGCAGCATCTGTGGAGAGAAGGAATGGGTGACGTTTCGGGTCGAGAGCTTTTTGCACCCATCACTCACCAGTCTTTGTCCTGCCCCCACCTCTCCTCGGCTTTCTCCTCGCCTCCCAACACCAGCAGTCTGAAGAAGGGACCCATCCCAAAACATCATCAACCCTATGCTGCCTGATCCGCTGAGTTATTCCAGCACTCTGTGTTTTGCTCAAGAGTCCAGCACTTGTAGTTCCTTGTGCTGCTGTTTCTGATGTAGCCAGAAAAGAGCTTTATGCAGTGGTCACTATGGGAAAGGAATAGAGTTATTTAGTGTTTAAGAAGGAACACTGCAGATGCTGGAAAATCGAAGGTAGACAAAAATGCTGGAGAAACTCAGCGGGTGCAGCAGCATCTATGGAGCGAAGGAAATAGGCAACGTTTCGGCCCGAAACCCTTCTGGGTTTCGGCCCGAAACGTTGCCTATTTCCTTCAGGGTTTCGGCCCGAAACGTTGCCTATTTCCTTCAGGGTTTCGGGCCCGAAACGTTGCCTATTTCCTTCACTCCATAGTTGCTGCTGCACCCGCTGAGTTTCTACCACAGACTTATTTAGTTGTGGCTACACTTAGAGTAGGTGAGAGGGTGGAGAGGATGCAGGAAATGCCATAATGTGTAAATGAAACTGTGTGTACAAACAGTTTAATTTGGTTTAGTTTAGAGGAACATGGACATGGAAACAGGCCCTTTGGCCCACTGAGTCCATGCTGACCAACAACCCCGAGTTGCGAGGTTGAAGAGTACCTGGAGGTCTTTACATCGCCCGGAGCGGCTTTAATGGCCACTGGACACTTGCCATCGTCCGCCGGGGGCTTTGACTCTGACATCGGGAGGAGAATGAGGAGTGCAGGGGAGAGAAAAGACTTTGCCTTCCATCACATAGAAACATAGAAATTAGGTGCAGGAGTAGAGGCCATTCGGCCCTTCGAGCCTGCACCGCCATTCAATATGATCATGGCTGATCATCCAACTCAGTATCCCGTACCTGCCTTCTCTCCATACCCTCTGATCCCCTTGGCCACAAGGGCCACATCTAACTCTCTCTTAAATATAGCCAATGAACTGGCCTCAACTACCCTCTGTGGCAGAAGTTCCAGAGATTCACCACTCTCTGTGTGAAAAAAGGTTTTATAAGATTTCCCCCTTATCCTTAAGCTGTGACCCCTTGTCCTGGACTTCCCCAACATCGGGAACAATCTTCCTGCATCTAGCCTGTCCAACCCCTTAAGAATTTTGTAAGTTTCTATAAGATCCCCTCTCAATCTCCTAAATTCTAGAGAGTATAAACCAAGTTTATCCAGTCTTTCTTCATAAGACAGTCCTGACATCCCAGGAATCAGTCTGGTGAACCTTCTCTGCACTCCCTCTATGGCAATAATGTCCTTCCTAGGAGTTGTCTGAAGAAGAGTCTGGCAATCAATGACCTGAAACATCACCTGTTCCTTCTCTCCAGAAATACCGCCTGACCCACTGAGTTACTCCAGCATCTTGTGTCTATCTTCGATGTGAACCAGCATCTATCCGCAGTTCCTCCTCACACAACCTACAAACCTGCACGTCTTTGGGATGTGGGAGGGGAATCGGAGCACCCGGAGAAAACCCACGCAGGTCACGGGGAGAACGTGCAAACTCCGTACAGACAGCACCCGGTAGTCACGATCTCTGGCGCTGTGAGGCAGCAGCTCTACCCGCTGCGCCTCAATGATAAACAACTGTGAGAGTGACTATAATTGATGATAATTCAGCCATTCACACTGACACAATGAGTGGTGTTGTCAACAAGACGTGCCCTTCCAGGGAAAATATTCATGGCAATGAAGACAAGGGACTGAGAATGAACTTTAAGCTCATTACTGTTTCAAACTGACTCACATTCACACTGACTGCAAAACAGATTTTTTTTCTCATGGTTTATTGACTGCGAATCAACTCTTGCATTTGAAATGCCACAGTCCCGGCGACCAATAGAATAATCCCGGTTTGGGCTGAATCTGGTATTTTTCTGTTGTGTAGAAGACCCGCCCGCGCGCGTGAGCTGTGCCCGCCCACGGCCTTGATGAATCACCCGCTCCGAAACGCACACAACAAGGCCTGTCACTTACTTAGCCAGAGGACCCTGGCCTGCAGCAAGCCCATGATAATGCTGCTGTTCCTTACTGTGGCAATCAGAGTGCCAGCGATACGAACAGCAACCTCATTGTTAATTTAACAAAGTACCCAACAGACTGGGTCTTTGTGGACCAATGTTGTTAGGACGATGCAGGAATTCAAGACGCACCAGATTTCGATAGGAGGAGTGAGCTAGGGGACGGAAGTGAGTGTATCTGGAGACACAAGTGGAGCAGTGGCGAGCCCAACCCCTCCTCGCGTGAGCTGTGCCCTCTCCTCTCCTGTCCAACCAACGACTCTCCCACCAGTGGAAACATCCTCTCCACATCCAGGTCCTTCACTATTTGGTAAATTTCAATGAGGTCCCCGCTCATCCTTCTAAACTCCAGCCAGTACAGACCCAGTGCCGACAAACGCTCATTAACCCACTCATTCCTGGGATCATTCTCGTAAACCTCTCCAGAGCCAGCACATCCTTCCTCAGATATGGGGCCCAAAACTGCTCACAATATTCCAAATGCAGCCTGACCAGCGCCTTATAGAGCCTCAGCGTTACATCCCTGTGTTTGTATTCTAGCCCTCTTGAAATAAATGCTAGCATTGCCTTGGCCTTCCTTACAACCGATGCGACTTGCAGTTCAACGTTTTGGGAATCCTGCACTAGCTCCCAAGTCCCTTTGCCCCACCTTGTCGACGTGACAGGGACATGGAAGCTCATTCCTGTGATTATTTCCTGTTTTTGAAACTTGCTAAATATAATTGGAGAGGAAGTGTGCAAGTTGTAAATGCCGCCTTCCTTTCAGCCAGCAGGCAGGAGTACGTCAGGCAGGTCAGAGGCCTTTGCTACCTTCTCAAAAACAAGAGCTAAAGAGACTCCAATGTATTTGGGTAGGAAGGAACTGCAGGTGCTGGTTGACACCAAAGATAGGCACAAAATTCTGGAGTAACTCTGCGGGACAAGTAGAGTCTGCGGAGAGAAAGAATAGATTATGTTTCAGGTCGAGGATGAAGAAGGGTCTCGGCCCCGAAACGTTACCTATTTCCTTCTCTCCATAGCTGCCTCACCTGCTGAGTTCCTCCAGCATTTTTGTCTGGCTGCAGGTAGAGAGAGACATTAGTTTCACCGAGTATCATGTTTCACCCAGGGGGACTTTGGGACAAGTTTCCACTCAGGGGACAACCGTATCTGGAACAAATTGCCAGAGGAAGCTAGAGAAGCCGAAACAATTGCTACCTATAAAAAAACAATTTAGACAGATAATAGACAAGATCTAGTGGGAAAGTGTTAAAGAAGGAACTGCAGATGCTGGAAAATCGAAGGTACACAAAAACGCTGGAGAAACTCAGCGGTTGCAGCAGCATCTATGGAGCGAAGGAAATAGGCAACGTTGCCCAATTCCTTCGCTCCATAGATGCTGCTGCACCCACTGAGTTTCTCCAGCACTTTTGTGTACCTATGATTTAGTGGGATGTTGGCCAATTGGACGAGCCCACTAAGCAAACATCGTTGGAGGTGGCAGCAATTACCTATTTCCTTCCTGAAGGGTTTCGTCCCGTAACGTCACCTATTCCTTCGCTCGATAGATGCTGCCTCACCCGCTGAGTTCCTCCAGCACTTTTGTCTACCTTTGGATTTTTCCAGCATCTGCAGTTCTTTCTTAAACATCTCTCTGCCTGCACGGGACCCATATCCCCTCCATTCCCCTGGATCTCCGTGCCTTACTACAAGCTTAAAGCCCACTGTCATATCTGCGTCCTCCACTATCCCTGTTGGCGTGTTCTACCCACTGTGTAATGCAATCCTGGATAGAAACATAGAACATAGGTGCAGGGGTAGAGGCCATTCGGCCCTTTGAGCCTGCACCATTCGCCATTCAATATGATCATGGCTGATCATCCAACTCAGTATCCCATCCCTGCCTTCTCTCCGTACCCCTCTGATCCCTTTAGCCACAAGGGCCACATCTAACGCTCTCTTAAATATAGCCAATGAACTGTGTGGCCTCAACTACCTTCTGTGGCAGAGAGTTCCATGTGGTGAAGATCCTTCCTCTAGTGGGAGATTTCGGATCCTTCATCTTGGACAACAGACTGTGAGCGTTCACTCTATCTGCGCCCATCATGATCTTGTACACCTCAATAAGGTCACCCCTCATCCTCCCACCCTCCAAATAATCAAGTCCCAGCGGAGAGGTGGGTCAAGAAGGTGCTTGCTACAGGTGGAGCTGAGCACAGTTGGTCAGTGAAGCATGCATGGGGGAGAGGTGTTGCGGGTCAGGTGGGCGCAGGGGGTGGGATCCCGAGGTCGGGGAGTATTGTCAAAACAGTAGGTTTATTTATGGAGATTGAGAGGGGATCTTATAGAAACTTACAAAATTCTTAAGGGTTGGACAGGCTAGATGCAGGAAGATTGCTCCCGATGTTGGGGAAGTCCAGGACAAGGGGTCACAGCTTAAGGATAAGGGGGAAATCCTTTAAAACCGAGATGAGAAGAACTTTTTTCACACAGAGAGTGGTGAATCTCTGGAACTCTCTGCCGCAGAGGGTAGTCGAGGCCACAGTTCATTGGCTATATTTAAGAGGGAGTTAGATGTGGCCCTTGTGGCTAAAGGGATCAGGGGGTATGGAGAGAAGGCAGGTACGGGATACTGAGTTGGATGATCAGCCATGATCATATTGAATGGCGAATGGTGCAGGCTCGAAGGGCCGAATGGCCTCTACTCCTGCACCTAATTTCTATGTTTCTAACTAGCCTCTCCCTCTAACTCCAGCCCACAAGCCCAGGCAACATCCAGGAGAATATCTTCATCCTTTACAACTTATTGCGACAATGGACTTAATTCTGACAGTCGTATCTTCACTGCTCAGATGCAGCAACATCATAATGTGGTCTCTTATTCACAGCGAGAAAATAGGATTTTCTTTCATTGCAAAACAATTTAATTTAATTAATCTGCGCTTAATTTCTTTCATTTAATGGATATATAATATAGTCATTGTTTTCCCGAACCATGGGGGAAGTATCTGCATTAATTATGGGGCAGGTGTACAGTGCCAATTTGAGATACGGAGCCTGCGACACAGCCAGTAATCTGGAGACAGGTGATTTATGAACACACCTTTGTTCTTGCACCTTCCTTGCAAATTCGGCAGGTTTTATCCTCAGTCTAAAGAGAGTTCCTAATCCGAAACATCACATATCCATGTTCGGCAGTAATGCTGAGGAAGGAACTGCAGATGCTGCTTTACAAAAAAAGGACACAAAGTGCTGGAGTAACTCGGCAGGTCGGGCTGCATCTCTGGAGAAACAGAATTGGTGACATTGTGGATCGGAATCCTTCTTCAGAATCGTCTATTGCTCCAGAGATGCTGTCTGATTCATGTGGGGGGGGGGCATTTCCCCAGGCGTGCGCCCCCTAATTCTCGATTCCCCCCCCCCCATTGGTGAAAGAGGATTCTATGTACAAACCTCTCTGCATTATCACTGGCAGATGTAAACACTGCATTGCTGCCTTTGGTTCAGAAATGCAGAAAGACCTAATTCTGTTTACAGCGCGGGGCTGTGGAGTATATTTTGGGAAGTGTGATGTGAGGTGTCTGCTGTAGATTACTTGTCACTGCATCTAATGCCCGTGTTGTGCTGACTCTATGATTGTAACTCACACACTGGGGCTGCATTAGGAAGATTTGCCATTGCCCCAGGGTGTTGCTGCTGCCTCACAGCGCCAGAGACATGGGTTCGATCCTGACTACAGTTGCAGCCTGTACCTTCTTCCCGTGACCTGCGTGGGTTTTCTCCGGGTGCTTTAGTCTCCTCCCACACTCCAAAGACGTGCAGGTTTGTAGGTTAATTGGCTTCTGTGACTTGTCCCTGGTGTGTTGGTGTGTGTTGGTGTACAGGATTGATTGATGGGCCGAAAGGCCTGTATCTCTATAAACAGAGATATGGGCCAAATGCGGGCAGGTGGGACAAGCTCGGAAGGAGCATATTGGTTAGCATGGACCAGTTGGGCCGAAGGGCCTGGTCCTGTGCTGTATGACTCTGTGACTCTAAGAACCAGTGTTGTTATGCCTCGAGTGTAAATGTTTCATGCCATCATCTGAGCACATCGCTATTGCTCTTATATCATCAGTACAGTACAGACACAGTGGGCCGAAGGGCCTGTTCATACATTCATGTGATAGTAGCAGAATTAGGCCATTCTGCCCATCAAGTCTACTCCACCATTCAATCATGGCTGATCTATCTCTCCCTCCTAACCCCATTCTCCTGCCTTCTCCCCATAACCCCCTGACACCCGTACTAATCAAGAATCTATCCATCTCTGCCGTAAAAATATCTATTGACTTGGCCTCCACAGCCGTCTGTTGCAATGAATGGAATCAAGGGATATGGGGAGAAAGCAGGAACTGGGTACTGATTCTGGATGCTCAGCCGTTATCATATTGAATGGCAGTGCTGGCTCGAAGGGCTGTACTCTCTATGTTTCTATGAAATACACAGATTCATCACCCCTCTGACGCAGGAAATCTCTCCTCGTTTCCTTCCTAAAGGTACTTCCTTTAATTCTGTGGCTGTGACCTCTGGTCCTAGACTCTCCCACTAGTGGAATCATCCTCTCCACATCCACTCTATCCAGGCCTTTTTGACTAATCGGTAAGTTTCAATGAGGGGACCCCCTCATCCTCCCTGCTCTGGCCTGATGTACAGAAGTGAAACAATACACACTCTTGCTACGGCCAGTGTTTAGTGGGTCAGTAACTAATGCAATGCCCACAAGCTCAGTATCTTTCTGCTTAGACGAGCCTTGCTGCTGCTTATTTGGGTCACTTCAATTCCCGAAGTATCAATTTTAGCTGCTGGGCTTTTTTGTTTAATTTGCCTGCTGCTCCTCATGTTTATGTACAAAAGGCTTTGATTTACAAAGGTGACTGCACCTAAACGCTTTATTGAATGCTTTCATTGACAATTTCAAGTCCCACTCTGCATGTGTAATTACACAGATTTTGGACAAAGTTTATTATTCTCCCAGAATAAGCTCGCCCCTACTACCACCCACTGCAACCTGCCCGTAAGGGCAGCAAGGTGGCGCAGCGGGTAGAGCTGCTGCCTCACAGCGGCAGAGACCCAGGTTTAATCCCGACTACGGGTGCTGTCTGTACGGAGTTTGCACGTCCTCCCCGTGACCTGCGTGGGTTTTCTCCGAGATCTTCGGTTTCCTCCCACACTCCAAAGACGTGCAGGTTTGTAGGTTAATTGGCCTGGTGTAAGTGTACTTTGTCCCGTGTGTGTGTGTAGGATAGTATTAGTGTGTGTGTGTGGATCGCTGGGTCAGCGCAGATTCAGTGGGCTGAAGGGCCTGTTTCCATGCTGTAAACTAAACCAAACTGAACTACGTAAATAAAGATTTATTTTAGGTGCAATGTCTGCATCCCGACTACGGGTGCTGTCTGTACGGAGTTTGCACGTTCTCCCCGTGACCTGCGTGGGTTTTCTCCGGGTGCTCCGGTTTCCTCCCACACTCCAAAGACGTGCAGGTTTGTAGTTAATCGGCTTGGTGTAAATATAAAATTGTCCCCAGTGTGTGTGTGTGTGTAGGATAGTGTTAGTGTGTGTGTGTAGGATAGTGTTAGTGTGTGTGTGTGTTAGTGTGCGGGGGTCGCTGGTCGGCATGGACTCGTTGGGACGAAGGTCCTGATTCTGCGCTGTATCTCTAAACTAAAACTAAATCACATGCAGCTTATGTGAACAGCTGGATGAGCTCTGATCCTCGGGGTTACGTGCAGTCAGAATGTACAGGCATTATGTGCGGGCATAAGTGGGGCATGTGTGAGACCTGGGTTGCTTGGAGCTTGCTCTCTCTCACACAAACACCCTGACAAATCAGAGCTCTCTGAGCCCACATTGGCTGCCCTGCCTTGGAATTGAGTTGATTGATTCATAAAATAAAGCATGGAAACAGGCCCTTCTGCCCATCGAGTCTATGCTGACCAGCGATCACCCCATATACACACACACACACACACATCAACACACACACACACACACACACACACACGCACACACACACACACACACACACACACACACACATCAATACATCAACACACACACACACACATCAACACACACACACACACACACACCCACACACACACACACACACACATCAACACACACACACACACACACACACACACACACACACACACACACACACACACACACACACACACACACCCACACACACACACACACACACACACACACACACACACACACACACACACACACACACACACACACACACACACACACACACACACCCACACCCACACACACACACACACACACACACACACACACACACACACACACATCAACACACACACACACACACACACACACACCCACCCACACACACACACACACACACACACACACACACACACACACACACACACACACACACACACACACACACACCAATTTACAATTATACCCAAGTTAATTAATCTACAAACCTGCACATCTTTGTAGAGTGGGAGGAATCTGGAGCAGGTGAGGATCAGGTTTATTGCAAAATGAATGGCTACCAAATGTCAGGGGGGGGTTGGCAAAGCCGGCAAGTCTTTGGAGTGCGGGATGAAACCGGAGCACCCGGAGAAAACCCACGCAGGTCACGGGGAGAACGTGCAAACTCCACACAGACAGCACCCGTAGTCAGGATGGAACCCGGGTCTCTGGCCCTGTCAGGCAGCAGCTCTACCCGCTGCTCCACCTGACCAAGTTGTACACATTGTGACCAGTGCAAGAGTCGAGAGAGCTTTATACTCCAGGTGTGGTCTCACCAAGACCCTGTCTACTGCAGTTGTACAGGGTCTTGGTGAGATCGCACCTGGAGTATTGCGTACAGTTTTGGTCTCCAAATCTGAGGAAGGACATTATTGCCATACAGGGAGTGCAGAGAAGGTTCACCAGACTGATTCCTGGGATGTCAGGACTGTCTTGTGAAGAAAGACTGGATAGACTTGGTTTATACTCTCTAGAATTTAGGAGATTGAGAGGGGATCTTATAGAAACTTACAAAATTCTTAAGGGGTTGGACAGGCTAGATGCAGGAAGATTGCTCCCGATGTTGGGGAAGTCCAGGACAAGGGGTCACAGCTTAAGGATAAGGGGGAAATCCTTTAAAACCGAGATGAGAAGAACTTTTTTCACACAGAGAGTGGTGAATCTCTGGAACTCTCTGCCGCAGAGGGTAGTCGAGGCCACACAGTTCATTGGCTGTATTTAAGAGGGAGTTAGATGTGGCCCTTGTGGCTAAGGGGATCAGAGGGTATGGAGAGAAGGCAGGTACGGGATACTGAGTTGGATGATCAGCCATGATCATATTGAATGGCGGTGCAGGCTCGAAGGGCCGAATGGCCTACTCCTGCACCTAATTTCTATGTTTCTATGTTTATCGTCAAAGGACCGGCAATGCATCTGTGGTGTTCCTACTTGCTGCAGCTTAACAGGTCTACAATGCACACACATCCACGTTACACATCGGGGAACTAATAACCACATACCCCTACAAAAAATCCCCCCATTGTGTAAGTGCAAACAGAACCGGTGTTTTGAAGTTGATTGTTGAGGTTGGTGATCGCAGGGTGAGAGGGCTTAAATGTCATGTATGTCAACAGCCACACATTGAAGTTCTCACTTGCTGCTTGCTGTACGAGTCTCTCGTTATTCTGCACAATTAATGCTGATAGATGACATAATATGCAACAAATATTCATACATTATTGACCACAATAGTCTTGTAAAAAAGGCTTGAGTTCCTGAATGCAGGCATAGTCTTTGGAGGTTGGGTAGAGCTGCTGCCTCATGATGTTACGGTGCTGTCTGTGTGGAGTTTGCAGGTTCTCCCCGTGACCTGCGTGGGTTTTCTCCGGGTGCTCTGGTTTCATCACACACTCCAAAGACTTGCGGGCTTTTCCAACCCCCCCCCTGACATTTGGTAGCCGTTCATTTTGCAATAAACCTGACCCTCACCAGCTAAAGAGTGGGCAGAGCTGTTCTTCCCTATAAATATCAAGAGACAATGTGAGGAGGAGTTGTGTAGAGCACAGTGGCGCTGCAGTAGACAACGCCAGAGGCCTGTTTCCATCCTGACTACGGGTGCTGTCTGTGTGGAGTTTGCATGTTCTCCATGTGACCACATGGGTTTTCTCCGGGTGCTCCGGTTTTTCGAGTTCATATGTTTCAATGTGAATTTTCACAACGGCTTTGCAAGTGGATCTTGTAATCGCGATCAAGTGAATTTGAAGAAAAGCTGTGAGACTCAGTAAAGGAATGGTACCCGGGTCTGTGTGTGTCTCTCTCTCTCTGTGTGTGTGTGTGTGTGTGTGTGTGTGTCTGTGTGTGTGTGTCTGTGTGTGTGTGTCTGTGTGTGTGTGTCTGTGTGTGTGTCTCTGTGTGTGTGTCTCTGTGTGTGTGTCTCTCTCTGTGTCTGTGTGTGTCTCTGTGTGTGTGTGTCTGTGTCTGTGTGTGTGTGTCTGTGTGTGTGTCTCTGTGTGTGTGTGTCTCTCTCTCTCTGTGTGTCTCTCTCTGTGTCTCCCTCTCTGTGTCTCCCTCTCTGTGTCTCCCTCTCTGTGTCTCTCTCTCTGTGTCTCTCTCTCTGTGTCTCTCTCTCTGTGTCTCTCTCTCTGTGTCTGCGTGTGTGTGTGTGTCTCTGTGTGTGTGTGTGTGTGGTGCCCAGCTAGGCATCTACTGACTGCTTGTTTTGTTTAGTTTATCGGTACAGTGCGGAAACAGGCCCTTCGGCCCACCAAGTCTGTGCCGACCTGTGATCCCCGTACACTAACACTATCCTACACACACCAGGGACAAATTACAATGATACCAAGCCAATTCACCTACAAACCTGCACGTCTTTGGAGTGTGGGAGGAAACCAGAGCTGCTGGAGAAAACCCACGCAGGTCACGGGGAGAACGTGCAAACTCCGTACAGACAGCGCCTGTAGTCAGGATGGAACCCGGGTCTCTGGCGCTGTGAGGCAGCAGCACTACCCGCTGTGCCGTCCAGCAGTGAGCTGGTGTACTTCACCCTTGTGTCGTTTGGTTTTATCTGACGACAGCCACTCCACGCAGAAGCCCACAGCTGTGCGCTGACAAAGGCTTCCTCTGTGTATCTCATCACATCCAACGCACTGATATTCTGTACGACATCTGACCTACTTAAAACAGTCCCAATCACACGCTGTCTGAATGAATCATATTGTGCTGTGTTCATAGTTTGCTTCAGAACAGAGGAGCTGTGATGGTCCAGTCCATTTAAAATGAAATTAACTAATACAGAAACAATGAACCTACTGGAATCTGTACACCTCCAAGTTATATATATCTTTAAAGTGTAGATCGGACATAGTGGGAGTGTCTAGGACCAGAGGCCACAGCCTCAGTGTAAAAGGACATTTAGGAAGGAGATGAGGAGGAATTGCCAGAGAGTGGTGCATCTGTGGAGTTCATTGCCAAAGACCTCATTGGTGAACAGATCAATAGTTATTGTTAAGGAGGAGATTGGCTAGTACGGGTGTTGGGGGTTATGGGGAGAAGGCAGGAGAATGGGGTTAGGAGGGAGAGATAGATCAGCTGTGATTGAATGGCGGAGTTGACTTGATGGGCTGAATGGCCTAATTCTGCACTTAGAACTTATGAACATAGAACAACACAGGAACACAATGCAGGAACAAGGAGTTGCAGATATTGGTGAATACAGAAAAGGACACAGAGTGTTGGAGTAACTCAGCGGGTGCAGCAGCATCTATGGAGCTAAGGAAATAGGTAACGTTTCGGGTCGAAACCCTTCCGGGTTTCGGCCCGAAACGTTGCCTATTTCCAGAAGGATTTCGGCCCGAAAAGTTGCCTATTTCCTTAGCTCCATAGATGCTGCTGCACCATAACTCAGTGGGTCAGGCAGCATCTGTGGAGAACATGGATAGGTGACGTTTCACAGAGTGCTGGAGTAACTCAGCGGGTCAGTTTAGAGATACAGCGTGGGAACAGGCCCTTCGTCCCACTGGGTCCGTGCTGGCCAGCGATCCCCGCACACTAACTCTATCCCACACACACACACAGACACTAGGGACAATTTACAATGATACCAAATCCAATTAACCTGCAAACCTGTACGTCTTTGAAGTGTGGGAGGAAATGGAAGATCTCGGAGAAAACTCACGGGGAGAACGTGCAAACTCCGCACAGACAGCACCCGTAGTCGGGATCGAACCTGGGTCTCCGGCGCTGTGAAGCGCTGCGCCACCGTGCAATCCATCCGCTTACATCTAACGTCCCTCTACACAACATAATGAGTACAAATGTTTTGGTACTGAGAAAGAGTCCATCGCTGATGATTATATTACCCTTGGCTTGACGTTAAACAGTTCTTGGTTTAGATAAACAAACTATTTTTGTAATTATGTGTAATTTTGAATTTCAAAACTAGATTCCAGCGATAATTAAGATCACCTTGTGATCAATACGTGGGAATTCTTCCATTAAATAGTTTAACTGAAGTTTCTTATTCGTAAACAGTCCATTTGTGAAATGGGCCCTGTAAACGCAGGTTGTGTGGGAAGGAACTGCAGATGCTGGTTTACACCGAAGATAGACACAAAGTGCTGGAGTAACTCAGCGGGACAGGCAGCATCTCTGGAGGGAAGGAATGGGTGACGTTTCGGGTCCAGAACTTTCTTCAGACTGAGAGTCGGGGGAGAGAGAGAAATATGGAAGGGTAAGGTGTGAAAACAAGAGATCAAAGGGACAATGGTCAAGGAAAATGTCGAATGGATCATTGAAGGTGTCACCTTCCCCCGAGCTAACAATGAACAGATTTACAGTAGACAAAAATGCTGGAGAAACTCAGCGGGTGCAGCAGCATCTATGGAGCGAAGGAAATAGGTAACGTTTCGGGCCGAAACCCTTCAGACGAGAAGATCTACATTTTCCTTCAATTTTGTCACCTTTGATCTCTTAACATAGAAACATAGAAATTAGGTGCACCGCCATTCAATATAACCATATAACAATTACAGCACGGAAACAGGCCATCTCGACCCTTCTAGTCCGTGCCGAACACATAATCTCCCCTACCATAATATGATCATGGCTGATCATCCAACTCAGTATCCTGTACTTGCCTTCTCTCCATACCCTCTGATCCCTTTAGCCACAAGGGCCACATCTAACTCCCTCTTAAATATAGCCAATGAACTGTGGCCTCAACTACCCTCTGTGGCAGAGAGTTCCAGAGATTCACCACTCTCTGTGTGAAAAAAGTTCTTCTCATCTCGATTTTAAAGGATTTCCCCCTTATCCTTAAGCTGTGAACCCTTGTCCTGGACTTCCCCAACATCGGGAACAATCTTCCTGCATCTAGCCTGTCCAACCCCTTAAGAATTTTGTTAGTTTCTATAAGATCTCTTGTTTTCACACCTTATACTTCCATATCTCTATGTCTCCGCCCCCCCCTTTTCCCCTCCCCTTCCCAGCTCTCCCACAGCTCACTGTCTCCGCCTCTTCCTTTCTTCTTCCCGCCCCCCTCCGAAACCCTTCAGCAAGGAAATAGGTAACGTTTCGGGCCGAAACCCTTCCGGGTTTCGTCCCGAAACGTTGCCTATTTCCTTCGCTCCATAGATGCTGCTGCCTCACCCGCTGAGTTTCTCCAGCTTTTTATGTCTACTTTAGATTTTTCCAGCATCTGCAGTTCGTTCTGAAACAAAAGGAAATGGCATTGGGTGTGCCCTCTTCCTTGATTCCATCAGGAGATATTTGCAGTGCAGTATTTTGCAAGAAATGTGTTTTTATTTACATAAAGGGGGGTTTATTATTTAGCAACTTCCTACTTGGTTTCTGCCATGTGAATGGTGAAGCAGGAGTCTACACTGGATGTTGCCCCCCCCCCCCACAGAACTGAAAGCAGATCAGATTCAGATTCAATTTTAATTGTCATTGTCAGTGTACAGTACAGAGACAACGAAATGCATTAAAGAGGTAATATGAGGAGGCACCTGGATTTGAACCAGGGACCTTTTGATTTGAACTGAAAGCAATTGCAAAGGAAACAGTAAATATTAAAATATAAACAGTAGCTATGGAGCAGAAAATATCAAACCTTAGATCAGTGGTTCCCAACATGGGGTGTACACCCCACAGGGGGGCAATTTGATTTTTAAGGGGGACAATTGAGGTCTGGGTCCAAATTTTCGATTTTTATTTTTTTGGATTTTCCATCAGGTAAACTTTTGAATTTTGAAACTTTATTTGCTGTTTTCGTATGAGACAATCCACAAATATTTCAATATTCTAATATAGAAATTTTCTCTCTCTTTATTACCTGTGAATACTCTTTAATTATCATATATATCATTATTATTATTTTAATACCACCTAATGTTTTTCTTTTTTTTTTTTTTACAATTTTTTAGTAATTTCTTGCTCAGAACTTTAACTGTCTTTTGTTTAATTTCATTTTTCTTTTTCATGGATGCCGTGTTCTTTTGAAGCTTGTTTAAACCAAGGTGTTGGCGTTTTAAGCTTCTTCAGCTGAAACGCAGTTCACTGTTTAAATGATAAGAATTATATATCACCACATGGAGAAACTCAGCGGGTGCAGCAGCATCTATGGAGCGAAGGAAATAGGCAACGTTTCGGGTCGAAACCCAAGGGTTTCGGCCCGAAACGTTACCTATTTCCTTCCTGAAGGGTTTCGGGGGGGGGCGGGAAGAAGAAAGGAAGAGGCGGAGACAGTGAGCTGTGGGAGAGCTGGGGAGGGAGGGGAAAAGGGGGGGCGGAGACATAGAGATATGGAAGTATAAGGTGTGAAAACAAGAGATCTTATAGAAACTTACAAAATTCTTAAGGGGTTGGACAGGCTAGATGCAGGAAGATTGCTCCCGATGTTGGGGGGGCATCAGGATTTTAGAGGTGATTAGGTGGGGCATGGCCAAAAAAAGGTTGGGAACCACTGCCTTAGATGGACACAAAATGCAGGAGTAACTCAGTGCGTCGAGACCCTTCTTCATACCCGTAACGTCACCCATTCTTTCTCTCCAGAGATGCTGCCTAATTTCTCTAAATTCAAGCATTCCCTCTCTCTCCATCCCTCCCCCACCCAAGTAGCACCAGCTTCTCATTCTCACCCAGCAAACAGCTAGCAATGGGTTCTTTCCGATATCATTGTTACTTTTTTGTATATCTTTAATTCATCGTTCAGTATCTCTCCACATCACCGGCTATAACTATTGTTCCCCTTTCATAGAAACATAGAAACATAGAAATTAGGTGCAGGAGTAGGCCATTCGGCCCTTCGAGCCTGCACCGCCATTCAATATGATCATGGCTGATCATCCGACTCAGTATCCCGTACCTGCCTTCTCTCCATACCCCCTGATCCCCTTAGCCACAAGGGCCACATCTAACTCCCTCTTAAATATAGCCAATGAAGTGGCCTCAACTACCCTCTGTGGCAGAGAGTTCCAGAGATTCACCACTCTCTGCGTGAAAAAAGTTCTTCTCATCTCGGTTTTAAAGGATTTCCCCTTTATCCTTAAGCTGTGACCCCTTGTCCTGGACTTCCCTAACATCGGGAACAATCTTCCTGCATCTAGCCTGTCCAACCCCTTAAGAATTTTGTAAGTTTCTATAAGATCCCCTCTCAATCTTCTAAATTCTAGAGAGTATAAACCAAGTCTATCCAGTCTTTCTTCATAAGACAGTCCTGACATCCCAGGAATCAGTCTGGTGAACCATCTCTGCACTCCCCTGACTCTCAGTCTGAAGAAGGGTCTCGACCCGAATAGTCATCCATTCCTTCTCTCCAGAGATGCTGCCTGTCCCGCTGAGTTACTCCAGCTTGTTGTGTCTATCTTCGGTGCAAACCAGTATCTGCAGTTCCTTTCTACTAATATAAAACCATACTTACGTTCTCCAATTGCTCCACGCCAATCTTCACTTGTGCCACTTGCTGTGACTTTCTATCATAGAATCATACAGTCTCATTGTCATTGAAACTTGCCGAATAGTGAAAGGCCTGGATAAAGAATAAAATGACGTGCCTTTAGAAAGGAGATGAGGAGGAATTTCTTTAGCCGGAGGGTGGTGAATCTGTGGAATTCATTGCCACAGACGGCTGTGGAGGCCAAGTCATTTTTAAAGTGGAGATTGACAGATTCTTGATTAGTACAGATATCAAAGGTTATGGGGAAAAGGCAGGAGAATGGGGTTGAGAGGGAAAAATAGATGGGGCATGGTCGAATGGAGCAGATTCGATGGGCCGAACGGCCTATTTATGCTCCAAAGTCTTGAAGTGTCGTACAGAACGGAAACAGGCCCTTCGGCCCGATGTGTCCATGCTGATCATGCCACATCTGCAATAGTCCCATTTGAGTTTAGCCCTTAGCCCTTCTGAATCCTTGCTATCCATGTACTGTCCAGGTGTGTTTAAATTGCCGCAACTACTTGGTCCTTCATTATGTTGGCGGTCTCTGTGAAGTGTCGCTGGAGTCCAGCGCAGCGAGAATGGTTTTTGCGCTTTTATGATGCCTGACCCGCTGAGTTACTCCACCACTCTGTGAAACGTCACCTATCCATGTTCTCCACAGATGCTGCCTGACCCGCTGAGTTACTCCAGCACTCTGTGAAACATCACCTATCCATGTTCCCCACAGATGCTGCCTGACCCGCTGAGTTAAGGTGCAGCAGCATCTATGGAGCGAAGGAAATAGGCAACGTTTCGGGCCGAAACCCTTCTGGAAATAGGCAACGTTTCGGGCCGAAACCCGGAAGGGTTTCGACCCGAAACGTTACCTATTTCCTTAGCTCCATAGATGCTGCCTGACCCGCTGAGTTACTCCAGCACTCTGTGTAAATGTCACCTATCCATGTTCTCCACAGATGCTGCCTGACCCGCTGAGTTACTCCAGCACTCTGTGAAACGTCACCTATCCGTGTTCTCCACAGATGCTGCCTGACCCGCTGAGTTACTCCAGCACTCTGTGAAACGTCACCTATCCATGTTCTCCCACAGATGCTGCCTGACCCGCTGAGTTACTCCAGCACTCTGTGTCCTTTTGTGTACTAACCAGCATTTGCAGTTCTTTGTCCCTTCAGCACTTGGTGATTTACACAATTATTGGTCATTTAGTTCAATTGATGAATTAATCCTGACAGTAATCCGGACATAAAATGCATCTTTAAAATGATTACTAATGATGAATATTGGCAAATAGTTAACGGCGGTTTTGATTTTTGTTCCAGGTTTCCGTGACAGGTTCCAGATCACCAGGTACAGCTGATGTGAATGTTGGTGGATATTTGCTAAGGTCAGTCCAGCCAAAGGCCAGCTACACACAATCAGTCTGTGCTTCCAGAACAATATGTCACCTGTCCCCTCATCTGGCGTTGCACATTTCCGGCATCTTTGACAATTCAGCTGTTGATCTTTGTTGAGAAGGAACTGCAGATGCTGGAAAATCGAAGGTAGACAAAAGTGCTGGAGAAACTCAGCGGGTGCAGCAGCATCTATGGAGCGAAGGAAATAGGCAACGTTTCGGGACGAAACCCTTCCGGGTTTCGGCCCGAAACGTTACCCATTTCCTTCCTGAAGGGTTTCGTCCCAAAAACGTTGCCCATTTCCTTCGCTCCATAGATTTCCTTCCTGAAGGGTTTCATCCCAAAACGTTGCCTATTTCCTTCGCTCCATAGATGCTGCTGCACCCGCTGAGTTTCTCCAGCACTTATGTCTACCCAGCTGTAGATCTTATAGTTAGCCAGGCCCAACAAAAGAAGATTGACATCAGGATGGCATGGTAGCGCAGCGGGTAGAGCTGCTGCCTCACAGCGCCAGAGACCCGGGTTCCATCCTGACTACGGGCGCTGTCTGTACGGAGTTTGCACGTTCTCCCCGTGACCTGCGTGGGTTTTCTCCGGGTGCTCCGGTTTCCTCCCACACTACAAAGGCGTGCAGATTTGTAGGTTAATTGTCATTAGCAAAGTTGTAACTTGTCCCTTGTGTGTGTGTGTGTGTGTAGGATAGTGTTAGTGTGCATGCTGGTCAGCGCTGATTAGGTGGGCCGAAGGGCCTGACTCCAGGCTGTATCTCTAAAGTCTAATTCTGTAACGCTACTGCCCAAAGTCACTGCCTTTGTGAGACATTTGGTGGAGAATGTTGAGTTTAGTTTTGTTACGAGATACAGCACGGAGACAGGGTCTTGGTGAGACCACACCTGGAGTATTGCGTACAGTTTTGGTCTCCAAATCTGAGGAAGGACATTATTGCCACAGAGGGAGTGCAGAGACGGTTCACCAGACTGATTCCTGGGATGTCGGGACTGTCTTATGAAGAAAGACTGGATAGACTTGGTTTATACTCTCTAGAATTTAGGAGATTGAGGGGGATCTTATAGAAACTTACAAAATTCTTAAGGGGTTGGACAGGCCAGATGCAGGAAGATTGTTCCCGATGTTGGGGAAGTCCAGGACAAGGGTCACAGCTTAAGGATAAGGGGGAAATCCTTTAAAACCGAGATGAGAAGAACTTTTTTCACACAGAGAGTGGTGAATCTGTGGAACTCTCTGCCATAGAGGGTAGTCGAGGCCAGTTCATTGGCTATATTTAAGAGGGAGTTAGATGTGGCCCTTGTGGCTAAAGGGGATCAGAGGGTATGGAGAGAAGGCAGGTACGGGATACTGAGTTGGATGATCAGCCATGATCATATTGAATGGCGGTGCAGGCTCGAAGGGCCGAATGGCCTCTACTCCTGCACCTAATTTCTATTTTTCTATGTTATGGAGGATATGGATCACTTGCAGGCAGAGGGGGATCAGTTTAAATTTAGCATGGACATTGAGGGCCGAAGGGCCTGTTCCTATACTGTACTGGTCCAAGTCTTCTGCCTAATGGTTTTATTCACAGTTGGATGACTCTGAAGTGCTTTAAAATAGATTTTGAAAATGGCAGGAAAGTACTTGAGGCAAAATGTCAGGGAATAACAATGGTTTCATTAAAATACGTTGACGGAGTGGTATCTTATAAATGCGACAGTGTCAATTGGCAGAATTATTTAAAGTCACTGTGGATTTGAAATGTAGGCCACTTATTACCATTTACAAAGCTGTGTTTTGTATTTTAAAACGTGATTTGGGAAAAGCACAAAAAGATAATTTCAGTCGAGCTCGAGGTCGGAAACTCAAATTGAGTTTTATTTGGCACCGGAGATTCACGTTTTGCAAAGATTGCGGCAACATGTGAATAACATGTATGTGTCCATGTTGTTTACTCTCTACACACGTGTGCGTGTCTTCCTGAACATGTGTACGATGTCTGTGTGGGCCTTGCAGATGGACTGCACAAATACAGACACATACTTACTGATGGACCACAATACAAAGATAGAAACATAGACAATAGGTGCAGGAGTAGGCCATTCAGCCCTTCGAGCTAGCACCGCCATTCAATGTGATCATGGCTGATCATCCACAATCAGTACCCCGTTCCTGCCTACTCCCCATATCCTCTGATTCCTCTAGCCCTAAGAGCTCTCTCTTGAATGGGTACAGTAAATCGGCCTCCACCTTCCACAAATTCACAACTCTGGGTGAAAAGATGTTTCCTCATCTCAGTTCTAAAGGCCTACCTTTTATTCTTAAACTGTGGCACCTGGTTCTGGACTCCCCCAATATCGGGAATAGCCTGTCCAATCCCTTACGAATTTTATGTTTCTATAAGATGCCCTCTCATCCTTCTAAATTCCAGAGTATACAAGCCCAGCCGCTCCATTCTTTCACCATATGTACACCATACGGAGTACAGAGGAGATTTACTAGAATGTTGCCTGGGTTTCAACAACTAAGTTACAGAGATAGGTTGAATAAGTTAGGTCTTTATTCTCTGGAGCGCAGAAGGTTAAGGGGGGACTTGATAGAGGTCTTTAAAATGATGAGAGGGATAGACAGAGTTGACGTGGATAAGCTTTTCCCATTGAGAGTAGGGAAGAGTCAAACAAGAGGACATGACTTCAGAATTAAGGGACAGAAGTTTAGGGGTAACATGAGGGGGAACTTCTTTACTCAGAGAGTGGTAGCGGTGTGGAATGAGCTTCCAGTGGAAGTGGTGGAGGCAGGTTCGTTGGTATCATTTAAAAATAAATTGGATAGGCATATGGATGAGAAGGGAATGGAGGGTTATGGTATGAGTGCAGGCAGGTGGGACTAAGGGAAAAAATTTGTTCGGCACGGACTTGTAGGGCCGAGATGGCCTGTTTCCGTGCTGTAATTGTTATATGGTTATATGATAATCCCGCCATCCTGGGAATTAACCTGGTGAACCTACGCTGCACTCCCTCAATAGCAAGAACGTCCTAAACTAAATATGGTTTAGTTTAGTTTAGAGATACAGGCCCTTCGGCCCATCGAGTCTGCACTGACCAGCGATCCTGCACATTAACACTATCCTACACACACTGGAGACAATTTTACAATTATACCAAGCCAATTTACCTACAAACCTGTACCTTTGGAGTGTGGGAGGAAACCGAAGATCTCGGAGAAAACCCACGCAGGTCACGGGGAGAACGTGCAAACTCCGTACAGACAGCACCCGTAGTCAGGATCGAACCTGGGTCTCTGGCGCTGAGGGGGGAGTATCTCTACTGCTGTGCCATCGTGCCACCCCCAAAAGCAGCCTGCAGCAGTAAAACACAAAGTACTGGAAGAACTCAGTGGGTCAGGCAGCATCTGTGGAAGGAATGGGGAGATGAGGTTTCAGGTTCTGAATGGACACAAAAATGCTGGAGTAACTCAGCGGGACAGGCAGCATCTGTGGAGAGAAGGTATGAGGGACCCTTCCTCAGACTGGTGTCAGGGGAGTGGGCAGTACAGAGATAAAACGTAGTCGGAGACAGTAAGACTGGTGGGATAAGGGGAGGGGATGGAGAGAGAGGGAAATCAAGGGATATTTGAAGTTAGAGAAGTCAATGTTCATACCGCTGGGGTGTAAACTACCCAAGTGAAATATGAGGTTGCGTTCCTCCTGGTTAAATATTACTTTAAGCTGCCTCAGAAAAGCAGCGAAATACTCAAAGACGTGTCCCACCCCGGCCATTCCCTCTTCTCCCCGCTCCCGTCCGGCAAAAGGTACAGCGTGCACCACCACACTCGGGAACAGCTTCTGCCCCGCTGTTGTCAAGCTTCTGAACGGCCCTTCCATAAGCTGTGGGCAGGAACACGCAGGGAACGGGATTCCCATGTAGATGGAGTTTCGTTCACTGGGACATTATTATCTCAAGCCTGAAGAAGGGTCTCGACCTTGAAACACCACCCGTTCCTTTTCTCCAGAGACGCTGCCGGTCCCACTGAGTTACTCCAGCATTGTGTGTCTATCTTCTGTAATAAACCAGCACCTGCAGTTCCTTCCTGCAGCCTCGCTTCTCTCTAGAGCCAGTCTTTTTATAGAGGAGATCTACAATGCACCAGATGATATTTTCCCACTTGCTCTATATTTCTGACAGCTACAATTACTCAGTGAGCGTGTTTCCACAGCAACAGTGAGTGGGATGACTGTGGCTCCGTTCAAAGGTCTCGGCTTTTCTGAGGGTTTGAGTTTCCTGACCGGATCTGAAGAAAAAGCCTCGCGGCTTATTCACAACCTTTGACCCAACGAAGATGATTTGTATCCGGCTCCAACCTGTTGGTTTGTCAGGACTTGAACTGACTGATTTGTGAACAAAATAATAACATGTAGAGAGGAGAGGGGAGAGGAGAGAGAGGAGGAGAGGAGAGAGAGAGGAGAGGAGAGAGAGTGAGGGAGGAGGAGAGAGGAGAGAGAGTGAGGGGAGGAGGAGAGGAGAGAGGGGAGGAGGGAGGAGGAGAGGGAGAGAGAGGGAGGAGGAGAGGAGAGAGAGGGAGGGAGAGAGGGAGGAGGAGAGGAGAGAGAGGGAGGAGAGGGAGGGAGGAGGAGAGGAGAGAGGGGAGGAGGAGGAGAGAGAAGAGGGAGGAGGAGAGAGGAGAGGGAGAGGGAGGAGAGAGAGAGACAGATACAGAGAGGGAGAGAGAAAGAGGGAGAGAGGGCGAGAGAGAGGGAGGGAGGAGGAGAGAGAGAGAGATATTGATAGTATGGATGCACACACACTGGGTAAGGGTGTAATTGCAAGCTGGTGGAATGTACACATAGTATGTTTGTGGACATACAGGCCCATTAACACAGCAACACTCACATAAATATCGCATCATCAATTAAACACTAAATTAATAATGGGTGAGCAGTAACGGAGCGGGTGGCACGGTGGTGCAGCGGTTGTGTTGCTGAGTTGCTGCCTTACAGCCCCGGAGACCTGGGTTTGATCCTGATCCCTGCACAGTAACACTGTCCTACACACACTGGGGACAATTTACATTTATTACAAGTCAATTAACCAACAAACTTGTACGACTTTGGAGTGTGGAGGAAACCAAAGGCAGTTTAAACTCCATAAGGGCAGTGGCTGGGATCGAACCCGGGTCTTGGGGAGCTGCAAGTGTTGTAAAGCAGCAACTCTACCGCTGCCACCGTGTTGCTCCTGTTGTACCGGTGGAATGTACTGATATAGAAACATAGAAATTAGGTGCAGGAGTAGGCCATTCGGCCCTTCGAGCCTGCACCGCCATTCAATATGATCATGGCTGATCATCCAACTCAGTATCCCGTATCTGCCTTCTCTCCATACCCTCTGATCCCCTTAGCCACAAGGGCCACATCTAACTCCCTCTTAAATATAGCCAATGAACTGTGGCCTCAACTATCCTCTGTGGCAGAGAGTTCCACAGATTCACCACTCTCTGTGTGAAAAAAGTTCTTCTCATCTCGGTTTTAAAGGATTTCCCCCTTATACTTAAGCTGTGACCCCTTGTCCTGGACTTCCCTAACATCGGGAACAATCTTCCTGCATCTAGCCTGTCCAACCCCTTAAGAATGTTGTAAGTTTCTATAAGATCCCCTCTCAATCTCCTAAATTCTAGAGAGTATAAACCGAGTCTATCCAGTCTTTCTTCATAAGACAGTCCTGACATCCCAGGAATCAGTCTGGTGAACCTTCTCTGCACTCCCTCTATGGCAATAATGTCCTTCCTCAGATTTGGAGACCAAAACTGTACGCAATACTCCAGGTGTGGTCTCACCAAGACCCTGTACAACTGCAGTAGAACCTCCCTGCTCCTATACTCAAATCCTTTTGCTATGAAAGCTAACATACCATTGGCATATGGACAGAGTTTGTGCATTGCCAGCGCCCATCTACAGCAAGAGTGAACACAAGTGTGTAGCTAACTCCGCCAGAACCTGCCTTGTGTAAACGCAGTGTTTCCCAACTCTGGCAAACTCTGCCGCCTGTTCCTGGCACCACGACCAAATGTTTCAGCTACTGCCCCACGGCCAAGAATAACAGCTGCGGTTTCCGTGAGGAAAGAGGGGAAAAAAATGAGACAGCAAATGTATAAAAATGGAAACTGCCCCGGCAATAAGTGTGATATTTAGTTTCATTTCCCATTTTGGAATCTTGCAAAAAAATCCCATTTCAACGTGTCCGGCAGCGAAAATCCTGCATGGAGCTACAGCAGATTCCCACAGTGGTAAAGAGCATGTTAAAAATAAAATATCAACCCAGGCAGCATCTGTGGAGAACATGGATAGGTGACGTTTCACAGAGTGCTGGAGTAACTCAGCAGGTCAGGCAGCATCTGTGGGGAACATGGATAGGTGACGTTTCACAGAGTGCTGGAGTAACTCAGTGGGTCAGGCAGCATCTGTGGAGAACATGGATAGGTGACGTTTCACAGAGTGCTGGAGTAACTCAGCGGGTCAGGCAGCATCTATGGAGCGAAGGAAATAGGCAACGTTTCGGGCCGAAACCCTTGTGGGTTTCGGCCCAAAACATTGCCTATTTCCAGAAGGATTTCGGCCCGAAAAGTTGCCTATTTCCTTAGCTCCATAGATGCTGCTGCACCATAACTCAGTGGGTCAGGCAGCATCTGTGGAGAACATGGATAGGTGACGTTTCACAGAGTGCTGGAGTAACTCAGCGGGCCAGGCAGCATCTGTGGAGAACATGGATAGGTGACATTTCACAGAGTGCTGGAGTAACTCAGTGGGTCAGGCAGCATCTGTGGAGAACATGGATAGGTGACGTTTCACAAAATGCTGGAGTAACTCAGCGGGTCAGGCAGCATCTTTGGAGAGAAGGAATGGGTGTCGACCTGAAACGTCACCCATTCCTTCTCTCCAGAGATGCTGCCTGTCCCGCTGAGTTACTCCAGCATTTTGTGTCTTATCTTCGGTGTAAACCAGCACCAGCAGTTTCATTGTGTTTGTGACCACGGGTTTTATAGATCAGAAGTGGAG